>JAWWES010000001.1:28791174-28824266 GCA_035583135.1 Lophotriccus pileatus
AAGGAAAGGAAAGGAAAGGAAAGGAAAGGAAAGGAAAGGAAAGGAAAGGAAAGGAAAGGAAAGGAAAGAAAAGAAAAGGAAAGGAAAGGAAAGGAAAGGAAAGGAAAGGAAAGGAAAGGATCTGGAGAGACCTTAGAGCACCTTCCAGTACTTAAAGGGGCTATAAGAGAGCTGGAGAGGGATTTTTGACATGGACATGGAGTAATCAGACAAGGGTGAATGGCTTCAAACTGTCTGACTGCGGGGAAGTTTAGGTTAGAAGTTAGAAAGAAATTCTTTATTGTGAGGGTTGTGAGACACTAGTACAGTTGTTGTTCTTTGAAGTACCTAAGATTCAGATGGATGCATAACTAATTTTGTGTTAGCATCACACCAGGGCTAATCCCTAACCCCAGGTCTCCCAGAATTGTCAGACCTCTCCCTGTCATGATTTTGGCCAACTCCACCAAACTGGGGAACTTTCATTAAAATCTCTCTTGGCATCAGACATTCAAGCCAGAGCGTCTCTCAGCTGATTATTTTTTACCTGACCAACAAAATATCTGAGTACACAATTTTTCTATATAACAGAAGATATCACTTTTTATTTTAGGTTTCAAATAAAGAAAGGAAAATTTAAAGATCTCTCTTTAGCAAAATTAAGAGGTTTTAAGCCAGATTCATGTTTTTCTGTTCTTCCTTTCAAATCACCAGTCCTGGCAGTGCTGACTGCTGGATATATATATATATATATATATATATACACACATACATATATATAGAGAGAGAAATACATATATATATACACACATATATATATATACACATACATACACTGAAGTTTTATACACACACACACACATATATTAGCTGCATCTCAGCAAGAAGATTTAATTCCCAATTTCTCCAGCTTTGAACTGGCATTTTGCTTTACTGAGACCAACTTTGACATGGCAAAGGCCTAACATGAGGCATAGAAAAAATGAACAAAATGGAAAACTAAACAAAAGCTTCCATTTTAACAACTTCCCCTACCCAGAGCTATAAAAGGTGAACAGTGTAAAGACCTGGCTGAATGGATCCTTGCAGGAGACTGTTGATGTCTGGAGATACCACCGTGACCTTTACATGGAAAATCACAACCCAGATAAAGGGGTTTTCCCATGGTTTTTCCCAAAAAGCATTTGGTTCATCTGAGTCCTGAGCACAGATTTCCTCTCCCTGGCTCCCTGGGGCTGCTCTGACAGCTGATTCTCTTTCCAATACTGAAATCGTGACTCAAGCCACCACCGGGCCATTACATGCAATAGTCAAGAAATTCTGGTGAAGGACTGCTCTTTCACAGCCCCAGGGAGTGCTCATCTTCCAGTGATGGCGTTCAGACTCTCTATTCCCCGGACTGTGGATTAATATGTTTGATGGGTTTTTTTCTTTATTCTATTTCAGGGGTTGTACCATACAGTTTATAAGCCCCAGTTTCCTGCCTGCTGGCACAGCTTAAACCTTGGTGCTGCCTCATCCTATTCTGCACCCTGGGATGCCAGAGTTGACCTTGGCCCTAAAAGCCTGGAAAACTGGGTGCAGGCAGTGTTCAGGAATAGGGCTCACTCCTGCAAATACAGCCCTGCAGAGGTCAGGTCTGGAAACAAAACTGTGCTGCAAGGTTAACTCTGGAGTAAGTTAGCTTTCTTTTCCCAAGAAAGCAAAGGGACAACAAGGATATTTGTCCAGAAGGGATGCAGAGCAGCAGGAAGAGTGTGTGTGTGTGTGTGCGTGCAAAGCCGGCTTGACACCTCCCCCCTCCTTTCCCCCATAAGGGGGGTCTGCCAGTTCAGGAGTGGCACAGCCTAGCGCAAGTCCTGCCTCCTTCCTCCTCCTCCTTCCCTCCTCCTCCTCCTTCTCCTCCCAGATGTTCCCTTGTGTGCAGCCATCTGTTGAGCTCCCTCCTCCCTCCTCCTGCGGGGAAGGGGGCAGTCAGCTTGCCCAGCCAGCTGCACGCCTTGGAAGAGGAGGAGGAGGGAGAAGGAGGAGGGAAGAAGGGAACAGCCGGCCCCAAGCCTTGCTGCTGCCGGCTGCCGGCGGCGCCCGCTCCCCGCCGTGGGAACCGGCGCTGTGCAGCCGCCCCGCCGTGGGAACCGGCCCCGCGGTGGGAACAGACCCCGGCCCCGGTGAGTCCCTCCTTGTGCCCCCATCCCCTCCCTGACCCCATCGCTTCCTTGCCCTGCTCCATCCCCACCCTGCCCTTTGCATGCCCTCTCTGCCCCCGCCCCCCTCCCGCTCCCCCTCACCCCCTTCTCCGGGTGTGCAGAACCATAGGGGGCTCATTTCTGGGGAGGGGGCGAGCTGTCTGTATCGGAATGGGCTGAGCCCTCCCTATCGCCTCCCTGGGGATGCGCAAGGCCAGCCCAGGGGGTGCCTGCTGGGGAGCCCTCCCCAACCTCAGAGTGCGGAAACTTTTTTAGTGTGATGAGTTATTCCTCGCGTGGGGGGCTCAGCGGCCGGAGTTGCAGGGTAGGGGGCAGGACAGAAATCTCGGGTGGAGATAAACTACTTTTTTCCCCACCTCTGGTTTTTCCAAAACGGAATTTTGAGATGCGTGGGGTGCGTACGAGCCCCCAGCCCAGATGAAGGGTCTTCAGCTGGAATCCCTTCTCTTCTTCCCCCAGTGGAATGGTGGATTTGTAGAGTGCTCGGGATTGCCACGGCTACAGAGTAATCCGAGCAGCAGCTGGAGGCTCCGCACCGCCTCCCGTGCTCGGCTTCGGGGCTTTGATTTCACATAGGGCTCCCTGTCTCCCTTCTTCTCCCTCCCCCTGTTTTCCCGGCACTCCACTCCTCTCTCGGGGGCTTTTTGGTGGGGTTCTGATGCTGGGAGGCTCGCAGGGTTTTGCAGCTTACTCAAGGTAAGGGGAGAAAAGAGAAGGAAAGGGAGGGGAAGCATAGAGGGATCGGCCGGATAGGGTGAAGAAGCTGGAAGATGCAAAGGGGGGGGGGGGGTGTCTTTTCTCCCCAGGTTGCATTGATAAAGGCACGGCAAAGCTCCCTGCTTGGGAATTTCCCCTCTGTAAGTGGATTAAGCTGGAGGGGAAGGTGTGTTTGGGGAGGGGGGAGAGGAAGCCGACCAGGATTTATTCAGTCATTGAAAAAAAAAAAAAAAGGAGTAAAGGAAGAAAGAAAGAAAGAGGGAAGCTGCTGGTTGTGACTTCTGAAGCAGAAGGTCAGAAAGCCCGGGGTTCCCCTCATAGCGCACACACCCTGTAAACTTTTAAGCAGCTCCATGGAAACTTGTTATTAATGCTGCAGTCATTAAGAGGCGCAGCCCACGGCAGATTTATTAGCTCAGTAAACCACAACACGTGCCAAGCTCTCTGGAAACAAAAGGGTCTGTCAAGTTTAGTCCTCTTGCTTCGTATTTGAGAAGGCTGGGAGGAGAGCGGTGAGGACGGAGCTGGTGGTGAAGATGAAGCTGGTGGCTTGTGTCGTGGGGAAGTGGCATTGCCTCCGTCAACCGACGCTCTCCACCGCGGTTAGCGAGTGTAATTTGGTGGCAGCGAAGACAGCGGAGCACGGCGAGCCCTGCTGAGCTCACGCTGTTCATCGCGGCAGCGGGACGAACAGCCCTCAGACTCCCGAATGGAAAGCTTTCCCCGTGTGCCTGCCATGATAAATCAGCTGCCGTGAGCCTGAATAACAGCATTCACTGAAGTTACAGTAGGAAACTTGTCTGGGCGGACACTGTGCCATTGCTCTGCAGAGAGCAGCCGGTGCCGATGGCTTGGCGTTGCGCTGAAATATCGCATTGATCGCCGCTCCAAGGGTCAGCTGGCAGCACCGGGTTATTGCAGCGGTAAGGAGCAGAGCGAGTACCGGGAGGAGAGGTGCTGGAGAAAGGCAGGGTTAGATCAGTGTCTCGCCGATCTCTACAGGAATAAGGAGCACGCTGGCTGTGTAAGATGCTAGAAGGACCAGAGGCGGGCTGGCGTGTCCCTGGGCGGATTTGCAGGCCAGACTTGGCTGGCTGCTTGCTGCCGGCAGCCAGGCGCTCAAAGGCAAACCGGGTCAGTGTCTGCCATCGCCCTGGTGCAGGGCAGAGATCATGTCCTATCGTGACCCACGGGAGCCAGTCCCTGTCCCAGAGAAGATGTGGGCGGTGCTTGCTCACATGTAAGTTATAAATGCCCCAACAAGGACCTGCCATCTCCCATCTCTGGCGTGGGTGCGCAGGGTGAGTGATGCTTGGCACCGGGGTAAGCAGGAGGTTGGGTGGCAGCACTGGGACAGATTTTCCCTTTCGGCATCCTGGAGACGTTGCTGTTTTGTGAACGAATTCGAGCAGCTGCTGTCAGAGGCACTGGGGAGCAATGACAAAATGCATGAATGATGACAGACATCCCCGGGGACATTAAGTTCTGATGACAAGGTGGACTGGCAGGAAAGGCTGCAGAGTTGGTTTGAGGGTCTTCTGCACCCCTATTCTTTAAAACTGAGTTCAAGAAATTAACCAGCATTGAATGGGTGGGAGAAAATTGGGACATAAAACTGTAAAACAAAAAAACATACAAAGGTTTTTTTTATTTTTTTTTTTAAATAGGAAAAGCATCTTGTGCTTCCCCAGCCCCACAGTGAGCACCAGTGTGCACCACCCCAGTGCCAGACAGAGCTGGGAGAAAAAGGTGAGCCACCGTCTTCCAGAGGTTTAGAGTTTTCCCTCCATCCCTAACTGCTTTTTTTTTTTATCCTCTTTCACTCTCTCCTCCTTCCTCTTCCTTCTCCTCCCTTCTTAGCTGGTTAGTGGAGAGAAGCAGAGACTGAAGGATGGGATAAGACAAGGCATCCTTGTCCGGCAGCCCTCCTGACCCCTGGCACCCCCAGGCTCTGCACGGTAGCTGCAGCACTGGCTGCCTTGGCAGGCTATCAAAAGAAACTTCCGAACACTGAGATGTCGAGGGCTGGGAAGAGATAAAAGCTGGCTTGAGCAAGCTATTTCTTGTCTTAAAACTTGGCAGCTGGACTTATCGAGGTAAATGTATGAACGGCACAGCCATTCATTAGAGGGAAACCTTGAGATTTTAATTTTTAGTTCCATTTTTATATATATACATATATAACTTTTTGTATTATTATTAATTTCCTGGAAGTTTCCATTGTATGTATGGTGTGCAGCAGGGGAGAAGGAAATATGTGCTCTGGGAATTGCCTCAGCCTCCCTGCTCCAGGGAGCAAATGCTGCAAGAGATTAAACCAACCTGGCTGCCTTAGCATGGCACATTCCTGAGTTGCATGAACCGGGCTGGAAATCTGTATGTCAGAGTAGCGGCAAACTGGAAAAAAGCACTTTATCTTCACCACAGCTGACAGAGGGCCATGTGCTGTGTGTAATATCTGAGTGCCAGCATCTGTGGGATTTCTTTTCCTTCCCCTTTCTCCTGTCCTGCTTCTTTTTTGCAGTCTGTGTCTCTGTAGGCTGACTCCTCTCCTTTCCTCTGATTCTTGCCAGCAACTCAAACCCTGGGTGGGGAGAGAAATCACAGAATGGTTTGGGTTGGGCCTTAAAGATCATCCAGTTCCAACCCCCCTGCCATGGGCAGAGACATCTTCCACTAGACCCGCTTGTTTAGAGCCCCATCCAAACCTGGCCAGCACTTTCAGGGATGGGGACTAATTTTACTGAATTTTGGTGGGTTTTTTTACTTTGAAAAAGATCACCCTCATCAGGAAAAATTGAGACTTAAAGGCAAATTTGACCTCAAAATTGACCATTTTCCTCCTCATCCTTGAGAATGATATGTCTGTAGGAGGAGGCATGGTGGGGCCAAGTTTCACATAGCAGGATGGAGAAGATCCTTTCTCCAAAGCCCTTTAATCCCAGTGCAAAGGTTCAGTTCACACAGAAGGTGCAACCCCTCTGTCTGTCCAGAACTAGAGTGTTGCAACCTCTTGCAAGAGATCTCCAAGTCAAAGGATTATAGGATTATAGGGTAACTCTGAACCTTGCCAGTCTCATACAATGGGGGAGAGCATTGCTTTTCTGGACCATCCCCAAATGTTCCATGGCAATGTCTCTATCTCCTGTGTTCACAACATGGTGCATGGTGGCCTCTCCTGGCACTGAGGGAAGGAATAGGATGCAAGGAGTCAGCACCCATGTAGCCTATATGAGTCGTATGTATGAGGATGCTGTGATTTTGGAAGTCTTACTCTGCCTGTCTGTGAAATCAGAACAAATTGGGTTAGAAAGTGGCTTAATACACGGTTAAATGGTAAAGGAAGATGGTTGTCTGCATCCTGGGTGACTCGCAGCATCTCCATGGTATGGCAGAAGTGCCACAGAGCAGCACCAAAAGCAAGGGCCAAAGATGGGGGCAGAATGGAGGCAGGGAAGGTGAGCAGCACAGGCGGGCAGAGGTCCCTGGAGAGGCAGGCATGCTGTTGGCTGTCACCGAGACTGCAACCACACTTCAGAGTCCATGAACACTGATTTGAGAGGCAATTAAATACTTCTCCACCACAACCACCTCCCCATATGTCCCCTTCCATGTCCCCTGGACTGACTGCCCATTTTGCAGAGGACAAAGCAGGGCTGGTGTCCCTAGATTGTCCAGGCAAGGCAGGAGCTGGATGTGGTGCACAAGGACAGCAGTAGCATTTGGCTGGTCCAGCCATGGCAGTGGCAGTGTTGGCAGGAGGCTTTTGCATGGGGTGAGACCAGACTGTCCTGGCTTGTTGTCCCTTCCCAGTTAAACACAGGGATGGTACCTCCATCCCCACATAGGAATGAACACCTCTTGATCCTGGTGGTAGTAATTCTTAAGGTGTCAGGAGGGAAACTGAGGCATGCAAATGAGGACTCATGGTAGCATCAGTGGTGAGAAATGGGTTCGGCTGAGGAAATGGCTCTCCCAACCCACTTCAGATGACCTTTCTCCAGAATCCTGCACCAGCCAAGAGGGATTGGAGGATCCTGGGCCAAGGAGAGGAGGGAAAGAGCTGAGGAGATACCATATCACCACATCACCGGGGCAATTGAACATCATCTGGGGTGGGAACCATGGTGGTGACAATGCCCTGCTGGTAAACCCTTTATCCACTTTACCTAGATCCCCTTCCCCTCCCCAGATTCCCCCTTCCCAAATCTTGTAGGAGACCTACTAGGTCTAGCAAATGTCTCACGTGCCCTGCTGGGGTGGGGGCAGCTCCTGAAGTGCCAGCTGATGCTCTACCAAGCAGTTTCACTGGCCTTCATTGTTTGCAGAACCACGATGCAAGAATTATTGGAGGGGGGGACAGAGAAAGGCCATGAGTGGAATGAGATGGGAGCCTCCAGCTGTGCTGTTTGCAACAATAATGGCCAGGATTGTATTTATTATCTCCTCAGTGGAGGGTCTGCAGCTGCATGCTGAGAGCCACAGACGGCAAAGGGGCCCAGAGATTATTGTGCATGGAAAAAAAAAAAGACAACCACAAAAATAAATAAAAAGCCCACAAAGAAGCCTGGGCCAGCTGGAGCAGTGCCAAGGGGCACCCAGCTTAACTCCCGGTCTCCTCACTTTGTCCTTCCTTATTGAAGTCAGCAGTCCTGCTGGGCTGTTAGAAGGGAGGTTGGCAGCTGCTGCCTTTCAGAGAGCTAAAGCTGCATGGGGTTCTCTTAAAATCCTCCTGCCAGGGTGGGAGGTGTTGCCCAGCCAGGGTGATTTGTTTTCCCTCTGCTTTCTCATGATTTTTGCTGGTGCTAGTGCACCATGACCAAGGCACTCCATCTGTGTTTGGACACCTGGTTTGCAGCCACCTCTGAGTCAACAGACTGAATTATCTTGGAGGTCTTCTCTGACCTTGGTGAAAATAAACTCAAAAGGAAAAATAACTCGAAAGCCACTAGAGATAAAGGATGATGGGGCTGTGTTGAGCTACTTGCTCTTGGAGGGCTGTGCCTCACCAGGAAATGACAGAGACATAGCCCTGGGGTATATCACCTTCTCCTGGAAGCATCCCTCCTCTCTCTTCCTTCCTTCCTCCTCCCTAGCTCAGCTTCTCCAGGGGAACTCATCTATGTCTACCCATGCAGTATGGTCCTTCTGCAGCTCAGACCAGCCCTTTGGGGTGGTTGGAAGCAAACCAGGTCAGAGATGTGGGGTACATCCATAGACATCACACCTTTCCCTTGTTGACCAGATAGCTGCTGGTGAAAGTGCAACCTGCACTTTCCTGGGGTGGAACACTGTATGTGCCATCCCGGCTACATGTATGGCATGTGGCATTTCCCAGCTGGGCACAATGACATGGTTAATTAGTTCTTTTAACAGCTAAAACCAAGTATCCATCATGGGTAGGTTTCATCTCCCTGTGCTGCACCTCTTAATGTTCCTTGCTACCATATGGTGTTCATCCCAGAGTGCATTCCTCTGGAATTATATCACGTCTCTGGGAGCTGGAGTGCAAGGAAAAAGTATCATTGTAGCAGAAGCCAGCACAGGAACCGGCTGGGCAGTCAGGTGTGCATCACCAAAGACTGAGGCTTTAGGAGAAGCTTACTGTGATCATTTTAGCTTTCAGTAATTGACTAGTTAAGAAAGAAGGAGGGTTTAACCCTCCCCAGGTTACTACTGTGATTTAGTAAAGCCTAGGTACTTCCAGGTTCCCTTTGTTCCTTACAGGGAGTCCTTGGGCATTGGAGATGATCAGGCAGGGGGATCTGTTTGCAGCTTCACCAGGTCTTTCTCCAGCAAAACGCATTAAGACTGGCATAAAACTCTATGTAAACCTCTCCTTTGGCTATGAAGAGCCATGTGAAGGGTTGGTCTGTTCCCGAGTTTGTGCCAAAATAACAGAGACCTCCCGTTCTGGGACATGTCGCTATGATAAAAATTGTATTTGGGCTACGTTTGAGGTGTGTTAAGAAAATATTTGTGTTCCCGGCTGAGATGAGGTCTCTGTTATACTCAGTGAGTGCCAGGATAGTGAGATCTCCTGTTCCTTGAAATGCTCATAGTTAAAAAGCAGAGTGGGGGAGGATAAGAAATAGGGGTTGTTGCAGGTAAAAGAATTCAGGGTGGTCATGGCTGGGGTGATTTTAGAGCAAGAGAAAGTCCTGGGCTCTCACATCACTTGCAGGCACCTTTGATTGATTCCCTGCAACTCCAGGTTGCTGGGAAGCAGTGTGTGCCAATGCTCCCAGTTTGAGCAGTGCTGCTGCTGGTATAGCCAGGAGGCAGTGGTGGGGCTGGGATGCTCACATCCTGTCTGCTCCCAGAAAACCCTGTGAATCCCTCCTGGTGTTGCTGAGAGGTGCTACACCACTCCAACACCTGCCTTCCCCTGCCCCCAGCCACTCAGGAGGTTTGGCAGACAATTTCCTTTTGGGAATGCCCCCTCTGGGCACAAGCACAGCTTGACTTGAGGCTGGAGAGCAAAATTGCTTTCAAAAGCTACAGGAGACTAATTCCTCCACCTGGAACAAAACTGCTGTTATCCTGACAGCTTCCTGGGCTGAGCACAGGAAGGAATTTTGTGCAAACCCTGGTGCCATGGTGATTTAATTCCTAATTTGCCCATGCTGGAGGTAGCACCAGAATTTTCCCACTCAAGGCAAAATTCCTGGGAGTTGGGCTGCTGTTTGCTCACAAAATGTGGCTTTTCAAGGCATGCAGCTCTCAGGGTGGCAGAAATTTTATTTCAGCCATGGATGTAAATGAGCTGGAACTTACTGTATGGGCTGGCAGACCTGCCCGCACATGTTTCCTTTTGTCAGAGCCCAAAATACACCACCCCGTACCTTGGTTTCCTCCTTTAGGGATGAGGGATGCTGGAGGGGGAAGCTTGCACAAGTGGAATAAACTATCAGCTGTTTAAACACTAGGATGATAAATTATCTGTGACCTCTTGCAATGCAGATGGGATTTGTGACATTAACAGTTGAAACAAAGATTATTTTAATAGGTCTCTTCACTTCTTTATTTAAAAAAATGAATTTTTTTACATTTAAAATATTTGAGCAGAGACTTTCAGTTGAGCAGGGGTGTCAGTCTCTTCTCCCAAGTAACAAGCAATAGGACAAGAGGAGACAGCCTCAAGTTGCACCAGGGCAGGTTTAGACTAAAACTGGGGAGAAATTCTTTATGAAAAGGGTTGTCAAGCACTGGAATAGGCTGCACAGCGAAGTGGTCAAGTCACCATCCCCGGAAGTCTTTAAAAGATGCATAGATGTGGCACTTGGGGACATGGTTTAGTGGTGGATTTGGCAGTGCTGGGTTAACAGTTGAATTCAGTGATCTTTTCAAAACTAAATGATTCTATATTTGAAAAGAGACCCACAGTGTGGAGTTGTAGGGTTCCCCCTAGATCAATCCTACATGTCTTCTCTGCATGATGGGTCGAGGGGAAGCTTGGTTTTGGCTTTGGGGTTGTGAAAATCTTCTGATGCTTAACAACTTGGCTTTGCCCTTGCTCATCTTATCTATCCCATCCCCTGTAACGTCTACAAAAATCTTCCTAAAGTATGGAGAACATGGGTCAGATGCTGAAAAATCATTTCTCTTTTGGCTCAGGAATTTCTCTATGTCCAGAGAGGAGAAAAGCGAATGGAGACAACTGAGGTCTGGGTAAAATTAGGAATGGTGTATTTTTTTTTTCATTCCTTTCCCCTTCTGGCTGTCCACAATGCAAATTCCATGGGTTTTGATGCGATTCAACTTATGCAAAGATAGCCCTGATGCAGAGCAGTGGGGTTCTTGTTCAGATCTGGGAGCAGCATCCTGTCTCTCTTTACCCAGCTTCTCCACTCTTCACTAGTCTTCACTTGGACATTGAGCTGTTGACTTCAACTCTTTGAGTATGACCATCCAGCCCATTCCTTGTCCACTGAGTCATCCGTCATCAAATCCATGTTTCTCCACAGAGAGTAGGATGCTGCGTGGATTAGCATCAAATGTTTTGCACGAGTCCAGGAAGAGAACATCAATCTCTCTTCCCTCATCCACCAACACTGTAACAGCGTCATAGAAGGCCATGAAATTTGTCCAGCCGGATTTGCCCTTAGTGAAGTCATGTCGGCAGTCACCAATCACCTCATTTTCCATGTGCTTTAGCAAAGTTTCCATGAGGATCTGCTCCATGATCTCTTCAGGCAAAATAATTAAGCAGAAGGAAATTCATGGAGAAATGTTTTCTTTCTTCTTTCTCATTCCCTGCATTTAATTCTGACTTTTCCCAGTAAGCAAGAAGATGGAGCAAAAAGTGTTCAGGCACCTGCAGGAGGATTTTTAGCTCCTGTTCAGGCCCTTGGTGTCTCTTTACATTGTCTCTTTACATAAGGGCTAAAGACACCATCCCAGTGTCTGAGTATCCCCTCATCCCAATGCTTGTATGCACTGTTGAAGGAAACAGAGTTGCACATCCCCTTCTTTATGTTCTGTTGGGTAATTGGGGATGGGTCTACTGTCTGAGAAGCTTTGCAGTACCCACTGATAAAACCATGTGTGTGAAGGGTGATAACTTATCCCGCAAAAGTGACTTGTGCAATGCCTCCTGATGGAGGCTCCATGAAATCAAGTGTAATTTGGAAGAGCCAATGGACTAGTTCTCATCCTGCTGTTACTGACACCTAGAATAATTCCACTGAACTCTCTCAAACCCATCTAACAAATGCAGGATCAGACATAAAAAGCAGATACTTCTTGGATTCCCCTTAGCTTTCCCCTCCCTAAATCCAGGAAGTCATAAACACTGAGTATAAAACCAGGACTGCTTGCAAAGTGTCTCCCAAACCAGCAAACAACACAAAGTAACAAATGGGTCAGAAAACACCGTTCCCATTTACACCAGAGCTTCTTTGTGAGGTTTAATAATATTTACTGAGGGAGTATATACAACTCTTTCTGATGTGCATGTAGGGAACCCTTCTTCAGGAAGAGCCTGTCTGAAGCAGGTAAAGCTAAAGCCTGGGTGACCTTTACTTTCAGTGGATTCACCAAAAAAAAAAAAGAAAAGTAACCTTGTCAGCAGCAGTCTCTTTATTATGGAAGGGGGGTGTGTCTGCAGTTAAGGGTTTAATGATCTCTGGGTGTAGGCTAGTTTGAGCTAGTTTTGCTGTTTGCTCAAATTGGTATATGGGATCTGGAGACCTGACCACGATTGCATCTGTGGTGTCATTTGAGCTCAGCCTGGGAGAGTCCACACTGGAAAAGTGTAGCTGCTGCTAGTGCTGCACTTTAGTCAGTAATTATTCTAATTTTACAGAATAATTAATGGGTGGAGAAGTCGGAGAAAGGTCTCTGATGCAATTTTGTTGTTGAAGAAGCAACTCTGGAACATCCTGGTGCTCTGGAGACACCATTCCAGCTTCCAGTTAGCCTCCCTGATATTGAAAGAGAGGAAGAGCCAACTCTCTTTTTTTCTTTTTTTTTTTTTTTTTTTTTTTTCCAGTCTGGAGGATTTATGGCCTCTGTCATAACCTATGTACTTGTTTCACTTTCCAGTAAAATTCCTTTTCCCTGACCCCAATTAGTGTTGGCAGCCAAGTGGGCCTGGTGAGCTTTGCTATAAGGACTTTGTTTTTTCTTTACTTGGCTGATGCAAGAGACAGAATTCAATCCCAAAATTTTCATTCTGATCAAATACTGTTTTTAATACAACTCCTCTGTCCTTTGCTAGAACAACAACTCTATTTGGGATAGGTGGACTTCTGCCCTTCCTTTTTGCCTTTTTTCTTTGAAAGTTGCTGTATTTGCTGTTAATCCAGAATTAATATTGGCAAAAAACTTGGAAATTACCAGGATCTGTCCACCATGCCTTACATATTCATGTCATATCTGATCTGCTCTGACTGTGGGCTGCCATGGAAAAGGCAGATCCTGTTTTTCCCACTCCTGGGTCAGAGCTGGTAGACCTGTGGCTGATGACCCTGATTTGTTGGAACACTGACACAGCAAAGGGGAAAGAGGAAGTTTAGGGTTTTTTTGCTGGATGAGTGAGCTGATCTGGTTCATCCCAGTGCGCCTGGTTATTGGGTGGAGCTTGGGTTTGGAAGAAGCAGTAACAAGGGCAACTGGGCATCCTATTCTGCCATGGACAAGGGAGAGAGGGTATCTCCAAGAATGTGTCTGGTTTTAAGTAGGTTCATCCCCTCTCTCTTTGCCTCACCATAGAGACAACTTGGTGTTTTTGCACTTCTTACTCGTGTACCTCAAGCTTCATTGGGTGACTTTGGATCTTCGGCCCCAGTTCCAGCTGCATTTCAGCTGACACTTTGCTGAGGCACATGTTCAGGGAGGCTGAGGGGTGCAGAATGAAGAATGAGGCAACTGTGTCCCAACTCCATCAAACAACAAACTTTAAAAAACCTCCCCTTGTATAATTTTTTAATTATTCCTTGATTTTTGGCTATAGGGAATTTCAGCTTGGTGGTTGCCAGGGCAACTGGAGGTAGCCTAGGTAGCATCCTCTTAATATCTGCATTCCTAATGAGGGAGACCAGTCCCCAAGCAGTGGGGTTTCATCCAGGGAGTGATATGTTAGCTCATCTCCCTAATGAGAAAAGCCTTTAAGGGAGAGGAGAAGGAAGAAATCAAGTATAGTGAGAACCATGAATTTCCAACAACACCAGGAATAAGGCTTTCCTCTCTTCTGCCTCTCTCCACCATCAGCTAAGACCTGGGATTCCTCTGCAGTCTGGTTTTAAAATCCAATTTTAATATTGGGGGTTTTTTGGCAGGGAAATCTCAGTGTGAGTTTTCTGTATTGGTCCTGCCACACAATGTTGCAGTGGATCAGCATAGCAGGGATAAGGTATCAGGGCATCTGCAGGCTCAGGGAGAGATGTGGGACTGGGGAGAAGGTTAGAACCCTGCTAGGAACTTGATACAATATTGGCTCCATTAACCACCCCTGGTTCCTTGAGGTTGTCTCAGAGTACTTGCCATGCAGAACAGATGAGCAAGTTAAAGACCATAGCCCTACAGCCACTATGGGCACTTGAAAATGTGGGGCAATGTTGCACCCCCAGCAGCTTCTATTGAAATCAGTGGGTATAACAAGTCCCCTAGACCTGTCAGATGGCCAAAACTTATCACTGGGCTCTCTGCACACCTCAACATCCATAGAAATGAAGATGTCATGGCTAAACAAGCCCCAGGGAGGCTGCTTTGTCCCAGTGACTTTCCCCTCACTATCCCAGGTGATGCTGCTGGTGGTTTCTGGTCCATGGTGTTTCCCCCAGGTGAAGCTCCCCAATGTTGCAAGAGGATAACTCCTCTTCCTTTTACAAGGGGATACCTTGGCTTCCTGCCTTTCTCAACAAAGCAGCTGGTAGGCAGCAATCCAAAGGCAATTTGATGCAGTTTCAAATGCACACTGTGCACAGATGAACTGTAAATGCCTGGGGCATGTTTCTTTCCCCATTTCAAAGAGAGCTATCGATTGCTCCACACAATGATAAAGCATGCCTGTACCTGACTAAGTTCTTTGTTGATTATCTGGCAATGCAGGAGTCTCTTTCTTGGACTGGAAGATGACTAGTAACTGTTTCTCCTATCTTTCGTCAGTGCTATTAACCAAGTGGCATGTTAACCTATGAATGCTTCATACTGCTCCATAAGGGAGTTTTTAACTGGTAGTAATGGATTGTATCCCATCCGCAAAGCAATTGCAGAGCCAGTAAGGGAGAATTTGTGGAAGTGTTGTGAGGAGGGAAGAGGCAATATATGCTGTGCTAATATCTCAGCTGAGCTTTGTGTACTGCTTTTCAGCAGTGTAAGGTTTTGTCTTTGCTGCTGGCTGGAGTGACGGATGTTGCAGTGGGAGTCACTGTATCTGCCCACCTTGGCAATCATTTTTGAGGCTGACTATGAGGGGAATTCCCATGTCAAACAGGGTTTGAGCAGCTGCATATCAAAGCCCAGCACTGGTTTTGATTCTCCTCTCAGTTCACAGAATCATAGGATAGTTTGGTTTGGAAGGGACCATTTAAAGGCCATCCAATCCACTTTCCCCACAATGTGCAAGGACATCTTCAACAAGATTAGGTTGCTCAGAGCCCCATCCAACCTGGTCTAGAATGTTTGCAGGAATGGGGAATCTACCACCTCTCTGGGCAACCTGTGCCAGTTTTTACCATGCTCATCAAAAAAGATTTCTTCCTTACATCTAGTCTGAGTCACCCCTGTTCTAGTTAAAAACCATCACCCCTTGTCCTGTCACTACAGGCTCTATTAAAAAGTTTGTTCCCAGTTAAGCTAGGACTTTGGAGACTGTCCTCTTTCTTCAGATGCCCAGCAAGAGCCCATGAAGGTCTTAGCAGTGCTTAGAAAGTCAAATATCACACTAGTCTGTCTTTGGACTTGCTGGTGTGTGATCCAGCTCCCATCAAAGCTAAAACAATGGCATGAGGAACTGAGCTGGGCTTTTGAAGAAGTTGGGAGGTACTTTCCATGTTGAGACATCAAGCAGGAATAGCCACCGGGTGAAATCTGGGAGAAGAAATACCAGTAGGCTGAGCTAACACTAATGCAGGTACTTCCCGAGAGACATTTAACATTTGAGTTTTTGCAGGTTTAGTTTACAAGGAGCTCCCCACTGCTGTAACTTTCCCTGGTAATAAAACATTTCAGTGCACTCCAAATGCAGCTTAATGAAAAAAAGAAAAAAAAAAAAAAGTAGTATTTGTTTTAGGAGGGACTGCAGAAGGGAGCAAGCTGTGTCTCTGCACAGAACCAGAGGGGATCAACCTCGATGTCATTAGGAAAGGGACATCTGGAAACATGTCTGCAGAAAAGAGGTCTACCCGCTGTGTCCCCTCTGCCCACATATGTGCTTTCTCAAAAAACACTTGAGATAGGCTGAGACTAGGGCTCATCTTACAGATTTTCTGTTGTTTCTATAGAATAATGGACCCCGGAGGATTACGTGTTGGCCTTTAGCAATGGTTTGGTTGCAGGCAATTTGGCCAGAGTCCCAATCTCTGCTCTCTATTTGCAGGAGGTCTGGGAGACACTGCCAGACAGCTCATATCGGTGATCAGGACAATATATCTGCAGTATTTTTTCCCCTTTGCATTTCTTTTGCATATTGGCAAGTAGTTGCCACTCAGTCACCTGGGAATGAGAGCCAAGAAGATCAGGCTGAGGAGGGAGAGAAACTGATGCCAAGGGGTGGGTGAGGAACCATGAAGTGTGAATTTCTAGGAAATGGTCTTGGGAACGTGCAAGGGCTGTGGGAAAGGTGCCTCAGCCAGATCAAAGAGTGTGTGGGAAAGATGATACTGCAAGGAAGTTAATGAAGTGCTTTTAAAGAGCGGTGGGAAAGGTGAGAATAGAGACCAGGGAGGCTGACGTAATGATGGGAACATGCATTTAAAGGGGCTTTTTTTTACTTTCTTCTTGTTAAAAAAGTGCTTGACACATGAGCGTCTGTTTATGGCCAGCAGCATAGCCAAGGACTGGTGCTGAGGGATCTGCTCACCTGGTTTGGTGGGATTTTTTGTTGATGGCCTCCTGGAGACCTTGTTTGTAAGGCATGAGGAGTCATCACCCATGACTGCAATGGGAACCAATGAGGACAGTCCTTGCTGCCTCTGCTGACTTTCAGCATGCTGGCATGCTCCAGTTTACCTTCTGCAGAGATGCAGAGTTAAAGCTTTTTTGGCTGTCTCTTGAAATCGTGCAGCTGCTGTTGCCCACACTTGTGTGAAGGAACTCTTAGGATGTGATCTGAAGATGTCCAGCAGAGCCAGGGAGGTGCAGATTAGCTCTCTGCTTCCCTTGTCTGTGATGATGGAGGGACAAAAATGTCTTGGATGGACGAGGGTCAAAACCAGAAGGGTGGAGAGACCTCCTTGCTTGCTGGCATTGTTAATCAGAGAGAATACTTAATAAAATTAGCAAAAGCTCCCCAGAGGGTCTATATGAAGCAAATTGTCTCTCTCCACTGTGCGGGAGGCTGGGCCCACCACAGCAAAGTCTGGGTTATATTGAGCAACCCTTGCTTCCTCTGCTCTGGTAGGTGAGGAGCCGAGTAGCTGTTGTCTGCCCTACCGCCACCAGCCCAAGGAGGGATGCTTTTAGCCACCTGATAGAAAGCCATGATCTTACCTACCTAAAAACTTCTAAATTCGCATCTGAAGTCTAAGCAAGGGAGACATGGTGTCCGTTTGGGCAGTAAGCCGCTGGCCTTTTTAGCTGTTCATCCTGGATGTTGTTTCGATGATGCCCTAATCTCTGTTGCCTACAGAAACTCTGAATGGAACTTTGCTTTTTCCTTTTCTGATAAGGCTTTTGGACACCTAAGGCTCCCACAGTCTAAATGATTTCTCCAACCTGTCAATTCAGGGTCTTTAATTCAGTGCTCCCAAATCTGACTGGGATGCGCTGACATGAAGACCTTTGTGTGCTGAAGTTTTCCAGGTTGTAAAATGACTTAGTGTTTGAGCTGTCATTTAGCTTCTTCCGTGGTCCAATCAAAAGGATGCATGCTGGATAGATCATGCTTTAAGGCAGCCTACTGTTCTTGCAGCTCATTTCCACTTGTGTCTTAACTTGGATATATGTGCAAAGACTGTTGACCCAATTTGTTTTCTCCGTTAAGTTCCCACTGGGGTATTTGGGATATCCATGCTATTTAAGGATGTTCTTAACCTATCCCTTTGGAAAGACAGAGGAGAAGAATGCATAGCTCAAAGAGTTACACATCTTCTGTAAAGTGATTTCTACAGCAATTAAATCTGTTTTCTTATTGTCTTCTTTTCCAGGTACAATGCAGTTCCTGGCCTGGTTCAGTTTGCTGCTTCTCCTTCCTTGTTTTGGTATGACCAAAACCTGCTTCCCTGGCTGCCACTGTGAAGTGGAAACCTTTGGTCTCTTTGACAGCTTTAGCTTGACCAAGGTGGACTGCAGTGGAATAGGCTCACATATTGTTCCTGTCCCAATACCTCTGGATACCTCCTATTTGGATCTATCATCAAACAAACTGGAAACAATAAATGAATCAATGCTTATGGGCCCTGGATACACCACCCTGGTGAGTCTTGACCTGAGCTATAACAAAATTGCCAAGATTTCCTCCACAACCTTCTCTAGGCTTCGGTACCTGGAGTCCCTGGATCTGAGTCATAACTCTCTGGAAGTCCTTCCGGAAGACTGTTTCTCCAGTTCTCCTCTAGGCGACATAGATTTGAGCAATAACAAGCTTTTGGATATAGCTATGGATATTTTTGCATCAAAAGGTCAAGGAAAATCCCTGAATGTGGATCTATCCAATAATATGCTCAGCACAATTACAAGGCACCATGAAAAGAACATCCCCAACATCCAGAATTTAAACCTTTCTGGAAACAGACTAACGTTTGTGCCAAACCTTCAAGGCATTCCTCTCCGATATTTAAATCTTGATGGGAACCCTGTAGTTAAGATTGAGAAAGGAGACTTCACAGGGCTGAAAGGTTTGATTCATTTATCCCTCAGTGGCCTGCGTGGCTTTCGAGAGTTATCTCCTCATAGCTTCAAGGAACTCTCAGCCCTTCAAGTTCTGGATTTATCCAACAATCCCAACCTGAGTTCACTGACTGCTGAAGTCATCTTTGGTCTGAACTCCCTACAAGAGCTCAACCTCTCTGGGACAGGTGTGTCATCCTTGCCAAAGACTGTGCTGAAATATCTGCCTTCCATCAAAAGCATCACCTTGGGGAAGAACATACAGTGTCTTAAGACCATCAAAGAAGGACAGTACCACCGACAAATTGGGCTGACCAAAAGAGAAGTCCTCAGTTGCTACGACAGCCATGGCTCCGTAGTAGCAGCACCTTACGTTTCATGATGAAAGCTGGGGAGAAGAAGGGGTGGGGCAGGGAGGGTGGGGGACCATGGGATTTGTACAGGTGTCGGACTGAGATGGCTTGCAGTGTGCCTTTTGTAAAACTGTCAATAATTTATATATTTGTATATGCCAATAGTTGATTGTTTGTGGATTTTATAAACTCTCAAATCTTGGCCCACGTTATCTGCGGGCTCCAAACTTTACCTGGTGCATTGTGGTCCTGCACTCATCACGTTGGCCAAGAGCAGTGATGCTGGACAACGGGGGCCAAGCTGCTCTGCAGGTCCCAGGGCAGAACAATCGGTCTAGAGCAAACTTTTATGCCTCAGGCATGTTTGTAGGAGCAAAGCTACATCTCTCCAAAGCACACACCAAAATGTACCAACTCTGTAGCTGCTTACTTACAAACCCATGCATCATCCTTTTTTTAATTATTACTCTCCAAAATGTGCCTTCTGGATGTTGCCCTCATTAGCAGCACTCTGTTCCTTATCATGCACTTTCAGTCTTGAAGAAACATTTCCAGACAAAGCTGAACACAAGGTGCTCCTAATCTGTTGGGTTTTACATATTATTTGCATAGGTGTGCAATAAACACTAAGTTGAGTACTTTTCCCACAAGTTTCTTCCTGTTTTCCCAAACTTATCCCTTTCATGTCTAATTAAATTAGGTCCAGCTTTGGCAACCTCCTGTCTTTCTAACCTCAGCAAGCCATTGCTCAGAAATTATGTGCAGCAGAGGAAGGGAAGCAGAGGGGCCTGCCAACAGCCCTATCTCATCCAGGAACCAGCCTTCAATGAAGGAGGTTGCAAAGGGAAAAGATCATGTAGTCTAGCTTAGGGGGGGAAAAAAAAAATCCCTCCTCCCTTTCTGGGAAAGCTTGGAAGGAAACTTTGACAGAGATTCTTGTCGTGACACCTTATCAAACCAAGACACAGACCTAGAGGATGTGAGAGTAAGTTGTTTCCATGCTGACATTCCCCGTCTGAACACAACATCTGCTACTCATCTGGGCATATGTGAGGCAATTTCCAGTGCCAAATCGCTCTTGAGAATGTTCCAGGGGAAGAATTAGCACTGATGTCGGTGACCGTGGAACACTTTGCTTATCAGAGAAAAAATCTTGGGTTTCTTTTCCAGAGTTGTAGCTTTTCTTTCTCTCACAGAGCTACTTGGCTGACAACCGAAATCTGATAAAATGCCTGGTCCTCAAAGGTTTGATCATTTTTTCTTCCACAGTTGAAATGCTGGCAAAGAAAAGGGGAGTCTCTCTGGACCCTCTTCTCCTCCAGACTAGGAAAAAGTGGGAGAAGGCAGCACAGCATGACTAAATGCCATGTGTGAAGCCTTCAACTTGCTTATAGGAGCAATGGAGGTGTCTGCTAAGGTCTGGTCCACATCTGGCATGCTCTGTCCTGAGGGATGGGAAGGGATGTTGTGAATGGGGTCCTGCTCAAATCAACCTGCAGTTCGATCTGTAAACCCAGCCTTGCATCAGTGTTTGAAGCTGATACAGGGAGATCTGTATAAAGGTAATACTCAAAGCAGCTGACTTAAGGGATGGTTGAAACCCACTGACTCCATAAAAGTCAGAGTCAACACCTCACTTTGGATACTGAAATCTGTCTCCCACATTTCCATCTATGTCCATTTCAGTAATTAGTTTGGAGACCTTAAGGTGGGATTTTTACCCCTTCCTTCAGTGTTTGAGCTTTTGCTCCTCTACTGAGCCTTATCAATGCTCAACCAGCATTCACAGTCAGAGAAAACACGTTGATTTTCTTAAAAAGGCAACGGGACTGCTTATTGGCAGAGATCTGGAGGGGAACAGCAACCAACTGCAACTCAGGATAGAGGCAGTTTGTGAGGAAATAAGTGGTTTTTTTTAGTAGATCTTGCCTTTTTAAGATAATTCTTTTCTGCTGGCAGAAAAGTTATTTTTTTTAAAAAAAGGAAACTGTTCAATTTTTTAAGTCTGTACACAGATGAAACATTAGGGGTATCACCTATTGTCAGAGTTATTGTCTTTACAATGCTGTGGTAAATTTAAAACTCAATGTGACAATCCAGTTGAGGACTGCAAGATTTCCTTGTGTAATCTTATGCTAGCTGCTAGCTAAACTAGTTGTAGCAAAAGCTGGCAAATACTGTCTCTGTGTTAGTTTGTTTTTTTTTTTTTTTAAAGAACCTCTGCAGCATTGTAAGGCTTTGTGATTACTCACAATATAATAAAGTGGTTTGGAGGAGAATAAACCCAGATCCCCCAGATTTATTGCTTTAGTGCTGGGAGGGTGACAGCTGTCGCTGGGTCTGAAGTTCAACACAGTTTATCTCCCTGCTTTGCTTACCCCCATCACTGTCACGGGTTTTGCATCTCCAAACTGGGGGCAGGGTTTGTCCCACTGTGTTTGGCTCACCGTGCTCTTCCGTGGCAGAAAGGCTTGAGAGCTTCGCTGGTTGACTTGAAGGAAATTAGGAACACATGGCAGTGAAGCAGCACAAGAGTGTGTCACAAAAATTCCCTGCTCCAGGATCTGCTCCAAAAGTTGTAAGAAATAGTGGAGATCTCTTCATGGATTTGGCCAATCTGGAACATGGTCTGCTAGTGTAGAAAGGCTGGATTTGCAGCATAGGTGATGTGGGGAGAGGCCACACACAAGTCCATGGAAGTGTTAAAAAACATGTGGGTGTAGTGCTTAGGGACATGGTTTAGTGGTGGACTTGGCAGTGCTGCATGAATGGGTGGACTCCATGATCTTAGAGGTCTTTTCCAGACTTAAGGATTCTATGATTCTGTGGGTGTGGAAGGGAGCAAAGAGGTGCAGAAGTGATGCCATGGCACAGAAAGCAGCAGACTGCCAGACTGCAGAGATGTCAGCAGTGAGATACACATGATCCAGTCTCAGCACCATTCTCTGAGGAGTGGGAGCTGTTGCATGGAGGGCTAAGAGCATGCAGAGCCATTGCACCTAAAGAATAAATAGAAACCTCTCTGGAGGGGTCTTCCTGCTCTTAATAGCATATTTAATTTAAGCACTTCTTGATGCTATGTATAAAAGTGGTGCAAGCAGAGACTCACTGAATAAACTGCCTCTGGTAGCTGCAGTGTTCCTGTTGCTTCCAAACCCGAAGGAAAAACTGCATCTTCCAGCCAGGCAGGCAGAGCTGCAGACTGCCTGGAAGAAGCTGTTAGTTCTTCATCTGCTTCCCCAAACTGTGCTGTCCTCCAGGATGACATACAATGTACAGTCAGACTATAACCTGGGGGGTGAAATCACCAGAATAGGCCAGATGTTGCTCACAGAACTATTATGGACTGAGGGAAAAGCCACCACCAACCATTAGCGATGACAGCTCCTCTGGTGTTCACCATAAGACTGTGACCATTAGGCTATACCACCACACTCCTTTTGGATGGAATCCCTTCAGCCCTGGGGTGTGGGCTCAGTCAGAGCAGTGCTGAATGTCTTCCTCTCCTGGGGAGGGATGCTGTCCTGGGACCCATGGGTCTGAAGCTGTGTTCTCGACTTCCTTGTGAATGCCACACATATGTGATGCTCCTTGTCCCTCCCAGTACTCCTTTGGGGCCTTGCCTTAACATCTTGTTTTGCTAGTTATTTTTATTCATTATTTAATTAATTACTGAATTAATTATTTCAATTATTGTTAATTAAAATATTATTTTAATTATTGTTAATTAAAACATTATTTTAATTGTTACTTTTTATTTAATTACCCTTTCCAAAGTCTTTTGAATGGGAAAAAGCATGCAAGCCTCCCTCAGCAACATGAACTCCCACATTACCCATATATGTCCCCTCTTTACCAGCAGGGTGTGAACACCCAAAGCAGCACTAATGACCCCATAGAGGAGGAAAGGCACATGGTGGCTTCGGGGTTGGATAAGTTGAGGAAGCCCTCATGCCAGCTTCCTGAAGCTGCTTGATGAAATGGTGTGATGGACACCTGATGTCAGACATCAACCAGCCACCTATGCCAGGAAAGCCACCCAGCCAGGTTGGTTAGCTGCAAGTTTTGGCTGTCTCCAGAACCAGCTCAGCTCTGTGGCCGGATACATTTACTCTGGCAAGCAAGATGGACATTTTAATTAGAGGCTGAACATTTTTAGAAGCAGGAAAACCTCAGCAGAAGCTGGGCAATAAGGATAGGCTGGGTTAGGGAGGGGGAAGAGGTGGCTGAGCTGGCATTTGCTTGCAGTGTTAAGTCTCCTGGGGAGTTATCAGCACCTCACTCCTCTTTCCAGCACATTGGGAAAGACATTCAGGGTCACTTCCCCCCATCTGCCTTGTGCCCAAGGCAGCATAGGACAGAAATTCTTCTCTTCAACAGAAAACATGCATCTTCTAGAAGCCAAAAACTCATTTTCTTCTCATCAGTCTGGAGCTGTTTCTCCTGGCTGTCAGATGTCAGCCCACAGAAGTCCCTTGCTGACTGATTATGTGACTGACTTCATAACAGCAGTAGGGGCTGTCCCTTTTAAAAATAGCTGCTCCTCCGTACATTTTCCATTTTGCAGGAGGTTTTTATTTCCAGCACGTTTGTTTCACACAACCCTGGCTTGGTCAGGCAGGAAAGCATGGATGCTCTCTTAATATGCCAGAAAATAATGCTGCATGGCTGGGCATAATCCTTCTGCCTGCCCTGGGGTATGCCTCTTGGGAAAGTTTGGGGCAGCAAAGTCTTCTGCCCTATGCCTGTTTATAGAGCATTATTCCTGCTCCATCACCCCGAGATTTCCTCTTCCTTCCCTTTATGAGTGGACAAGCAGACTTGGGAACCTGATTAAAAGGTGGAAAATTGGAGCTGAAACTAGGCCATCAGATAAACCCTTTCCTGTAATAAGCAGGGAGTTGGAGTACCAGCCCTTAATCACAGCCTTTGTCTCCCAGCATTTGTATGCCTGTGTGCACCCATCCTCAGCGCCAAAACAAACCCTCCCCCCTCCTGCCCCATCCCCACCCCTGCACTCCCTTTCGTTAATGGGATTAAAATAAAAGTGGTTTATGCTGCCACAGAGGAACACCCCAGAGAAAGCAGCAGCCCGCTGTGCCTGCACATCCCTCAAAAAAGCCCCGCCAGCTGCACGGGGTTCAAGCAGGGGAATGTGCTGCCTGCCTCCCAGCTCCATTCACTCCAGTGGCCCAGCCTTCACTCTGGGAGCACTGCAGGGGAGTGAATCAGCCTGTAAAAAAAAACTCTAAGTTTTGCCCCTGGAAACTTTCCCACCACCGTGGTGATGTCCTTTAACCCCTGTCGCTGCCCATCGGGACCTCTGCACCACAGGCTTCCCTCCCTCCTCTTCCTTGTTAGCAGTAGATGTGTCACAGCACTTGCTGATAATTGACTGGGGCCGTGCTGGGAATCTGAACCTACATTTCAAAGAGATTGTTAACCTCTTTTTTCCAACTCTTTGAACTGCTTTGCTTTATTGTAGGTTAAAGGAAACACACGGCTTCTTCCTCCCGGAGCCCCTTTTGATGGGAGCCTGGCACATTAGAGCCGGTGGATTTTTACCAACAGTGGTGTTGGTAGCATGGTGATGCCAAGTGGCATGTGATGATGCATTTTGGTGCAATCAGTCTGCTGCTTAATTTCAGAGGGGATTAAAGATAAAGAACAAGAGGACAAGAGGGCATGCTCTTAAGCTCTGTCAGGGGATATTAGGTTGATATTAGGTCTGTTTAGGTTGGATATTAGGAAGAAATTTTTTACAGAGAGAATAATCAGACATTGGAATGGGCTGCCCAGGGAGATGGTGGATTCTCCATCCCTGGAGGTTTTTAAGAAGATACTGGATGTGGCACTTAGTGCCATGGTCTAGTAACCATGACAGTGTTGGATCAAGGGTTGGACTTGATGATCTTGGAGGTCTTTTCCAACCCAGTTGATTCTGTGATTCTATGATTCTATGATTCCACGATTCTATGAAATGGTTCAGAGATGGGCAAGTCTCTCAGCCGATGGAGAACCAAGGAAGGGCCACAGGCTGCTCCCCCAGAAACTAGGTTCAAGCCTCTCTACCAGTTGGACTTTCTGGATGGGCTTGAGCACACACAACTTTTCCAAGGTGTGTTTTCATGGGTGCTTAAGTCACCCTGTGACTGCAGGGCAGTGGAGGGAGGTTGTTCTGATCTCCTTTCCATTACACCAAAGCCAGCATTTGTGCAGCCCTTCAATGCATCAAAAAAGATGAAGGACCACCAGTTCTCAGACAGATTAGTGAGCTGAACCAACCCATCAGGAAGCCATGTACCCACTAGAAAAAATGCACAGCTAGAAGAGGATAGTAGGTACCCTGCACAATGGGCACTCTAAGTCCTTCTTCCCAATAGTATCTGGGCTCCATGAGTGATGTCTGCATCCATCTTAAGTTCAAAACAGGTGTACTGAAGCCTCCCAAGTACCTCTGACCATCTTGCCTGCTTATAACCTAAAACTTGGCCCTTGTTGGTCTGTTACAAAGATAAATATATATATAGGACTGTGAGGTGTTGGACTATCAGGTTAAACAATGTCCTGAAAGACAAGCTCTGCATCACCAGACCTGTCACCTGCATTGGTAAGTCTCATTGACCTACTGGGGTCATTCTTAGGCCTGTGGGCCTAAATCCCTTGCATTGTTAATTATGCCTTCTAGGCTCACATTAGCTATTCTCCTTGATTCCATGGCAGGTGCTCTGCCAAGCATCTTTGAGAAGCTGGAGTATGTTCAATTAGTCTTCGAGAGGAACTATCTCAACATTGTTTTCTCACCAGCTGGCACAGAACCAGTTATAGTGGAAAGGAAGAAGGTCAGGGATGGAGCAGAGCTCTGGCACGATGCCAAAACTGAATGTGGGGTCCTTCATGGGACACACATCACTATGGCTCTAATGAAAGCTATAAGGCCTGAATCTCTTTCCAGACAGTGCTGATTTTCACCTCATTTGGACTTCATCTGCCCTTGAATTTGGAAGGAAAGTCTTCCCTGTCTTCATGGCTCTACTACCATTTCTAATTCAACCACACCAGGCTGTTAAGCTCCCTTATGCCAGTGCTTGTCCATACAGTAATTATCACAGCTCAGAAAATCCCTAGATTTCAATTCAGCCCTGCTCACTGACCAAACCTAAGCTCTTAGTTTCAACTGTTGTGAGGGAGAGCACATCAGCAAACACTTAAGTCAAACATTTATGCCATTATGTCCTGTCTGATGGCTGCAATTAACCAAGTGCATATAGTTACCCACTATATGGTAGTGATCAGCCAGCATTCTTAAAACCTCATTTCATTGATCAAACATCTGAAAACTCATATTGAAGCATAAATCAACCCAGGCTGCTCCATAACCTTTGGGATATCTCTGAAGAATTATACTCTACAGGCTTTTTCTTCACTTTCTCTGATTTTTTTTTTTTCTAATGCATTAGTGATTACAAAATCTGATATAATGGATAGATTTATTTGCTAGAAAAACTTGGAATCTCTGGTAGTAATTCTCAGACCTGTTAATCTGCTGTCTCTGTCAAAGATGAGAAACTCCTGAAGAGGATGTAGCTTTTCCTGTGAGATACACCGAAGGAAACAGCTTCCTAGCTGTTTCTTACCTGCAGCTTCCTTTGCAGGAACACTGGGGGCAAGGATTTCTCCTATTTTGCTCCTAAACCTAATCACCAGAGTAAACATTTGTCATTTTTCCCAGAAGTATTCATTCACAGAAATTTTTTCATTTAAATTTGTTATGAAGTGATTTTTTGCCTTCAAAAAACACCCCACCCAACAGCTGCCTGTTTGTTGTAGTGCCATCTGGGACCTGCATCCCAGAGATTGTGGAGGTGAAAATCCCCTTGAATAAACAGGAAATGAGGGAAGCACAGAACTTATACCTTTGATATCCCATGGCAAATGCCTGGATACTCCACGGTGGAGTCACAATGTTATTTTTACCACTGTCAGTTAAATGCCCTGTGGCAGCATTCTCAATCTCCCAAGGTAAATACTCCTCCATATCTAAATTGGAAAGGATCCTGCCCCAAGAATCTTCCAAGCAGAGAAGATCTCTAAAGAGGATATTGTCACAGAAATATGAGAGTAATAAGACTGTTTTTTCAGTCAGTTTTCCCTAAAACTCACCACAAAATAAGAGCTATATAGAATGCATTTTTCCAGTATCCCAAAGCAGAGTGGGAGCCCCACAGCTGGCAGGGACCCCATCCTAGTGTCACCAAGGGGATATCAAAATTATAGTAACAGCTCCAGCATCATAATGAAAATAAGGGGGCAATTCCTTTCTTTTTTCAAGCCACAGCAGAGGAGAAGGTCCCCAGGACAATCCTTGTGTCAGGACACATCCCCATTTTAGTGCCACAGTTCCCTGCATTACCTGCTGCAGAAGGGAAGCTAATTGACCCATCTGAAGCAGCAGTTTCACATGGCAGAATAGAGCTATGCAATTTCCAGCAGAGCTCTGGAGCCAGCCAAGCACCATCAGCCTAGTTTTTCATCCGAGCAAGGAAGTCCTGGCTCCTGGCAGGCTTATTAGTTTTGGCACCAAGCTCTGCTGACACCCAGCCAAGGCATTCTGGCTGCAGTTGGACCTGCCTGGCTTCCATCCCATCAACTTGAGTCTCTCCTCATCACACCTCCCTACTCTCTTGGTTCAGCATGGGCAGTGCAAGCTCATGTGCCTGACCAACTGCAATGGAGATTGGATACGGACTGGGGATTAGAGGGGCTGTTCAGACTCCAAACTTCTTATATATCCAAAGATCCCTGAGTCCTTCAGGTACTTGGTTGTCCAAGAATGGAGATTTCTCTTCCATCTTACAAATGTGGTCCTGGGCATCTGGGCATAAGCAGGGTTGAGCAATTTGTTGTATTTGCTATTATCCCTTATCTTTCCTCCTTCAAACTCCCAAGATATATTTGAAAGCCTAAATAAAAGCTGTATGGCTCTTCCCAGGGATTGAACTAATCTCACAAGCAGTTGGAAGAGAGGACAAAATCCTAAAGCTGACAAGTTCTGGAGATACTGTACATAGTAGATCTTCCCTAATGGTTGTGAAACTCTACACTCAGTTTCTAATCACAGGATGATAGAGTGATTTGGGTTGGAAGGACTTTATAGATAAACTAGACCCCCTACCATGGGCAGGGACACCTTCCACTGGACCAGGAAGACCAGGACTCGGAGCCCCATCCAAACTGGCCTTGAACACTTCCAGGAATGGGGCATCCACAGCTTCTCTGGGCCATTCTTCTCTGTGCCAGTGCCTCACCATCCTTATAACAAAAAAAAGTTTCCTTACGTCTAATCTAAATCTACTTCCCAGTGTCTAATCTGAATCTTCCCTAGCTTCAGCCTGAGCAGGTGACTGCTGGTCCTCACCCGCACAGACATGGTGACAAGGTCACGAAATTAATGACTGACAGGCAACAATGCCGCATATCAGCTACGTTTGAGCTGCTGAGCTCCTGCTGAAGGCTGGGTCCCTCGTTAACCACCTTCCATCCCCAGACACAGCCTGGTATGCAGCAGATAGATTTTTTATCAGTTTTGCAGAAATTAACTGGGGGATCTGCTCTTCTCCCAGGCACCTGCTATGTGCTGCAGGTTAAACAGGGAGCAGACAGCATTCACAGAAAACAAAGGAGATGCTCTGTTGGGAGGAGATAAGAACAGAAATTGCCTCATGATGGTCCCCTTGGTCACAAATTGCTCCATCACTAGGCAAATAGTGCTGGTAAGAGGCAGAGTTGCTGCTAATCCCAATCAGGATCTCCTTTTACTGGAACAGGCAGAAGTGAAGTTCAGAAGACAATTGGGGTGTGGTTAGTGTGGCAGTCTGTGGATTCATCCCCTTCACAGCCACTGTAGCAAAGTGGTGCTGCCAACAGACAACTGCTGAGAGAGATATCAGGGCAATATGAGTTATCGCTGCCAGCTCAGAAGCTGCATGCATTCAAGGGTGAATAGAAATTATTAGATACCACTTCTTTCTGTAAATAATAATACTACTTCTGTCCTTGAGATGACTTTGTCACGAAGCCATGACACTGCTAAACAGGAGGATGCAATGTCAGCATAAGCAGGGATGCAAGTCATTGTAAAATACAAAGCATGGCAAGTCTCTGGACATTCCCGAAGCAAAAGCTGGAGATCTAGTACAGGTGTTTGCATATCACTTGATCAGGCAGTGCCTGTAAATTTCTTGTGATATCTCTGCTGACAGGAGTCAGCCAGACCTCCAAAGAAGTAGTATATCCACCAAATTCATCCATGCAAAGACATGGCTCTTCACCAGAGAAGAACGCATTCATCAGGTCTAAAGGCAGTGGCACTGGGAAATGAAGGGGATCACCCACACTCTTTCTGCCCCAACGACAGGCAAAAGCCCTTTCCTCTTGATGTATCTTGATTTTGCTGGGACAGAGAATGAGTTGCAATTAAGATTCAGCCCTTGCTTATGGTTCATCTCTTTCTGCCAGAAAAGTTTAGGTGAGAATGGTTGTAAATTGCTTTAAAACCATGTTTGGCTCATTTGGCAGATCCTTGATGGGGCAAGACAGTCTGGCTGAGACTCTGAAAGCTCCAGGCCTGATGTTCAGAGGCATCTTTTAAAAAGATTTCTTACATAAAAAAGAGTGTAAGGTCAGGACTAGGCTGATCTCTGGATGCACTGAGCAGGATCAAAGCCAGTGACTCAGAAATCCCTGATAGACCTCTCTAGTCCCTGTTTGAAATAAGGCAGCATGAATGAATCAGAGAGCTAACTACCTGCAGCAAGGGAGAATTGTCTGCTGTAATGACACCTGTCAGATCAATAGGCATGGATAATTCACTGCTAGGAGCCATCAAGAATTACCAGAAGAGCCATCAACATTAAATCTAACAAATCTTAGGGAACCTCAGGGAAAAGGAATGGGCTGGCACAGGGCTTGGATCATGGCAACATGGGCAGAGAAGGGGACAATTAGAAGGGCGAGCATCATCAGTTCTTAGCAAAACAATAGAGCAGTTAATTTTGGATTTTGTCAATGGGCTTAAAATCTGGATGTATGTCTATAAAGTCAGACGCCAACGCAGAAAACCTTCACCAGCATTCCTTACACTTTAGACCCTGAGCCCCTGCCAATAAAGACAGCTTGGCAGTGTCACACCTCCCTGTTCCTCCATGGTATTCTGCTTTTTTTCTTCTAAGCTGCTTTAGATGAGATTAACAAAATGTGCATTAAATGGTGTCAGAACTGGCTCCTTGACAGATCTTGAAATGCGTCTGTAAATGGATGGGGTTGTATACCTTCTCTTAAAAGAGAAGGCTGAATGTGAACAGCTATGGAGAAGCAGATGGAAGTAAGTCCAGGCATGGACGATTAAAGGGTTCAAAGCCCAGTGGCAGGCTCGGGAAGAGGGACTGGGGAGGATGCATTGGAAGGAGGTGCAGAAGGACTTTAAGGGTACTAAGAAGGGGATGGGGCTTGCCTGAGCAGTTCAGAGGTCTGTGTGACAGGAAATGTACTGGAGTGATATACAGGTACATCCATGAAAGGAGAGAGAGTCAAAGGAGTGTCAATCTGCAAGACAAACAGCCCAGCAAAAGCTGAAGGGTGAGAGGCTGCCTTGAACTGCAGTGAGTTAGGGATGGGTGAGTGCCAGCCAATCTGTGTGTCAGAAGAGGCTGAAACAAATCTTGGGCATCCAAAACAAAGTCCCATAGAAAGGACACCTTCTTAGTAGACAGCAGACAAGGGCTGCTGGGAGTTGCTGGGTCAGTTCTGCTGGCCACACACCAGAGGCTGGGGAAATCACAGAGGGCTGGATATTAGCTGCACACCTGTCAACATAAAGGTTTAGAAACATAACCTTATTCATCAAAGAGAAGGCTGAAATGGATCACTACACATGGGTATTTACTTAGGGAAAAGCTGTCTGATAGTGAGACAGAGAAGGGGAGGTTCTTCAGCCACGCTGATAATGGGAATAAGAAAACACATGATAGGTGGAAGATAGAACTAGATTAATTCAGCCTTTGAAGTGGACACCAACTCACTGCTATGAAGGTAATTAAATATTGGAAAAGCTTATCAGGGAGACTGCCAAGTCACCAGGGCTTCCTATGTTGAAATAAAGATTAGCTATCTATGAAAGGAGATGCTCTAATCCAATTTCTGGGAAAAGTCTATTTTCTGTTTACAGAAGGTCAGATGAGATGATCCTTGTGGTGCCTTTTGACAGCGCAGTCTGTGAATTCAGGAAGCATAAACTCCCCTGTGTAAGGATCCTTCTTCATCTGGTACATGACGTGTCAGGCAAGTCAAAGGGAAATACATAACACAGGCTAAGTTCCCAGCTCAAAAGCATATAGCCAGTGCTGGGAAGAGAGCTCAGAAATTCCTGGCTCTTATCCCATTAGCCTACTGGAAGATAGATAAGCCTCTACATTTCTTCAAACCTCATATGAATCACAGAATGACTTAGAGGGGTTTGATTTTGCCTGGTATTTATATTGCAACAGCAATAAAGAGATGCAGTCTGACTATGCTGAATTGATAGGGGGTGGAAAGGGTCCTCTGCTTCAACAAAATTTTAAATCTTGCTGAGTATACGAGCAAGAAAGGGACGGCCTCCAAACACAGTCCTCCAACAGCACCCCATTCCTGCATGCCAGAAACAGGAGAAAGAAAATCAGGCAAAGCTTGGAAGACCAGATGAATAGAGTGATTGTGACAGAGAAAGGGGCGCAAGCCCCAGTGGGATGTAAACAAAGCCAGGATGTATCAAAACAAGGCAAACTTCAAGATGGTGTCATCTCCAGGGAAAAGAATGGCCAAGAACCACCAAGAATAAGGGCTTCCAGTCATCCAGCCACGTGGAGCAGTGCCAAAATATGCCAGATGGAGTAACTCTTGAAAGTGCCTGTTTCTTCCTGCTGACTTTGAAGGGAGTCAGGGGTGACTGGCCCAAAAGGTGACATTAACACACGAGGCATCAGAAGTAGGGTGAGACGAACTCCAAAGAGACAGAGGAGGCCCAGACTGAAGCAGTCACAGCAGAGAGGTGTTTTTCTACAGTAAAGGGCTCTCTCTGTTTCCCAGCTGTGAAAAAGGATTTTCAATATAAACTGTCTAGAGTAATCTACAACTTTATCTAACAAAGAAAAGGGAACTTCAGAGGGACTGAAACTGACTGCAAAACCAGGCTGCTGTGGGATCTTCTACACTCTCTGGGCTCAAAAATCCCATTTCAGCAGTGTCAGGGATGAAGTGTGGTAGCCAAAAGTCCCGACTGATATTTTTCTTTTTTTTTTTCTTTTAATGATATCTCTCTGAGAAGAAAATAGGATGGAATAAAAAAAAAAAAAAAAAAAAAAAAGGTAATGCTAAATAATGCAGAATAAAGCCAAAATGTTTCATTATGAACAGAAAGGGAATACCAAACATTAAGCCACGATGAAGTCACTTTAGCTGGTTTCTATTATTTGGTATTTTTTTTATCATTTCACTGAAATCCCCTTGGAAGAGCCCTCTTGCTTCAAATAGAATGGATTTTTTTTGTCTTCTTGGTATCAGTGAGTGAAGCACAAAATCCAGTTTCAGTTCAGGTCTCCTAGACAGCCCTGGGCTTTGGTGATGCAGAGGTCCCTCAGGGGTATCGCATAATCCTGCACAAGCAAGAGCAGAGAGAGGATGGAGCCATCCTAGAGAACACACACACTCTTTCACACGGCAGGAGCATGTTTGCAAGGGTCAAATCATGCAGGGTTTCAATCTTTCCCTCTTCTGCTCTCTCAGGTCCCTGCTCCCAGTGGGAACACCACTCTTTTAACTCTCTCCTGCATCATGCAGCACAGATCCTTCTCCCATGAGCTGAACCAACTGCAAGGTGACCCTGCTGCCAATGGGGCATGATCCAGCTCTGCAGGATCCCTGACGAGGACAAAAGGGATCCTACAAATGTCAAGGGGTGACATTGTCAAATGGCCAGGGGTGGGCCTAGTGGGAGGGAAGGACAAATAAAAACATGTATTGGTCTGATCAAAAGTCCCCCTCAGTGTCCCAGGAAATGCCCAAGAAGAGAGTGAGAACAGGTGTTGTTTCTCACAGTGATTTCCTCAACTCCAGACCTATTCCTGGATTCTCAAGAAGCTCCCAAGGTGGGGGTGGTTTCTCATGGAATTTATGTCACACATTTATGGAACTTTGTCACACTGACATGATTCTTCAGCAAAGAAATACTCAATGCATGAAGAACCACTTGTGTATCAAAGAGACAGAGAGAGAGGAAGAGGGAAAGCAGAAAAGGGGAGGGGAGGAG
>JAWWES010000001.1:28824366-28836802 GCA_035583135.1 Lophotriccus pileatus
AAAGAAAAGAAAAGAAAAGAAAAGAAAAGAAAAGAAAAGAAAAGAAAAGAAAAGAAAAGAAAAGAAAAGAAAGGAAAGAAAAAGGAAAGGAAAGGGAAAAGAAAACTTAAAGCAGTTCCCATGTAACTTCCTCTCTGTCCAGGGCTTTCTGCCACAGCAGAGATGGAATTACAGCGCTGGAGGAAACTCAATGAAATAATGATTACCCTTTGGATTTAATTAGCACAGAGCTGAGGCTGTGTGAAACAAGCATGTCTGTGCATCAAAACATTCCTTGTGGCGCCAGGGAGCTCAGACCCAAACTGCTCGTGCCTGCCAGGCTCAAACCAGGAATGGAGGGCAGACATGGCTATTTATTCGCTGCCCACGGTGCCAAGCCAGGCCAGGGCACATGCCCCACCAAGGACATGGGATCAGGGGTGGTCTTTCAAACCTCAGATGAGTTCAGGGCTGGAGGACCACAGCTAATCCTCCAGGAGAACTTTGTCATGCTGTGCCCTGCACAAACTTATCAAGGGTGACATCCCCCATCCTAAAAGATCAGGTGGTATTGAAGGAAAGACCATCCCATCATGGTTTCATGTCCTCTATCTTACAAGGTACAGCTCCCAGGGAGAGACAAATTTCCTCCCTATGCCAAAAAGTCACCAGTTATTGACACTTTATAGGGTATCAAAATGAAGTAGGAAATATTTCTATGCTTGAGATATGGGAGAACCGCCCCTGAGACACCCAGCATTCTCCAGCAACCAGGCAGGGAAAGGACAAAGGGACTGGGAGGGTTGGGAGAAAGCCCCAGACACGGAGCAGGGATGTAATGGAGGCTGAGGAGGCAATCGCAAACTCACCTCCATTCTGAGGGTCCCTCTGTGTTTGCAGAAAAAAAAAAAAAACTACTAGGAAAATTGATTTCCCCCTTGTTTTGGCCATGGACACTTTGGTGCAGGACAAGACCTCAAGTGAAGAGTGCTCAAGGAAGCTGGGGAGCCCAGCATGACCAAGGAGTCCACAAAAGGAGTTATCCCCAGGTAACTGACACTTCATGTTCTCCAAAGCCAGTATCTTCCTTTTTCTGTTAGGGAAACTAAGGCAGAAGGCCCAGAGCTAGGATCATCATGTACCCAATAAGGATTCCCCCTACACCAAGCAGTAGCAGGAATAAGATCCTGCTTATTCATTCACAATGCACACCCTGCAAGACCTACCCTGTAACTACAAGGGCCAGTAATGCAAGGAGTTGGATGTGAGTAAATTAAGGCAGGATTCACTTGCAAATAGAAAATAGAGAGTCCGAGGGAATGGCAGGTCTTGGGTTTCTCAGCAAGGCTGCTGAGACTGAGAAACACAGCTCTTTTAGTTTTAATTAACACTTTCAATTTTTGGAAAATTTCATGCTAATAGCTGTACTTCCACCAGGAGCACCCCAGTCAGGGAAATTTTAGAAAATACTCCTTTCATACCCATGGAAAAAGGCTAAACAGTGATGTGTGAGCAGAACTTGCCCATTTCTATCCTGATTTTCTGATCAGTCCCTGTATCATAGAATCAGCTAATCATAGAATGGCTTGGGTTGGAAGGGACTTTAAAGATCATCTAGTTCCAATGCGCCTGCCATGGGCAGGACACTTTCACTAGACCAGCTTGCTCAGGGCCTTGTTCAGCTGGACCTTGAACACTTCCAGGATGGGGCATCCACAGCTTTTCTGGGCAGCCTCCCTCTCCCTTTTCATTATAGCTTCATTTACCCTGCATGTGTTTAACTTTAATCCTGCAGGTATTAGTGATGATTTGGGGGATAGCAGCAGTGTGCAGGCACTGCCCTCTAAATCTGAAAGCTCCATGCTCATCCTTCCATCACCTGGACATATTTGTTAACAGCTTGGCAAGGTAATTACTGCACAAAATATGCTGCTTAGGTGCACGTGCAACCCTTCAGATCCTCACACCATGATCAAAACACCAAACAAAATCCACAGGACCCAGAAGCCACTTCTTCATCCGTCTTCCCACAAGGATTTTCCTGGGATATGTGGAAAAGGAATGAGTTGGTTCCTACAGCTGGTTGACAGGGGGCTTGTAGTAACAAGATGCACACTGTATTAGGTCTAAATGAATAACACTGTCGGCTACAGGGTCTGTTGAGTGCTGGCAGCTGATCTCAGACGGTGTGTAGCTGTGGTCTTAGGAAAGACCATTAAAACTGTGTGAAAAAATTACAGCTAAGTGCACTGTCACAACATGAGCGCTGCAGTTTCCAAACACTTAGAACAAAAGGCTATTGTCACTTCTGGCAGCTCCCAGCATCATCATGCAGGGCTGAAATTTCCAAATTTTCCCATTTAATAGGGCTCTATGTAGTGTTTTCCATAATGTGGCCAAGCATGACTGTTCAGCTGGTTTGAAATAGCCAGGGGCTACGTGTGATTTGCTGTTTTGTGTTGCCAGGGAAGACGTGCAGCCTTACAAGCGGGAAGACAGCCACGCAGCTCCAGGCAGACTAAATGAGCCAAAATTAATGACTTTTTCATGGGTGGGAAACTAACAGATTAACTCTCTCTGTTGTCCTCTTACCTGCATCTCCAAGAGTTGAGCCAGTGTCTATTAAAGCCTTCTCTATTCAGCTGATTTTTGCTCTGTTCCATGATCCATAAGCAGAGGACTTGGAGCTGGAGCTGTTTCTCTTTCTTCAGCCAAGAGAAGGATTTTATTCTTTTGAAACCAACAGCTGTCTGCTTTATTTTTCAGCTTGCCATGCTTCCTCTTTTGCAATAAATAGGATTCTAATCTGGACAACGGGGCATCTCAATGTGCCGCTCCAATCAGAAAGGTGTTCAGGAGAAAATAGAAGGGAATAACTAACTTCCCCATTAATCATTTGCAGTGAAAGGGGTGGGGAGGATAATGATTTTAAATGGATACTTAGGCAATTCCTTTAATGAAAAGGAGCAGGTAATTATACTGACCTTGAAGATCACATTATTCTCCTTGGGCCAGAGAAAAGAAAATATGAAGGATTGCCTTAGTGCTTGCTAAGCAATGGTTGAGGTTATTGAAGGCTGACACAGTCAATAGCTAAATAGGTATTTAATAACAGCTAAATGAGGCATTTGCTATGTTGTCTGACTCATTTGCTACCTCCTAAATGAAACACAGAATCATAGAATATCCTGCTTTGGAAGGGACCCACAAGGATCATTAAGTCCAATTCCTGGCCCTGCACAGGATGCCCCCGAGAATCATGCCATATGCCTGACAGAATTGTTCAAACGCTTCTTCACTCTGGCAGGAAAGTGTTTGTTCTTGTGCCTAGTTTTCCTTGTCTTTTATTTTTTGGATAGTTTAGGGCCCTTGAGTTTGATTACTGTTCCTTCTTGTGGAGGCAAATGCAATGGAATGGAGGTAAGGTTCTGGGTTGACTTTGCACCCAGAATTTTATCCAGAACCCAATGGGCTTTGGTGAGCCACAGAAATTATGTCCCCAAACTAAGATGCTCCTAGAAAGCAATCGTCTGTATTTTCCCCATGGAGCAAAGTAGAGAAGTCCTGAAGGTTTACTTCTGAGCCTGATCCAATGCCATCATGTAATCTCAAAGCTGTGTTACACTGCGCAGGGGTCTTTCTGTTTAGAGCCACTCTGAGTTTACTTGAGAAGACACTCTGCTATGACTACTGAGGATCTCTATACCATGAGAGACCTGAGCATGTTGGAACAAAACCAGAGACCACTTGGGAGCCAGAAAAATAGATAAGGGCAGAAGGTGGAGATTTGTTTTATCCCGTCTAGGCATCTCCATTCAAACTGGCAGCCCAGACTCAAGGGAGGGAACCAGAGACTGCTGTATGGGAATCAGCATATCCAGGGGTGAAGATCTGAAGCAGGAGGATCAGATCAGAGAAGCATTTATTTCCCTCTGTTGGCTATTAAGGAAGGCTACAGTGATGATGATCCAGAGAGGTGAAACAAATCTCACCACAGGACTGTTCAGAGAAACAATTTCTTTCATCTCTCCCCCAAACTGAAAATTTCAGAGCAAGTGCAACAGGAAATTAGTTCCATTTTTCTTCTGACTCCACACAATTTCCAGACCTTTCACAGTTCTACCTGGTTTTCCCTGTGAAACAAAGGTGCAGGTAAAGATGGAAATGGGAATAAAGCTATCAACCAAGCCAAGCTGTCTTCTCCCTAATTCTTCTTTATGTCAATAGTCACCAAAGGTGTTAGACTGGTAAAAAGAATGATTTAAGAACTGAAGGGAAACCACACAGTCTCACCATATGATTGACTCTTTCAAAGACTGATGCTTTGGGCAGATGCTGTCAGACACGTGCCTTAAAGGTTAGCACTGAAATTCTCCTGCAGAAGAGCTGCTTTACATGTTTGTCACACTAAAGTTCTGCTCTTTCACATATCACCTGGAAAAGGAGACAGACGTCAGCATCTTCTGTCACCTCTGCTCATTAAATATCACCCAAATGAGTTGGATAGTTGAACAGCAGTAAGGTGGCATGGTAAAAGGCTGAGGCTCTGACAGAAGCAGTACCTGCTACAAGAAGATAGATAAGGGTCATGCATAAGCTTGAATGCCAGAAACACTTGAGATATGAGAAAGTCTGCTGCTAAAGGTATGTGAGATCAGGTAGATCCTTGCTCTTCTGCCATTTATTTTCTCCCAGGTTGCCCCATTTATGCCAGAGACTTCCTAAAGAAAAACCCAGTTCAGTCTAGTACAGACAGATGCTGTGATCATCCACTCAACATTTGAGCTTTGTCTAAATTTGCCATGCTGACCCCTCATATCTCCATCTAAACAAATTAATTCCTTGCCTGGCAACATCCCGGTGAGAACCACTACTGGATCTAAATAAAGCCCAAAGGAAGTTTGTTAAGAACTGGAAAAGGAAGATTAAACATAACTAAGCCATTTGAAGTTTTTGAAGGATATTGTGGGTTTGATGGGATAAGGAGCTGCTGTTCTGCAATGTGGGTGGACGAGAGAACTTGGCCCTGTGGGAATGTGAGCTTGCCAACTTTCTCCTTTCCTTTTCATTCACACCAACCAAAGCTCAGAGATCTTGCGCTGGGAAGAATCCTCTTGCCAGATGTTAAAATATTGATCAGTGAAGACCCAGTAAGACTGTGCTCAGGTCTTTGTTCAAAATGTGATCTCTGACAAGTCTAGACAAGAAAGAGAAGGAAGGAAACATGTGATTAGCTAAAGTGTAGGAGCCTGAAGCAGAAAAATCTGTAAGCATACCACCAGCTCATTCATACTCTATGGTTTTCTTCGTGCTTTAGGTTGGACATGCTCTACAGAATGGCTTTGCTGAAGCTGGCTATAGTCCAAAGTAATTTAACTGACAGTTAATGCAACGGCAGGTGATAGCAGAAGGCATATTTTGGTCTCCTCTGATGGTCCTGTGTCTCTCTCTTGCACCCATCTTCTCCAGCTACCTACTGCTGTAACTGGGTGCTCACATCAGCTTGCCCCCTGCATTGTTCTCTTCCAGCAGAGCTGGGCTCAAGGGGAATTTTCCCCATAAATCTCCTTCTTTGCAAGTGTTTCTGTTAGCAGGCTTCATCCTGACAGAGAGAAAAAGATTTCAAACCTAATGGAGACGGTCTGGGGGGACCCACGAGCAACAGAATGGAGAAAATGTGGAGAGCATATGGTTGTAAGAGTAAGACACCAGAGAAATAGGGTGTGCATAGGTGTGATTTGTGTATGGGAGGTGTGAAAAGCACACAGTGGCAACCAGCCACTTAGAGTGAATTTGCTGAACAAGCCACCAAACAACTCTCCCAGGGAGGACAATCATTATGGATCTAATTAAAGCTTATCACAAAGCTCTGCTCTGCTGACCTGCCTCTGTGTGAATGAGATGACTTCTGTTAATTTTATCTGACAACGATCGTTGCATCAGGACCAAATCCCTGTGTGGGACTTTACATCAGCCAAGAGATGGACAGAGCCAGAGCTCTGAAGGTGCAGAAGGCAAGCAGGATCTGGAAACCCCAGCTATGCTCATGGATGGATCTGGCTGTCTCCCGTTCCTCTGGGCTGAGGATGCTGCCCACTTCCACATTGGTGAGACAGCAGGCTGGCAGAGCAGAGAAGGCAGAAATGGCTGGAAAACTGTGTCTTTTCTACACAAAAGCATCATCAACCCTCTTCTAGGAACATAGAACCAACACCCACTGTCATTCACCTCCACTGGTGCAGTCTTTCAGAGGGCAGGTGGTTATTATTAAATGGTAAATCTACTTAGATCTAACATTATTACCTACACTTTGCTAATAATCACTGGGCATATGTTTCTATCTCCCTACCAGCCTCGGGAAGGAATACTAAGGCATGCTCCATGGCTGCAAGGCATGCAGTTGTGTTCCTGTGCCTATCCCTGCACAGAGTTGGGTCAGGGCTCAATGCTGTGCTAACCACGTCCTGGTATCTGCAGACAGCTTGGAGCACAGGGGAAACAGCAAAAGACTGGTCTAGGAGAAACTGTCCAGCATGGCAGAGAGATAAAGAGACACTGTGATACGGCCCCTGCATCTCTGCTTGTGCTCTCCGATGGTCAGCAGATGGGGGGTTGAATGTCATTACCCTCAGCTGCCTTATGGGAATGGTTCCTGCCCCCATGTTATCCCTTGAAACCTGCTCAGAAATTCAGCAGAGAAGTCAGCCAGGCCACAGCCAAATCTGGCAACATAGTGAGAAATAATTCAATGGATGCTCCAGGCCCCTGAGAAAGATGTGGCACTAATTAATTGATTAACATGGAAAAATGGGAGCAGATTTTTGATCAAACTGTCCTTCATAAGTTCCCTGAAGGAATGAGGCTTGCGAGAATGAGACAGGAATCTCATTAAGCAATGTTGCTTATTTAATAGCATTTATATAATCCCTCTGAAGGCACATATACCCATTAGGAATATCAAATAACTGCTGTGCATTTGGTGGAAAACATGGGCCTGGGTGACCTCTGGGAATCCGATAGATCTACAGTGTATCTGAGGTTGAATCAGTGTGATGGGCTTAAAAGCATTTTAAATTCCCAGGTAAATAACCAGGAACACCCACTCAAAAAGAAAAGCATTGCTCTATGTGGCAGCAAGACCAAAACTGAAAACCTCTAAGAGCACTTGACAATAAGAGATATCAGCTTGTTATTCTCTTGTTAAACTCTAATTCCCTTTTTAATAGAAAGGCTTGTAAAATAGTTTTCTTGTAGTCACAGTGTGAAATCCCTGTAAATCTCTCAGGATCACATTGTCTCATCCTCCTCACAGGCATCCACAACTCTCTCCAATCAAAAAAATAAATGCTTTGTCAAAACCCAACGTTCTCATTATCATGATCAGTTAATTAGCACTCATCTCACTGTGATTAATTTAACAGGTGTCTGTTGTAGAGCAAACATTTCACCTGCTCTGTTTCTTCTCTGCTTGTAAGGTCCCATTTGTGAAAGGGCTCGGCACCTGGACCACGAGCTGCCCTCCTGGCTCATGTGCTGTATGTAGGCAAGAGCTGTATCACCAAGCCACAGGTGATTTGTGTGACACTCTTGGCCTGGGGATTTCTAGCACAGCTTTAAGTACTAGAACCTGCAACTGAAACCTGATTAAATTTGTTAGTTTCTTCTCTGTGTTCATCTCTGCTCTCATTGCTAATGGATACAGTTTGATATTGCTGCACATGGAGTCATTACAGATATCTAGTCTTGGAATCCAGAATCCATGGAGATGATGTGAGGGCGTTTTCCTTTCTTTTGAGTAGACACTCAGAGCAATCTTGTCTTGGAATCCAGATTGTATCTGGTGAAGAAACAACTGATCTCATCAAGTTACAAGCATCAGCTGTGGGATTCCCCCCACCTAGGATAGGAGTGGGTGATTCCTTGAGCTCATTTAAGGTGGTGCAGGAAGATTAAAGCTTTAGGAATCTCTCAGGAATTGCATCAAGGCCAGAATGACACAAATAACACTAAGACCTTGGAAAACCATGAAAACCATAAGGTCAGGAGCAATGCTCAATTGCTCAGCCCAGTCAAAGTTGCTTGGCTATAGCAACGTTTTTCTGACTCCTGATTGTCTACCTGAGAGTAAAATAATGAAATATTTTAGAGTCAGCCAGTCTGAGATGATCCTTATGCAACCATACATATCCAGCTATTTGTGAGGAAGAGAAGAACAATTAGTGGGTGCTTTGATGCTTTTGAGAGGCCTTTTAAGAAGACATGAAAAACCAGTTATTGAAGAAGGTTTCCTGAGAAGCCAGCTTCCAAGAAGGTTGATTTGAAGCTCATTCCTTGGTGATGATGATAGCCAAGATGGAAGATGCCCAACCTGAGTGTTTGATATGAAAACAAGTAAACGATCAAAGGCAAGAATTTGTGAGGGAGGCAGGAGTTGCTTTGTCTCTTTCAGGCTATTGACTAGGAATTGGTCTCAGGCAGGAGATTCAGGGTTGCTACATTTTTGGCGTAAGGACTGACTCTGTTCAACACCAGCAGCTCTAGTCACCCCACTGAATTTCTCTTTGTCTCTCTGAATGTCCATATCTGAGAAACCTGGGTTTTTTTCCAGTTTATTTGTACTAATTGTCTCCTGTGTCCTGCATCAGGCAATTTGATTCTAACACTGATGATCTGCTGCATCACCTCAAGGTAACTTTACCAAAACAATGGGCTACATTCTTTGTTTAGTCAGAGCTAGGGCCCCTGGTAAATCAATAGCTTTAGCTTACCCCATCTGCAGATGCAGCCATATGATTCTACTCAGGGCACGAAGCCACAATCCTGCAATGGAAAATCAAGGTCACTTAATATTGTTAGATTTTATTACTGCCAAAAAAATGTTCATTTGAGTTGGAATTAGAATAAAGATATTCATATTCTGATCTGATTCCTCCAGATCAATGTATTATCTCTGAAAGATAGAAAGATATTAATTTTATGTGTGAAGAATGCCTGGTAAACTGCCAGGGTTTTTTTTTTTTCTTTTTAATTAGTGGAAAGGAACATGGGGAGCTGGCTGCTTACCTAACATCTGGAGATAAAGCATTTCATGATGAGAAATAACTTAAGCAAACATCCTTCCCCTTATCTCTCACAGTTCCTCTAGGTTCGTTTCAGAATATTTTTTTCTCAAGAGCAAATCCTGTGCAGTTAATAGGGTGATAAAAAGAAAGCAATGCTCCATATCTAAACTGATGTACTTCTGCCCTGAGCACAATTTTGCCTGCATGTTTCTTAAGGTCTTATTCATCTTTCTCTGTGTTTTATATTTTCTTTGGAGGTTGCACACCACATAAAAAGGAGAAAAAGAAAAATCAGGCTGAATGGTGGGATGTAAAATGTGGAGATGTAGAGAAGGAAAGGTACAGGGCATGGTCCCTGCAGATGAGCTGAGGGAGAGGCAGCAGTGGTTTGTAATTGGCATTGATTTGACAGTGAGAGAATTTCACAGTTGCTGCACTCACCTTCTATCCCAGTCCTGTTTCTGTGTTTGATGTCTCAACCTGCCACAACTCTGCCCTTGGGGTGAACAAGCATTTTATATCATTATTGATGCCATTGACTGAGCCCTGCACATTTCAGCTTTGAGTTCCTCTGTCTTGTCAGTGCTTGTATGAATTTACTTACCCTAGGAAGAGTCAAAGCATAAAGGGCTGAGCTCCTACATGGTGTGTAGAGGTCTCCCCCATTTGCTGCTGCACCTGTCTTCTATGAAGGTTCCCCACAAAGTAGTTATTGGTCTCAGAGCACATCGGCTAGGAACCTCTACATGAGGGCTTAGACTCCTTCTTTGCTTTTGCTTTCAACACCCAAATAAACCAGCAGCCCTGGATGTCACATCTCTAATGTCTGAAGACATGAGCGCAAGGTCACATTACTCTGCTCATCAGCAGCCTGCAGATAATGAGGGGTAATCTAGTTTAGGCTCATCCTCTCCACTCATGTGCTGAACTCAGACCGATAATAGTGCTTTTGCCTGGCGATGAGTTTACATCCAAGAAACTGCTGTGGCTCAGCTGATTTGTTGTAATCTGCTCATGCAACGAGCACCAACCCTTTCCAAAGCTGTTGTAACAGCCTGCTCCAAGGACAGCAGTTACAGCTTGACAGTGAGACCATTTAGCTTTAAAGCAGAGGCTCCTCGAAGAGCACTGCTGTCTTTGAGGCTGGAAGCAACAGGCTCTTGACCTTCATTTGCTTCAACAGCCGTCTTGGAGAAGAAATAGGACTCCAGTGCAGTGCAATGGCTTGGGGATGCTGCATTCAAGAGCATCCCTTTGCAGCAGGGATGTTCACAAAGCAAGGGGTAACACATGAAAATGTCACCCTTAGTTTAATTCAGACCATAGAAGACAGCAGATTCCTGCCTGCATTTTCATGAGCAGGCATTCCTGACTTGAGTGAATTAATGAGTTTCATCTTGTTCTCCTGCATATTTGATATTACACTGTCCTAGGGCATTTAAAGGAACTAAGTTGGGTGGTTGCTTTTTTGTAATCCATGAGATTTTCTTTATCTTTCTTTATCTTTGATTTCATCAAAGGCTTCCATTTGTTCAGCCTATTAAACCCAGCAAAGGGAGGCATTTGAAAATGCTGTTGTTCTTTGCAGAGCTTGATCGCAATGGATTTCACCGGCCACAGTGCCCCTATAAAAGAGAAACACCATTTGCTCTCACAAGGCCTTGCTGAAATACATCAATTTAATTACAGAATATTTTGCAAAGGTGGAAAATAATTATTCTGCATACAAAGTGGAAAAGGCCAAAAATTGCCTCATTAATGTTGGTTCACTGTAGCCAGCACATAGTGAGTAGAGACTGGAGCTCCTTGATGAATGGCACTCCCTCCATGCCAACATGCTCTGCATCCTGATGGCTGAATACAGCTCATTTTATGGGTGCATTGTTGTGGAGAGGAAGCAGGACCAAAGGCACACCACCTGAACCTGGACCAACACAGTGGTGGCACCAACTTGTGTGGGATCCCAGAGATTAGAGCCTGGGGCATTCCTGAGGGGATGGATGGTTCTTCCTAGCCCCCAGGCCAATCCTGGGTTCTGCTCCAGGGATCAGGCAAGAGCAGCAAATTAAGGGAAGGTAAAAATTTGAGATTAAAATTGGGAGTTTTCTCCAGTGAGGTCTCAGCTGCCCTTTTATTACCACTGACCTCAGAGACTCCCTAAACCAGGAGTCTCTGATCACTCTGTGAATCTTGGCCCATGGTTCAGGGATAGCCAGCATATGGTCCATGGCACCTTTCAGCATCAGACACAGGTCACACAGGGGAAGACACAACACCACTCCACACATGCTTCTCCCAAGTAGACAAGTCAGTGTGGCCTGACTATACACCTGCAGTGACAGGGAGAACCAACACCATGGAGTCTGAGTCATGATGATGACAGGGTTTGCTATCATAAACTGACTCTAATGCATATATCAGGACAGCCCAGAAGAGGACATATCCTCTGACAGAGGTGTTCAACCTGTACTAGACAAATTCCTTCACTGAGCTATGGACTCTTGTACAACAGCTGAGATGGCTCAGCCTGTTGTTTCTACTCACCATTGGCCCTTTGGGGAGGTCTCATGGACTCACAAGCATCACTAGACCAGAGGATTAAACCATTCTTCTGGTACACCACATGAGAATGTGACCCTCAAAGAGAACCAAAGCACTGCCCAACACTTCTGGGGTTAATTGTTGTGTTGATTTTTGTTTACATTCCTAAATACTCGGGGGAAAGTTTTAGTGGGACTGTATCTCAGTCCTATAGAACTGGCATAGGTGATCCAAGTCAGTGAAGGGTTATCTCATTTTATTTTAGAGCCACGATCATCTTTTGATTTATCCTAAGGCAGCCACATAAAATAGGTTGGGGAATTACTTTAGCAGTGGCCATTTCTCTTCTGTGACTAAAAATGGGAGATTTCAGTGACTCAGTCAAATGGAGTGGAGATATTTGCGTTTAGATGTGTGATGGAAAATGAAGTTAATCCCGCACAGTGACGAATGGGGTTTGCATATTGCAACACAAGGATGCAGGAAAAGGAGATTTGTATTGTATGTATACATCACAGAAAAAGATCAAGATTGTATTAAGAAAGCAGAGGGAGAAGCAGGAAAGAAGGAGCGATACAGCCTGAAGAGGGGTGACCCAATGAGCCAACCGTTCATGTTTGGAACCCTTTGTCATTCAAATCATTGTATCTGAAATTCAGTCTTAGTAACAACCAGGGCATCTTTATAACCCGTAATCAGTGGTTGCTCCTTTATTCTATAAAACAGCATCTCCTTCTGCTGCAGCATAGCTTGGGAAATGTCTTTATTGCAAAGTGGTTTACTGTACTAGTTTTCCTGCCTTCTTTCTCCTGAACAGCTGAAATAAGCAGTGAGCTGCACTCTCCTATCAAGAT
>JAWWES010000001.1:28836902-28942310 GCA_035583135.1 Lophotriccus pileatus
TTTACTGTACTAGTTTTCCTGCCTTCTTTCTCCTGAACAGCTGAAATAAGCAGTGAGCTGCACTCTCCTATCAAGATCAAAGTTCATCCATACTCAGAAAAAACAAAACTGGAGGGACATTTTTTCCAGGAATGTGATCTTAAAGGTGGGATCCTTCAAAATCCCAGGGGTCAGTAAATGCCAGTCCAGTCTGACCAAGAAATCTTTAGCAGTCAGATAAAATCTTCCCTAAGCAAAATGTTTCCTTATCTAAGGAGAGAAACACTCATTTTCAGTCTAGTGGTACCTTTTTGGGGGTGTTGTGTGTAGTGGCAGAGAAGAATAAAAACAAGGAAAACTTAGTGGCTGCACTTATAAATGAGCAGTTTCTGATCAGCTCTCTGTCTGATGATCTCCTCAGATGGATATGCCCTTTTGGAAAAAACTACTCTTTCTCTTATCCCAAGGAATGAATCACAACAGAAGCTCCACTGTAAATCAAGCTCTTTCTTTCTTTCTTCCTTTCAAGAGAAGGAAATCAAATTCTCTGTGTAGGCAAGGATTTATACACACAGGCATCCAAAGCAGCAAACAATAACCCAAGTATCTCTAGTTTTCAGCCTCCACATATCATAGTCATGTGTTCAAAGATAACCATAAAAAATAACTATTTTCCATCAGAGTGCTTGTAAAAGAGCTCTCTTTCTGACCTGTTCGGAACCAGCTGGTGCTGGCAGGCCAGCAAGGCCCTCTTTATCTCAAACCTTCAAGTTTCCATCTCTTTCCACATGTAATTTTGCACCTCATTGCTCCTAATTGAGTGGTTTTGAAAACCCATCCCACAGAGCTATCCTTCTCTGCCATGGCCATAGTGTCAAAGAAAATAAATTCCCAGGCACTTCTGTCTATAAATAATTCTGCTGCCATAAGGTTATCTACAGGGAGTGTTGACAAGTATCTCATTACTGGCGTAGTTCTCCATTTTCTATCAAATTGCTTATTTCTTCCCCCTGCCTCTTCCCCAAAGCAAGGGTGCAGGACTTCAGGGCTTCCTAAACAGCATTTCCAGCATCTTCTCCTTCCCACGATGGATGTCACAGCTGGCATGGGAGCTGTCATCTCCAGAATGGGGCTCAGGAATGAAACTCTTCACAGCAATTGTCTGGAGTGAAAGGATATCAGATCTAGTCACACAGCCAAACTCCAGTTCTGCTAACTCAAATTCCCCCTTACAGTTTCAGCAGGACACATGAATCTTCTTGATAATGCTCTGCTGTAGTTTATCTCTGAGATAGGTGCATTTTGAGGGAGAAAAGGGATTCCTGTAGATTTGGCCATGAAAACCAGTTGTGAGTTTTGGAACAAACACCATAATGTTGGCTTTTCTTGTGTGAGCATAAACAGCCTGATTTCCAGCAAGGAAGAGTTGTTACTGAAATGGGAGCTTGGAGCAACAAATAATGCAGGTATTCATAGTAGCTATTGAACAGGACTCAAAAGCTGAAAGAGGGTAGATTTAGATTGGATATTAGGAAGAAATTCTTTATTGTGAGGGTGGTGAGACATCACAACAGGTTGCCCAGAAAAGCTGCCCCATCCCTGAAAGTGTTCAAGGCCAAGTTGCATGGGGCTCTGAACACCCTGGTCTAGTGGACAGTGTCCCTGCCCATGGCATGGGGGTAGAAACTAGATGATCTTTCCTCCAGATCAAACCACTCTAGGACTCTATAATTCTAAACTTCAAGGACACAAAAATTACTGTCTGAGCCCCCAGCCCAAACACCCAGGCAACCACGCAGTAGGTACTGGAGGCAAACCTTAACCTCTTGCTAACAGTTCCCCACAAAGCATCACCATGAAGCAAATAGCAGTGCAGCACAAATTTAAAATTTCTACATTGCTTTTGTGCCAAGTCACCAAGTACTTGCATGCTCTGGTTTCTACCACCTTTATATTTAGTCCATAATTAAACAAGCAAGGGACATAAATAGCTGACAGCTTAAAAGCACCATCTTACACTCTTCTTCTTGCTTTGTAAACACAGACCTTACATCTCCCATAAACTACAGAGCACAGCTATAGCACAGTCTCCCCAGCAGTGCTATTTTTTTGCCTGAGTCCAGGGTATATATAATCAGCTGTTTGGTTTTTTTTTTAATTTTTCTTTTTAACAGAAAATAGCTTTGTCCATCCTGAGGACTGCTGGGTACATCTCTGAGCTGGAACAGAGTTTCCTTAAAGTGCTGTGCTCAAGTCAAGGCAGTACAAGGATATATATGACGATGTGATATGAGCCACAGCTTTTTATAACTAAGTTAGAGGAAAGAACTAGTTGAGCTTCTTGAGAACATATGAACTCTGATGGAATAAATTAATGTGTTTGTCTGAGCTTGGAAATCCCCCCTGCTACAGAAAAATTCTATTGGTACAAAAGGCCATGGGGGATGGATGGATAGAGCTGGAAGATGTTAAACTGTACCTAACTTTGAAATTTTCTCTAGAGGATTTGACTCCACAGAAGCTTCAAGGTGCAGTGCCCAGAGTGGGAAAGCCCTGAGCAAATAGGGTGCTTGTTCCAAGGTGCCCCTGCCCTAGAATATGGGGCAGTAAAGATTAATTCGGGGTCTTAGAGCACCATCTGCTGGCACCTTGCCCCAGAAGGAAATGGGGTGGGGCTTGGAGTGCTCACCATGGCCAGGTCTGTGGAGGCATTGCTGGGAGCAGAAAAAGGCTGCTGAAGAAACTCCAAGCTCTCCTTTGAGCCTCCTTGGGGGAATGGAACAAGGGAAAACCGACAAAACCCACTCCTTTCTCTGCAATCAGAACAAGCACTGAGGTGGGGTAGGTGTCAAATACTCAGCAGAGAGAGCAAACAACACATGGTAGAGAGGGGCAAACCAGGTTTGATTGGGTGATCCCACTATCCCAGCAAGGATTTTGGATTGTTTCAGTACATCATCTTTGTTGTTGATTGCTGGCCATCACTGCTTCCACCCCATCCCGGGAACCAGCAGGCTGTGGGTAGGCATTATCCTAGGTCTGGGTAGAAGTCTTTGCTGGAAGGGGAATAATTTGAACATCTGACTTTCTAAAGTGTTTCTGACCTCCAGGGCAGCAGATAAAGAGTGGAAAGACAACAACCACCTAGCTGCCTGCTCTATTTTGAGAGAGGACCCAAGCTCTACGTGCCATGTGGGGCAATCCTCAGCATGGCACATCCATCCCAGAGAGCAGAGTGTTTTGCCCTGTGCCAGGGGCTGCCTGCTCCCTGGCTTGGTGATCACTGACTGCTTGCCCTCCCATTGCACAAGGGCCTGGGTTTCCCCACTTGGCCATGGGAACCTGACATCTGACCCTTGCGTCCCTTAGAATCTGTGTTGGCTTTCCTCTTCCAAGACTTTCCTGAGCCAGGATTTAGATCCAGCTTAGGTGTCTACGTGTACTGTGTTGGTCATTAGGTACTTCAAGCCAGCTCATTCTCCATAGGGCATTCTCAATCATTTCCTCAACCATCTTTGCTCTCTTTTGCATTGGTATCCTATTTTTTAAATCAGAATCCCAAAGGCCACAGCGACTTTCAACAACAGCTTGGCTTTTGAGCCCTGAAATAGTCTACTGTTGGGCAGATCCGATAGGACAGGTCTATACAGGGGATTTTTGGCTGCTGGATCCCATCTTGTTTCCAACCGTGGATCTCATCTGTTTCACCACACCTTCAGGACAGAGATGTAACAGCCCCTTATTAGCAACAGCACAGTGCAGCAATGAGAGTTTTGCTGGGTATTTTCCTTAATTTTAGACACCCATGTGGCACAGAACAGAAGCTTGTCCTAATAGAAGCTTCCAAGAACAGTGATGGGGGCTCCAAGGGACCCACTTGTTTCATCTCACCCAGCTGGCTGAACAGGCAGCCGTAGCAACTTCTTTGCTTCCAAAAGAAGTCCCCCCAAACACTTCCAAAAAACATTTCCTTGCATTTTGGAGAGCTCAGGCTACAGCATATTTGGGAACCCCATGAAAAGCAGTCCTGCTATGTGTGGAAGGTCTTCCAGGGCTGAGCTAGACTCAGGTTAGACATAGAGCTGTCCTACTTTCCTCCCTCCCCACCACAAGCTAGTAGGAACTAGTGCCCCTAGTAAGAAGCATAAAGAAGAAATCACAGGTGATCAGATGGACTTGGCAGTGCTGGTTTAACAGTTGGAATCAATGACCTTAAAGATCTTTTAAAACCTATAAGATTCAATGTTTCTATGATTCGAGTCCTCTTTTCAGACAGCAACCACAGCTCAGAAACTGTTTCAGCCTTGGAGCCAGGCCAGTTGAGCACCACTCATCACCTCCAAGTGAACACAGTCATAAAACAGGTATCATGAAAAAGGAGGGTGGCCAGGTTGGGGTGTTATGCACAATGGTACCTGTTTGGTTTGTGCAGTTGTGTCCCACCTTTGAAAAAGAAATAGGACTCCTCAGCTGGGGCTCTGACCACTCCAGTCTAGTGGAAGGTGTCCCTGCCCATGGCAGTGGAGTTGGAACTAGATGAATTTTAAGGCCTCTTCCAATGTAAACCATTTGCAATGCTATAATTTAAGGATACACTATTTTTTTTTAAAGTGGTATTGAAAGATAATCTACTTTTCTATCTCCCCAGAACCCTTAGAGAATTAGACATTAATCTTGCATCCCAGATTGCTGAAACAGGAGGTTTCCCACCTGCTGACAGCAATCTCCTCCCTCCCTCCCTTCCTCTCCCTCTATCATGACTAGTCCCTCTGGGATAATAAGTAAGTCTCAGATTCTCAGATTCTTCAAATCCCTAGATTCTGCTTTTTTGAGTCCTTCTCTGTCATGTAGATGAGCTCTAAGTCCCAGCCATCTCCTCCAACTCAGCTGAGGGCAAACCATACTGTCCAAGAGCGAAGGCAAAAGGTTTTACACCTTGACTCCCCCTTTCCCCTGCTTCCCTGCACCCAGGTTCTTGTCTGCACTTTCAGTTAGGAGGTATGTCAGGCTTGTGGAACCAAGCCCAGATTTTCCTGAGAAAACAAACAGCAGTCAAAGGCATGTTTTGAAAATAAATATCAAAGCTGGCAAGCAACGGTGACGAAAGATGGAAATGGCATTGTTAGAAACTGCCATTTCTTAGGAGTAAACTAAGAGGGGCTCTGCATGGCAGTTTCACACAGGACTCAGCCTCCTGCCAACAATATCTAGGGAATATTGCTCAAAGACCAAAAGAAAGAGCACTGAGTCTCTAAAAGGGAAGAAATTAGAAGTGTCTGTCTATGCCACTCTGATAACATGAGGAATAATAATAGAGTGGGAGAAATAAGTGTGGAGAGAGGATTAAAATAAAAATAACGAGGAGAAACTGGGCAACAGAAATGCACACCAGAGTTATAAAAAGAGACAAGGAAGGGAATTTTATTCATGAGCTTTCCAAATGCATTTGCCATTATCACTGGCTTGAGAATATTATTCTGCTGCTGTCAGGGGGCATGTGACGGGGCTCCAGCCGTCAGAAAATCACTGCCAGCTGTCAGAGGGCCAAGCCATTAAGGGCGATGGGCCAACACGAATCACACTGTCAAGAAATACACTCACTTGTCAAGAGATTAGCAGTCTGGCCTCCAAAGCCCTCAGAGACCGTTGGCTTCAAAAATGGAGACAGTCATGCGAATAGCACAGTCCCTGACAATGGAAGCCGTGGGTAGAAATGCTCCTTTTAAGTACGGGAATAAGGACTACAAGAAGGAAGGTGTTAAACTATTTCTGGTTGGCTCTGGCATATAAGGAGCACTGAGTAGTAGAGAGCATCTTTGATTTGATGGCATTAAAAAAAAACCAATTTAATTCATCCAGAATCACTGCTTAGCCCTTGATCAAACGGGCTGATGTACGACACTGACCTCTGAGTGCATTGCAACTTTCTTTGGGAAGACTGGCACGAAAGAGTAGCAAATCTGCACAGGAACCTCACTGAATTTTATTCACCTTTTATTCAAGCATCAGCAATACTCTAACCTATGTCAGTTGTACCTGTCTGTGAACAGGGCACATGTTTTGGGTAGCAAAACCGATGCAGACAATTCAGTCCTACAGAAGTACAGTTCACCAGCCTGTTCAGAGAAGGTCCTAGAGAAAAGCCAGTCCTGGGACCAGCAGGGCTTATTCTATGAGCCTTTTTCTTATTTTACAAGTGATAAACCTAGACTTACTTGGCTTTTGAAGTCTAGCTTACAGGAGAGTCAGTGTATCCATTTCCCTGGGACAGCCACACGCCAGGTTCTACCAGAAAGCTACAAAGCTATTAATACAGATCACAGAAATCCCACTTCTTGGTAGCTGATGCCATAAGAAAGCAGGGTCCATGATACAAAAGCTCCAGAAAATACCTTTCTTTCCCTGTCTAGTGATGATCTCTCCTGCTGAGGCTGATCATCAACCATTCACTGTGGAAACAGGAGGACACAAGTAATTCCAAAAGAAAGTTGGAAGTGAAAATGTGTTATTGCATTTGTGTTTCCTTTTATCTCCGTTTTAGCTCATAGGTCTGAATATCCAAGCTATGATAATAAAGTAAAATTGAGTTGTCTGAGCAGCCTCTTTTATTAACTTGCTAAAGAAAGGAGTTTGGCTGAGGTGTAAGTTGATTGGCTCACTGGTAGTTAACTGATATCCAGAAAAGTAACAAAGGATTTTGTCAAATAAATAATAACTTGACCATCCTTTCCTCCTCCTTCCTGCAGTAAATGAGAGAAATGTAACATCACATGGGCAGAATGTGCTTCATTTCCAGGCTAAGTAGAAAAATTTGCATGTGCTTGGGGTAAATATGCCATTTTCCCAGAGATCAAGGAAGAAAATAGCAGCTGCCTTCCCCACTGTCAGTGCAGTGCAACTGAAGATATTTCCATTTTTAAAAAATTCCTTTAATATTTGACATTTTAATATATCTGCACCTGCTTACCACTGTTTGCTTGCTTCTAGTGGTTTTCCACCTTTTATTCCAGAGGTTTTCAAGAGTAGCAATATGAGGAAATTGCTTTCCCTATCCGTGAGACCAAGTGTCAAGCAGTGCATAATTGGATGGAGAGGGTTTTATAGAACACATACATCACCTTCTAGGTTCACACACTATATCGTACAAAATACAATTGATGAATGGTTTGTGGGTGCTTTCTTCCCTAAAATGAAAGTTATAAGAAAAGGGGGAAACAATGGCAATAGCTAAATTCTCTAAATCCATTCCCACTGCAGTTTTGGGATAAAAAACAGCTCTTCTCTCTCACAGACCAGATTAGCTTGTCTTCCAGCCATTTTCTTGCTTCTTGACAATATTTTTCCTTCAAAATTTGCCTTAGTAACGCTCATAGCATTGGGAATTCCATTCCTGTAGTAGGTGGTCACTGAGTAGTCCTTTACAGTCCCCAGCTGGTCACAAGAGACCTGGAGAGGGACTTTTTACAGGGGCATGTAATGGTAGGACCAGGGGTAATGTCTTTAAATTGACAGAGGACAGGTTTAGATATGTATTAGGAAGAAATTCCTTAATGTAAGTGTGGTAAGGCACTGGCACAGGTTGTCCAGAAAAGCTGTGACAGTCCCAAACCTGGAAATGTTCAAGGCCAGGTTGGATGGGCCTTTGAGCAACCTAATCTACTGGAAGGTGTTCCTGTCCATGGAAGGGGGCTTGGAACTAGATAGTCTTTAAGGGCCTTCCAACCCAAACCACTCTATGATTCTGTGATTCTATAGTCACACACAAAATGGTATCAGTGGGATGGATGGATGGATAGATGAATGGAGGGATGGATGGATGGATGGATGGATGGATGGATGGATGGATGGATGGATGGATGGATGAACACCAGGACTTGGCCCTTGAAATCAGTGATGCCAGAAACTTTAGAAGCTTGAATGTAGATGGGAGGAGGCCTCAGCCTGAAGAACCTTGGCTGAACAGGTTATCAAACTGATAGTGACATCCAAAAGCTTGCTATTCATGGGCCCCCTGACTGCACAAAGTAGCTATTACCAGGAGAGTTCTGCCTAATCCACCCAATGGATTCAAACACTGTCAAATCACATAAAATGTGGAGACTCCAAAATATTTCCTGCAAGGTTGAAAATATGTTTGTTGCACAATAAATCTCTTTCCTCTGTGCCACAGCAATATCATGATACTGTGTATAGACTCGCACTATCCAAAAAATGTCACTGTCAATTTTTGGGATCTCAAATGGACTCAGTGATGCCTATTCAAGCACTGTAGAGAGCCAATGTTTTATGGCTCTCATCCTCTAGTGTATCTCTCCTCCCAGATTTCATATAGGGAGAGTAAAATTTGTCCTACGAACACGTGAGTCCAATGACTGACATAATGTTTAGATGGAACAGGCTTCCCAGGGAAGTGGTGGAATTACCATCTCTGGAAGTGTTCAAAAAAACTTGCGGATATGGCGCTTGGAAACAGTGTTTAGTGGTGAACAGGGTGGCGTTGGATTAATGGTTAGACTCGATCTTAGAAGTCTTTTCAAATTTTAACTATTTCATGATTGGTGGTGTTGGATTAATGGTTAGACTCAATGATCTTAGAAGTCTTTTCAAATTTTAACTATTTCATGATTCTATGATTCTATGATCTTAAGTAAGACTGCTTCCCATAAACGCCTCAATTCAAGCCAACCGATGTAAAAGTAAGTCCAAGCATCAGTTAGGTATGAACCTTCCATGGATGCCAGAGTGGAGTGCTTTTCAGAAAGGAGTAAAGACTTAGGATTCATGACCTCACCCAACCTGATTCAGCCAAAAAAGCCAGACAGCTCAATTCAATTCACAGAAACATAACCATTTAGTGTCCCTGGATGCAAAGCAGCTGAGCACCATATGGGGTATGACACTGTACTTAGGAAACTTCCAGTGATCCCAGGGCATCCTGCCTGGCCTTCAGCTGTTGCTCTGAAAGAACCTCCAATAACACAAGGTGCCAGCACTTAGGGAAGTGAACTGAGCCTTTAAGTCGAGATTCAAAGTGAGATTATCTGTGTATGTAAATTAGCAGGCAGAAAAAGACAGCTTGCTATGTTTTTCCTAAAGAGAAAGCTGTTTACAAGCGTAAACACTGAATTCTTATGGCATTTCCTTCTGGTACTTTAAAGCACTAGAATTCCAAAGCACAAGTGCAGACAGATTCCAAGATTTCTTTGAAACTTTATGATATTGAGGCACATGCCATTTGTGCTTCTGTATATTCTCCTTCCCATGGTAGATTTGCATTTGATGTTTCAGCTTAAACTGGTATACATTTACCATAGACATTTTGCAGCTGATAAAGGCTCTTATTCACATATAAGGGTGAATTAAGCTCAGATAACTGGAGAAGTTACTAGGCTGAGCTCTCTTTCCACATTTCTCCCAGTGTCAACTGCTTCTCCCTTGAGAATGGCTGAACAGCAGGTTTATCTCCACCCTTACCTATTTCAGCCCTACAATTTAGTGCAAACTGACATGAATTTTCCTTCATACTAATACGATGGGTTGAAAGCTGCAGGTGCTTGGAGACACCTACGCAGGATGTGTGCTTATAGGGTAGTAATCACCAGGTGCAGAAAAGCTTCAGATTAATCCACTGCTAAAAAAATGAGCAAACTTTCTCATTTTGGTAAAATGGAACCTGCTGTGGGTGGTATCACCTGCCTCAGGTTTTGATGTTAAAGGTAGTGGGATACAACTTGGTAGACCTGAGCAGAAAGGCTTGTACGAGGAAAAAGATAGAGAGGAAAAATACCTTCCTAAAACTGGCTTTGAGGATTGGATATAGGACTGCATGAGGGGACATCCTGTCCCTGGCAGGTCTCCTTTCCTAAATACCTGTACTCAGCAACCCCTGTTTCCATCAACACTATTCAGGTGATTATATTCATATCTGAGCCCATCAGTGATGGATGCTCACAGCATCTACAGAGCTGCAATTTGTGATGCTGTCATTCACTACCACAATCAGTTGCCAAAATGCATACAGTAGCCTTGAGAATATGACTAAGAGCAGTCATATTACATTGGGGAAAATATGAAAATTTGTATGGCTCTAGGACATCAGTATTTTTGATGATGATTTATTTACAAATGCCTGACTCCATATAACGCCAGCGCAGACATTTCTGCTTTACCTGGAGATGAACGACCCATCAGGTCTGCTAAAGCCCACTGAAGTTTCTTTGATCAAATCCTTCTCCACACCAGGAAACAAGTTCTCTTTTTCACTCATTCAGGTGCCAATAAGTTTCTGTGGTATTTCTTCAGGCATAATTATCTTCATCCCAGCACCAGTGTGCTTAAAGAACCCTCAAACTTCAAGGCACATTATAAAGACTCTCGGTCCCTTATAATCCTGTTTTTAGCATCTTACTCATGCTATCAGCACATAAACCAATGGGATAAATTACATATTACACAGGATCAGGCTTGCAGAATCTAGAGGTGTTAATGACCTTTTTCTGTAACCAGTATGGACTAAACAATTCAGAAAGCTGCCAATAATGACATTTTGAGATGTAGTCTTTAGAAACCAATATTAGCATGGGCAGTGAGACTTTAGAGCTGAGAACCTTGACTTGGGATTTCACACCTAAGATGATGTAAATGCTATGGCACCAAAAAAAATCCTAGAAGAGGGAAAGGTTCATAAGATGATCAGAGGGCTGGAGCCCATCTGCTATGGAAACAGGCTGAGGAGTTGGGTCTGTTCATATCAGAAAAGAGAAGACTCTAGGGAGACCTTAAAGCTACTTCCAGTACCTAAAGGGGCTACAAGAGAGGTGGAAAGGGACTTTTGACAAGGGCATGGAGGGACAAGACAAGGAGGAATGACTTCATTAGATATTAGATCAGGAATGAATTCTTTGCTGTGAGGATGGTGAAGCACTGGCACAGGTTGCCCAGAGAAGCTGTGGATACCTCAACCCTGGAAGTATTCAGGGTAGGTCAGATGGGGCTTTGAGCAACCTGGTCTAGTAGAAGGTATTCCTGCCCATGGCAGACGGGTTGAAACTAGATGGTCTTCAAGCTCTCTTCCAACCCATTCTGCAATAATTACTGTAAAATTTGAAAAGGCAATTTGTAGTACAAAAATGAGCTTTATTTTTTGTAACTGACATCTTTATTTTAACATTATTAGAACCAAGCAGTGAAAACATTTTCAAGATTTTATGTCAGTTTTATCTTCCCCTTTGCACATATACACTGATGAGAAGTAAGTACAGTCTTGTCCAACATATATCACCATAATGAGTTCTAATCAATATGCTTATTAGATCTTATTTTATGCAGAAATGAAACAATCAGCAGCATCAGCCATGATAAAGTGTTTGCATAGAGCAGAGAGAGGCAAAAATGTTCTTCTTCAGGTGTCATTCCGTGAATTTCACTGATCACAAAAATAAGCTGAACATATGCCATTTTTGAACAGCAGCCCTTTTCCATTCCCAAGCAAAATACTACTGGATTCACACACTAAATTAACAGGACATATCCCTCTAGTGGTGTAAACTGACATGACTCAATTAACCACTTATCAGTTAAGCCACAAGGTTTCAGGGCAATATAAAACTGTGTGGAAAGAGGATCCTTAGCCACAGGCAACCTAATGCCATAGGAAACTACTCCATCAGCATAAGTACACCCTTAGAATTACTGAAAATAAGCATTTCAGGAGCTTTATGTTTGGTTTTTTGTTATTTCAAAAACAAGACGTTCCCTCTATAGTTCTTACAGATCAGACAAAGAAAATCCAACACCTGGACAGAGGTAGGTTTGACCCTTTAATCAGATAGACCACATTTAGATGCAAATAACTTCAGCCTGTCACATTACATCCAGTGCAGTAATGGACATAACAATGCATAACTCAAGGTTACAGAGGAAAAGTAACGCTTTTGATAGGTATTATTGTAACAGCTGAGATGGTCAAAGTTGGTGTTATGGAAGATGAATTTACCTCTACAAAATACTTTCAGGCTGTCTCTTCAATACTATCTTTCTGAGGACTGAAAGGTTCATCAGAGTTCAACAGCAGAGAACCAAACCACAGAACAAGTCAGAAGTAAATGCATATTGTGATGGAAAATACTACAGAAATGTGCCAAATAAATAAAAATTCCCCAGTCATTCAAATTAAGGACTAGCTATGCATTTTTATTGTCTATGGACATCAGAATCAATGACAACCCACACTTGCTTTTGTCTACCCGATACAATCTTCCATTATCTCACCCACTTTTAAAGCCAGTTTCATGTCTGACTTCTGTTTCTATTGTGGTGAAAAATCTTCTCATGGCCAGCATGCACGTGATGAGAAAAGAAACAAACATTAATATTTTTAATTATTTATTTAAAGCCAACTGTAATTCAGTATTGCAAAACCTGCCTGCTTTTTTTCCATATTATTCCCATTTTTAGTCTTGGTGAGCAAATATTTATTAGCTAATATTTAAGATATTTCATAGTTCTTTCTGTAGTTTCTGAACAATTGCATTTTCAAACTTCGAATTATTTTTCTGTTAAGAACTTTTAACCCTAAAATAGTTTACCATAACAAAAGATAGATCAGAGCCTACAAACTTCCTTACTATATAAACAGAACTTTCAATAGTCCAAAAAGCTAACATGCATCAAACAGGCCAGAATCCTCTTCATGGCTGTAAGCATCTTTTCTGCTTCTGGATCAGTCTGGTGGTCTTCCTGCCCTCAGTTTTGAAAGTCTAAATTTGGGAAGGATAATCTAGGTCTGAAAAATATATAGTCAGGTCTACATATAAAAACCCACAGTTATTTGATGCTGTTTTGACCACTTAAGTGTATTGTCATTGTCATCACTAAAATAAATCTTGCTTTGAAGGCTGCATAACACTATGAATAATAGTGATATATGTTAAATACATCTCTGCCTAATGCTGAAAGCAATTATATATAAACTGACCTGCAGAAGGCAGGCTAGTCTTCATGATAGATGTATACATTCTGAAATTTACACTAGAAAAGGTCTGTGTTTAGATTGGAGTTTTTTAGCTTACAGAAGGGGAGGTGAGGAGAAATTAAATGCGAGAAAAGAGGTTTCTGTGTTTGTATGTGAGTATAATAAATTCTGCTGACCAGCAGGGTGTAAGCACTGTGTACAGCCCCCAGGGTCTGCCCAAAGCTACTCATCCAACCTTTGGACGATCTTCTGAAACATAAAAACCACACGGTACTATGAGGCCTTTACTGGTGCATTTTATTCTTTTCCCCTGTGTTTCGAGTCTTTCCTTTTTTAGATTATACTTGCCTCTGGATACCAACCCTGCTTGAGAAGCAGTTTGCATATTATGGGTGTAAGTATAGTACACATAGTAAGCTCTGAGAAAACTAAATAAGGCATCAGATGAGGAAAACCCTCGTGTAGTAGGCAGTGCTATAAAAAACCTCCTTCCTCCTCTCAGCCCACCAGTACGAGGAACACTTGCCTTGCGTCTTCATTGCCTTAGGGAAGAAATTCTCCACTGTGAGGGTGGTGAGGCACTGCCACAGGTTGCCCAGGGAAGCTGCGGATGCCCCATCCCTGTAAGTGCTCAAGGCCAGGCTGGATGGGACTTTTGAGCAACCCAGTCTAGTGGAAGGTGTCCCTGCCCACAGCAGGGGCGTTGGAACTGGATGGCCTTTAAGGTTCCTCCCAACCCAAACCACCCCACGACTCTGTGAATCCCTGCTCTAACAACAGGAATGCAGTACGCTGCCCTGCTCGCACTACAAACCCTCCCTGAAGTCTGCAAGGAAAACCGGTGAGGAAAGCGGAGGGAGGAAACCTCCTCGCTGGCCCCAAACCGGCTTGAAAAGAGGGGGAGGAGAGCGCCGTGATGTTGCCCGCCCTGCCTCATCCCTACAGGGGCATCGCGCGGGCTCTCTAAGAGCCAAACGCGCCCCACACCAATCCTTCCCCCAGACTTTCCCTAAATCCCCCTTTTTCACCACAAAGCTCTCCGCCCGCCCCTGGTTACCCGCCCCCCGGCAGGCCGCAGCCCGTCGCCATGGCGACCCGTGGCTCCGCCCCCGGCTGGGCTGGCCCAGCGCCGGCCCCCGCCCTCCTGCCCGCCCTCCTCCTCCTCCTCCTCCGCCTCCTGCTCACGGTTCTCTGCCGCCGCTGCTGCGCTCCGGGCCCGGCGCCCTCTTCCCTCCGCTTCCCCTTTCCCTCGGCTCCGCTCGAGCCTGAAGCGGGCGCCGCGATGGCTCCGGCCGCCGACCGGGAGGGTTACTGGGGCCCGCCGACCTCCACCCTGGAGTGGTGCGAGGAGAACTACGCCGTGTCCTTCTACATCGCCGAGTTCTGTGAGTGGCCGCTCCGGCCCCGGCTCCTGTCCCGGGGGCCGCGTCCCTCCTCCGCCTCCGTGCCCCCACTGCGCGGCGGGGCAGTCCCCCCTCCTCCCTGGCCCCTCTTTCCTGCGGGGTGACGGCGCCCCTTCCTCTCATCCAGCCCCGCTGGGTGGAAATGGATATTTCCTGCCGCCTTCCACCACAAATCGTTAAGGAGGGGATGGTGTAGCCCCCTCTCTTCCCGTCGTGTTGTTTGGGCCCCTATCCCAAGTGTGTCCCTTCGGCCTGTGCCCGAAGGGATGGTAGGGCAGGAGAAGGGCTGTCCGGGGGCCTGCGGGGAGGGCTGAGGTGGAGTGACGGTGAGATGGGTCCCGGCGTTATCACGGGAGCTGGGGTGGCTGTGTGGCACCACATGGGTGGGTGAAGAGGGGGGATTTCGCTGAAACCATGCTTGGGCTGCCTTGCTGCGAAGCCACATGGGTCTGCAGCTCTGCTCGCCTTGAGATGGAAGCATCTGCCCAGCCTGGACAGTCAAACCATGTGAAAGTATGCAGGGAGAGAAAAGGTATCTTTATATGGAAGACACATTTTCATCCAGGGGAGATACTTTCCCCCAACTAGTTTTAGGTGCGGCATGACCATCATCAATCAAGTTGCTCTGTTGCAGGTGGTGGGAGTTAGAATAGCTCGAAGGGTCACTCTGTTGCAAGTGGTTATCTTCTGGGATAGCTCAGAGCAGTGGCAAGAGAGCAGGGCATCGTTTTGACCTCAAAACTCTGTTATTCAGAAACAGTCAGGATTTTAGCTATGTTAAAGCACGTTTTAGGGAAAGAAGAAGGTACTTCGACTACAGGGCCATCCATCAGGTATTTGAGAAGGGGGTGTATTGTGTCAGGTGGTAAAGGATTAAGGCCTATGTCACTGAGGTTTTGTTGAAAAATCAAATATTTCTATATCCTAGTCAGTGACTTTAAAGGGTGTAGTAGTTATAATTACGTGCTGCCGCCTGACAGACGCCCTGTACTACAAAAAACTTTCACACGTATAAGGTAGGCGGCTGCTTTTGAAGTGCTAGGGCGCTAGGAAAATAGTACTAAAGTGACCGGGCTCTCATACCCTGAAGTGCTTGGAGTGGGCAATCTGAGCAGGCCTTTCGCATAGCTGGGATGCTTCAGCAGCACTTTAGAAGAGCTTGGCATGCAGGAGATGGAAGGTTCTGGGTGTCCATGCCAGGCTGTGACTCCTGGTTGCAAACACTGACATGGGTGAGGAACCAAAATGAGTAGTTGTGAAAGAGGTTTCAGAATGTGGGAATGGGAAGGAGAACAGGATCTGAAATAAACAACAGTAGCATAGGCAGCATGGAAACTTAAAGGAAAAAGGAAGTTGGTGTGTAGATTTATGGTGAGAAGAGTCAGGGTGGCTGAAAAGGGAACAAAATTAAATACTCTTAAATGGGACAAACCTGGAAGTTTTTAAATAGAATGAGACTTTTGCAGAGTGTGTATTTTTGTGTCTTCCTCATGGTAAAGCATAATTTGTGACATAACTCTTAGAGGGAAGAGGAAGTTCTGTTGCTTCACCCATGTAAAAATAAATTTGACTAGCATGTAAATTTTTTAAATAATGCCCTTATTGTTGGCCTTGTGAACTGATACTTTTTGCCCACTTCTAGATTATTCAGGAGAAGGAAGATGGGGATGAGATTAATGGTGGGGGGTGGAAAGGCTTGTGTTCTGGAGAAAAAGTGAGTAATTATAGAAGGTCTGATCCCTCGTTACGGTTTTGCTGTTTGGGACTGCAGTTTGTTGGTCTGTCAGTTGCACTGAAAAAACTCTATATAAGGGCTGTGCTGTAAATTAAAATGTTTAAATGGTCTAAGTTTAAAATGCAAAACAGTAAGAAAGCCCACTTGGGTTAGCTTAAAAGTAGCTAATTCCAGTAAACACGTCAAGATGGTTTAAGTTTTCTTCAGCAGTAATTCTCTTAACAGTACTTTCAGGGTCCAAGTAAGTAATTGTTTGTTTGTTTTTGTTTGTTTGTTTCTTTGCCATGATATGAACCCACTACATTTAAATCTTAGCCAGCTAAAGTGGTTAATAGTATATCTTTCATAAAACAACTAAGGGGTCTTTCCCAACTTTTTCTCTGAAACAATTAACGTGAAGCTGATTACTTCGTAAGATCAAAGTTATGCTGAAATCTAGTTGCTTTAAGAAGAGCTGAGAAATTCTGGGTCTCTGTGGCCCAGTGGTCTTCTGTCAGTTGCTGTGCCCTTATGGCCTTCATATTCTATCAAAAAAAAACCAACTCAAATTCAGTAAGTAAACAAAACAGAAAGTACAAAAATATATTTCTCATCAGCTTGTATTATTTTTAGTGTTACCTTACAGAAGAATGAAAATCGGTTTCTGACTTGGTACCACTCAGTTAAAGCTGATGATATTTAAAAAATTTGCATTATATGTTTATTATAAATCAAGAAACTATTGGATGCCCAAATCTTAAGGATACTGGCATGTTCAAACCAAATATTGTTTTCCTTAGGTTGCAGGCTGAAGAGCTAAACTGAATGCTTGTTGTGCAAATTACATCTTTGTGCCATTTAGCGATTTGCTTTTAATATGCTACTTTTAGTACAAGTTGCTACATTGTGTTCCAAAAGCCCACATGCAGTTCTTTGCCATTCACTCCTTAAAGAGCTAGTGTAAGTGATGGCATGTAAGTGATCCACTGTATGTAGTCAGAGATGTGGAAGTGAGGTAAGGTGGTGTTCTAGCACTGCATATTTGCACTCTCTTGATGTACCCCAAACACAATGATGTGTATTCAAAAGTTCATTTTTTTAATAATGAAAAATACTTTTCTCTGCCTTTCTGAGTCTGTCCCTAGCCAATTTTCCTCCCCTGTGGAGGTGGATGACTAACTGCTCTGCAGCCTTCTGTATAGTATTAAACCAATTGAAATGGAAAACCAGTTGAAAAGAATAGTTTTGTAAGCTTAACTATGCTAAACCCTAAAATGACTCTTACATGCCTTACTGATCAAACCTACTGTATGGTGTAGCAATTCATTTTTGAGGGGTTCTGAGGACTTTTGGACTGACTACTGTGTGCTAAAGGGCAAGTAGTAGAGATGCTCTCTTTTCCTTTTTTTTTTTTTTTTTTTTTTAACTACTTCTTTCCCGGTCCCAGTGCTTGAATGCTGAGTTACCCAAACTTTTGTACACTAAATTATGAGAAATAATACTAATAATAAAGGATAAAACCACCATCCTCCCACCCAAGCAAACAGAACAAGGGCAAATGTAAATTCTGTTCTTTAACACTTAGTGCTCAACTATTACAGTTTACTCCCTTTTTTGTAACAAGGTTGATGCTTCAGGTCAGTTTAGCCCACATAGCATTAAGGTTTGGGCATCTGTTTTGATGTCAATGTCTATATGACACATGCACTCCCTTCTTGCACTCCTGTCATCCCTGTAATAAGAGTTTTTGCTGTATAATATGATGAATGAATATAGCTAATCTTCACAGATTTCCTTTGCTGAAAACATGTACAATAGTGTCAATTTAAACAAATACTTTAAATTCAAAGGAGCCCTGTGTGGTACATGAGGGCTTGTAATTCTCAGCCTGGAGAGTCATAGGGGCGAATTTGTTGTTGTTACCAACAGAGTGCTGTGTTTCAGTTTGGATCAAACTTGAGTGATGTTTCCAGTTATGTGGAATACTGCCTTGAGCTATCAATGTCCATGAGTAATATGCATCATCTACAACATGACTGGTTTTGAGATAGTATATCCTTATGCTGGCATTTACAGCAGCAAGCATCTAGACTACTGTTTGGCCTTCTCAAGGAATTGGTGAAATAATTTCTTTCTTCACCTCTGGTCCCATCTCAGTACGTTCTGATGCCTCCATATAAGAAAATATTTTATTTTTTTTTTTATTACTACCGGAGTTAAATTTAGTGCATGTTGTTTTCATTGGAGATCTGGTAAGCAAATACTTGCAACTGGGCTTTCCTTATGGGACTCTCTATTTAGAAAAAAACTCACCCAAATTATGAGAATCTGCTCATATTTCTAGCTATTTTTGCTGCTCTTCCTCAAATCCTTCTGATTTTTGCTTTAGACAAGAAATAAGAGATTGAAGTGACTGTCACTTATGTTGTTAGATGTGAGATTATCCCGTTATCTCACATCTTGGATGGTGTAGACTGGCATCCAAATATTCTCTACATTGTGAACAGTGACACAAAAATACTGTTGTTTCTTTTTAGGTATTGCTCAAAAAAGGCCACTGCCAAAGATGCACAGATCTCTGTTTTGCGTGGGAATTGTTCCTTTAGAACTTGACAACTTGCAAAATTTACTTGAACTTAGAATGATATCATTAATATTGAATTTTTACTGCCACATATGGACTGTCACTTGTTCTTCTTGGGCATTCTATTGCATTTTGCCTTTTTTGCCAGAGGCTTTGGAAATTAGACAGAGACTGTTAGGGCTAGGTACTGCCCATGTGGGTTTAAAAAAAAAATAAAATAAAGCCAACTGTCTGCCTTCAAGAGCTCTGCCTTTCAGTAGTAAAGTGGCAGGCGAAAGACACATCATTATGTTTAATTGGGTGTGATCAGCTCAACTGCTTGGCTGAGACCGAATGATTTAAAGATGACATGACACAGATGAGTTCTACAGTGCAATTTAAAACAAGACAATGTCGCAGGTTCAGAGACTTTAAGATGTGAAGGGATTCGAGTGTGTAAATTTAATGACCTAATTGGAAGAAGACACTTCACAAGCTTCCTCTGGAAATTTATCAGGCTCCTTGAGGGAGCTCCCTCAGCTGTGGGGACAATGTAGGCAAAAAGGTAAAGGAAACGTTAAACTAATTGATGATGAGTGTAAAGTCAAGTGAAGTGTACATAACAGTGCCCAGCTGTAGAATGTATTTTAGGATGAACACTGTAGCTTGCTTTTTGTGCTGTAAACAAAAAGAAAGTTGAAAGAGGGGTTCCTTTCTTCAGAGAATAATATGGCAGAAGTAAAATCCTGAGCCAGATGTATGGTCTCTGCTGTCATGCTTCCCTATTTTTTTAATGATTTTAAGCATTTTTGAGTCAGTGGCAAATACAAATTGCATTAATTTATTTCCTTTCCCAGGTTGTAAAGGTGTATACTTGACTTAAGCCTGAAGATAATATCTTTGCACTGTTTTGATGCATTTTGCCACAACTAAAGATCTATGTATTATTTTTAATTTTTTCTTTTTTTTTTTTTTCATTCTCTTTGACACTTTCTAATCCATGATGCAACTCTACCTTTTATCTCATGACAGCTTAATTTTCTGTTTTCTCGAGAGCTTTCACTGAAAGACAGGGTCAAAGGCTTTTGGAAAGTTGATTTGTCCAGTCATCCGTTCTCATTTATCTACCACATTTTGGATATGCTTAAGACTTGGCAGATGCTGTACTAATGGCCCACATGTGTGTTTATCTACTAATACTCGTGTAGTCATTAAGTGACAATAAAATTCTTAAATATGGTTTAACAAAGCGTTTGATTACTCTATAATTAGTGCTTCATATTCAGCACGTGTACAGCTGGCAGTTGGACATCTGCCACTCCAAATGGTAACAGAGCAGTGACATTTGTGCAGTTAAATTTTTCTTCTGTGCAAACTAAGGCAGACAGGTTTATGAACTGCATGATATGAATTTGTGGAATATATATTTGTAGTTAGGAAGATTAAGTAAGAATAAATGATGGTAAGGGAACACTGCTGACTTTTAAATTACTTTAAATGAGCTTCCAGTCACAGATTAAAAACAATTGTTGTCATAATTGAAAGACAAAAATGTCTTTAGTAGGGGGTTTGTTGTGTCTTTCTGTGTGTGTGAAAATTTTATTTTTGTTATGCACTTTCCATATTTGCTGGAGCCTTTCACAGATGGGGAAAGATGTTTTTTAAACAATAGAAAGATTTAATAATCACTGCAAAAATATTCAAAATAATTCTGGGAATTGTCTCAGTGGTATATGGTTGTTTTATCTTGCGTCACATGCAGGTGCTCATACACTGTTTCTCTGACTATCTCAAGAGGATCATGGAAAGGTTTGTGGCTCATGACAGGTTAAGAAAATGCAAAGCATTCTTTTAATTCAAAATATGTATCAAAAAATGACATGTATAATGGAAGAAGGGAACCCACTTACAAGTGGTTATCAGGGAAGAGCTACCTAACTTGGATTGCTTTTTCTAGGGCTCTTTACACCTGCCTCATTAATTATGGACATTTTTCGGTCCATTAGCAGAGAAGCTGAGCTGCTGCATGAATTAAAGGTGCTTGATTATTCTGTGGTTGTGGAAATACTTCAAAGAGGGAAGAAAGGTGGTGGGAGGAAAGGAGGTTACAACTGCAAAGAAAAAAAAACAACGGAGCAGCACTTCTTTAGTGTCAGTCTTTTACCATTAATGATCTAAATATCTCCATATAGGCAAGCTCTGTGTAGAATGTCAGTGATTTTGCTGGGCACTGTTTAGATTTAAGGTTTCTGACACAGACCTTTTTGTGCATTTGAAAATGCAGTGATAAACACCCGGAGTTTTTGTGCTAGCTCAAAACCCTGAAGTGTCTAACAAGGATATTCTTTTTTTCTGTTTATGAAACTGAATTTCCTTGAAGAAATATACTGCATGTGCACTGTGATCAGTGACTGAAAAACTGACATTTCTAAATGATCAATGCAGTCAGCATCTGCAGGATCATTATCTCCTTTACGGTCAGGTCCATCATCCTCTGGCAGAGTACGTGCTTCAGTGTGTCTGGAGTTTGGGAGGCAGAAATAATCCTTTCTGTCAATCCCAGTGGAGAGATGCACGCTTTGTGTCCCGCTCACCCCAGCCTTACACGGTTCCTGTTCAATTCTTTGCCTTTCCAGCAACTGGTGACTCAACCTGCGCTTCACATTGCAGAGCTTTCCTGAAGGAAATTCCAAACTTTATTTCAAAACGGAGATGAGTGTCCATTTCCCAGCTGTGTCCTGAGGCTTTATTTTATTTGATTTGGTTTTGCATTATTCCTTCATTCCTTTGTTTTCCAAATCTTGTGTCCTTGGAGTGACCCTGGAATAATATGTGCAGAGTGCATGTTTCTTGAAGGATCTCCTGCTTTGTGAGCTTTGCGAGCAAAAGGATATTTTCCCTTGTGGCCTAATCCAGGTACCACTGTCCTGATTCTTTTCCCTAACCAGAGGAACTGGAGAAGGGGACAAGAGTGTTGGCTGGTTCTGCTGGGCAAGGTTTGGGACACTACCTTGGGACTTGACTTTTAGGTTTGAGAAGGCAAGGTTTGGACTTCTTCAGGGGAAAAAAGCAGACAAGCAGAATTAAGAAAAGACATGGTGTTAGTGGTGAGCTGAACATCTGCCTCCACCTAAAGGATGAGGTAAGTGAAGCCAGGCTCATGCTAGCTGAGCTGCCTCCTCCATTTCTCCTTCACATCTGCTTTTCTGTGAGTCCTGGATGTATGGCACAGGACACCAGAGTATGTTTCCAACTAGTTGGATTTCAAGGTATCAACCTTATGGTCATAAAACATGACCCAGAAGCTCTCTGATTTATACAGTGCTTTACTGAGCTCATTATTTGCAGTGGAAACTCAAGATGGCACTACTCTGTAGGCTGGATTTTTAATAATTGTTAATTCCAGTTGGATAAGGATTTTCATTTGGACAAGAACCAGCGTCTAGGAATCAGATGCAGTACTAGCTCAAAGAAGTCTTGTAGAGCACTGAGCATTAAAATTAGTCTGTACACTGTCAATCTTGGGACAGAGTATTTCTATATTAGATCCATCATTCATTCATCAGGTTTTCATCTTCCCTCGTCAACAATGCTGTTTGTTCAGGCAAAGACCTGCTTCCCAACTGGAAGGCATGCTAGCTATTGTGATCCCCTCTAGTGGGTATTTTAAGCTTACAGTGAGGAAACCCAGGGATACCTGAAAAAGTAAAATTACTTGCATGTCTTTAAGAAAGGGTCTGCAGATCTGGCTTTCTCTGAAATCAAATGGGTCATCTACAACGGGGAGCTAAAATGACCAACAGAACTGATTTTTTTTTTTTTTTTTTTTTTTTAAATTACAGAGTGGAATTCACATTTCTCCTAGGTAAAATTGGTATATTTTTCCTCTACAAGTACTGGCCCTTTCTTACAGAGCAAACCTTCTTATGTTGCGTGATTCTCATTACAGACTTGATTGTTCTTGGAGGGAGTTTCCGGTGCTGTTCTCCTGCCAGAGACTGTCAAGTCTGGTGCTGGCCCCAGACCACAGCAGACAAGCTGCTCTGGGGGTTATTGCACTCAGGAGGAGAGCTGCAGGGTGTATTTCTACAAATATTCCTACATTCTTCCCACAGGATATAGATTTAAATTTTTAAGGTTTTAAATCTAATAGTCTTAAGGAAAAAAAAAAAAAAAAAAACGCAAATACATGAACTCAGAGTTGTTCCAGGTAATATTTTGTTCATGAATGAAAACTGAAGCTTTTATCTTTCATTTCTTTTTTTTTTTTTTCCCTTTCCAAGTCTTTTTCACACTTATGGAAATGACCCAAATAAGCAGAAAGAACTAACTGTACACAATGTGCTGACCAGTGTATGAGTAAACTGCCTGCAAAATTGGAGAAGCAAAACTTTTGCTTTATTTTTTTTTCAATTTAGTAACAGAAAATTAATAAGAAGGTTGGCAGTGCAGTTCTTTTCTTAGCACCCTGTACCTGCAGATGGGCACAGTTAAGTGCCATCTCTATAAAGCTGCACTAGCAGCAACTGTGGAAGTTTGTGGCATTAAAAGTAGCAGAATGAAAAACAGAGGATCGTTGCTGGTTTGTGTCACTTGTGTCTCTTTCGAGCTGATGAGTGCAGTGTCCCTAATAAGAATCAGTTCAGTTGAATTGTGTCAATGCTGTGGAAAGCAGAAGAGAAGTGCACTGTGGTAGTGAAATCATACAGCAGATGTTGTTTTCGTTCACTTAAACAAACTGCTATAGCTTTGTGGTCTGTGATATCACAGTTGCTTTTCACTCAGAGGTTTGGTGGCTGTTAAATCTTTCAAGGCCCAAGTTTTATATTCCTGGGAGGCTGCTCAGAATATATTCTTCAACAGAATGTCTAACATCAGCACAGTACTTAAATGCTAAAACTCTTGGATCCATCACAGTTTATTTTTTTGTGTACTTTTTCTTTTTTTTTTTTCATCTATTCTAGGCTGCAGAAAAATATCTTAAAGCTATTTCCGTTTCCTAAACGCATTTCCTTCTAAGCTCCTCTGTTCTTTTTCCTGCTTTTTAACTCTTCCATTCTGATTTCCACTTGGTTTTTGCATCATTGTTTTTTTTCTACATTTGTCTCAAATGTTCCCTCTGAAAGTTTTCCTCTGACAGTCTTTGGGCCACGTTTGTGCTGAGAACTTGGTTAATTTGTATATGGCTTTCAACTATGTTGTATCAATATTCAGTAAAACTGACTTCTGCCCAAACTCTCACCAGCCACCTTATGAACTGTTGCTGTGTAAATCCTGTATTATCACAAAAAGACAGTGTTTAAAACTTGAACCTTCCATGTGTTTTATATCTCTTCCTCTATTTGGTTTAGATTGTGAGATACTTAAGATATGGACTTTGATCTTACTGCCTTTGTGGAGAAGCAGCTTCATTTTTCCCTCCAGACAGATAGATGGCTTTTGCCAAGGTGTGTGGGTGGATAGGCAACTGCCAATTTTTTTTCTTTTCATTTTTCAAACAAGAAACTTTTCTTGAAATTACAATTGGAGAGTGACTAAAGAGTACAGTTGGAGTTAGAAGTTGTGGATTAGGAGCAAAATGCTTTGGGTCTTGGGTTAGTGAATTAATTGGGTACTGTTGAAAGTTCTTGCCAGAGGTTGTTATATTAACTGGAAAAGGTTATGAAGACTTTAGAGAAAAGAAATACCTATGTAAAAGAGATAAAGTTAGATATTTAGGAGCAAAGAAGATAACTCTGAGGCATTTCTGGGATCAGTTGCCTTTTTTTTGTCATGTGTTCCATGTAGCCTTGGGACTTTTCATTTAAGGCAGCCCTGTAAAAAAAAGATAGTTACAGAAGGGATTTTTTATTAATACTGCTGATAGGAGGGGGAATGTCACCAGTCAGTATTTGAGTGGTTGCTGTACATCTGAATCAGGCTGTAGTTGTTGACTAGTTTCATTACCCCCATGTGGTGTTCTACATTTGTCACGTACCATCTCACCTTTGATTTCCTACCATCCAAGTAGGCAAAATGCAAAAGAATGGCCATGAGTCATTAATAGGAGAGACTTTAATTGTTCTGGATGCTGAGGGGAAATCCACACTGATAGCAAGAAAGGAAGGAAAGCAAGAGGTTTTGGATTTTGAAGAAAAGGTACTCAAGTTAAAGCTACAGATACCTGGACAAGAGCACTGTCACACATTATTCTCTGTTGTTCACCATCCAGAAAGCAGATTAGGTTCCCCTCAGGCTCAGCTCATATGTCACTGCACAGTGCCTGTAAGAACCCCAGCAAAACTTCTGAGCTGATACCCACAGCTTCTGTGCCTCAAATTGGTGTCTCTGTAGGGAGGACTGAAAGATGCTGGGCAGATCTACTTGGTAGTTCAAAGCTGCCTGCTGCCAAAAGCTGTGCTTTCTGCTCTGGATAGACCCTTAGACTTAGAGGACTTGGTTCAGACACTGAACATGAAGCCAGGACACTGACACAAGCCTAGAAGAAGGAAGGTTGGAAGGAATTAAGAATGACGAAAATCAAATAGATGATGACTGTAACATCATATTGGTCACTGCTTAGTTTCAGCAGGGGCTGAAGAGTAAGTTTTGTCATCTCAGTCATTTTCTTCCAGTCTGACATTATCAACTTGCCTTAAAATAACATTTAAAGTATGTTTTATTTTGTTTTCCAGTAAAGGCTATAATGGAAGCAAATCTGCCCTTCAGCAACAAGCTTATTGCATGTAATATTCTAACTTTACATCATCTCAGCCTAATCTCTTTAGACTTTGATTGCATTTTCCAGCTGTAAGCACTTGCTTTTAGTGATTTTTCTAGATTGGTATTTCAAATGATCTGCCTATGTCAACTGTTTTTACTTTAAATTTGCTTTCAAAATCCTTCCAGGTGTACTTCAGAGTAATTGATCTGCTTACAATCATCTTAGATGCATGTTTATTAGGGAAATTATGCTCTCCTTTCCATGCAGCTTCCCATACTCTAGGAAAGCAATATTAAAATATTACAGGATGACATATCAGCTAGTTGTAATGCAAGTTTATTCCTTGTAATTTTGGATATCTTGAACTGAGAATAAAATGTCCCAGAAAGAAGCCCAAGCTGCTCCTTGCAGTGTCATAAAAATGGCCACTGATAGCATTTTTGTTACATCCTTAAATACTGTTATTTTTCATGTAATGCTCCCTTCAGAATGCATAACCTGGTTATTGATACCTCAGAATGCCCTGCACTGGTGCCAGGCATAGGTGTAATAAACATAGAGCTACAGTAAGATAATTGGCTTCAAAGGGGAGGAACATGGCTTTTTAACTTAGGTGTTGTAGCTATCTTTATTCTGGCCTATCACCTCGGAATATTTTCTTTGCAATTGCTTTCATAATTACATGTTAAATTTCACAGTTGGTCTTCCATTTTTAATGTGCCCTTTTAATGCTCTTCTGGGGAACAGCAGCTCATGCTGATCTCAGACTTCACTCATAAAAAACTTAAGGCAGATCCCTCTGAAAAAAATTAGCAGTTATTCTTTCTCAAAAAACCCACCAATGCAAGTTCTGGGTCTTTAGATTCTTTTCCTTCATTTACAGTAGCCTTTAAGAATTCCAGGAGGAGGAGAAGGAGGACTCCGTTATACTAAAAATGACAATCAGTAACAAAAACATTTCTTCTGGAAAGGACTCAGCTCTTAATCTGATATCCTTTCTACTTTGAAGCTTTATTTATGAGGTGTGTGGTGAACTCATTCATTTTTATTGTGGCAGATAAGGATGGTCTAGTAGCTAGAGGAACACTTTGGTGTTTGCAAGTCCTGATTTCAGTTTCATGCAGGTTTTTCTGTGACTTGGGCATCCTCATCTAGCCTGTCCTCTCCTTGCAAGGATATTGAGAGTAACTGCACAGAAGATTGGGGTTGCTTAGAGCCCTCAGTAAAGGAGACTGAATAGGTAACCCATGTGTTTTGGGTTTGAGGGGAAAGAGAAAAAACTCCTTTAGCTCAGCGATAAATGTTTCACCATCTAAATTTTATTCTGCATGATAAACACTAATATTGCGTTTCTGGGATTGCAAAGGTATCTTCAAGGGTATCCATTTCTTATGAAGAAACAAGTAGAGCTTTAAATGTGAATTTGTGTAGTATTAGCTTTCACTCATTTATCTTTAGTGTAACATACACTAGAAGCAAGGTCAGTATTAATAAAGTCTCCTGTTAGATTCTAATTTCCAGGTGTCTTTACTACACAGTAGCAAAGCACTTTGCAGAGATGAGGGTAAGGGAAAGGATATCTTAATTGTAACCTAGGGCAATTCAGAAGCAGTTTATTATAAATGCTTTTGTAAGACGTGCATACCAAAGAGGGTTGTGCATAAGAAAACACCCACACTTTACATGTTTGAACTGAGCTTTGTTAGTCAGCAGTGTCGAGAGCTTTTTCCTTCTAATTACCTATTGATTGTTTTGAAGAACACAAATGTAACATTACTGTAATCAGAGTGAAGCAAACTACAAAAATATTATGAACTTGTATGATGAATGTTAAGGGAATTAATTCTGCAGCTGGAATATAAAGTGTGTAAGGCCATAAATGAGAACATATCAATTGATACAGTATGTTGGAACCACTATGTACACTGGGAATAAAAATCAAATTGTGTTATATTTTTTTTTCCAAAACTACCTCATTACCCTTCCCCAACTCAATAAACCACTGAAATGGTTTACCTCTTCAGAAGGATATCAGTGTACATTTACATAACCTGGAGAAATGGAGGCCCAGCAAGGCAGAGGCAGCCTAGAAGACATAGAAGAGCTGCCCTGCATGCTGAATTTAAACACTATAACCTTCCAGTTGGCCACCAGCTCTGCAGCAGCAATGCTGCCTTCAGTTTTTTTGGCCTTGTCCCAGCACTTGGACTTAGTGGGAGCAGTGCTCTGCTGGGGCTGAGACGCGTGCGACTGGGACGCAGCGTGCTCACACTCGTGGTATGCATCTGTGCTAGCAGTGAGGAGCCTGTGTTCCTGCCTCGCTTGCTGCCCTTCTTTGCCCACAGTGGATTTTTTTTCTTTGTATATCTTGCCTTGTGTTGCCCATTCTGTTTGAAACTCTTCCAGGATTCATGGCTTCTTTTGGGAGAGGTTTCTGCTGCCAAGTAAGCTTGGTTTCTAGATGTTCTACTGGAACTTCCCTTTTCTTTGTTTCAGCGTGTTAGTGCTGATCACTAACTGCTGCTCTTCATTAGTAATGCAAATAATATTTATTTTCAGTCCTTCCCCCATGTAAATCTGCTGAATTCCATGTTGCTTTCTTGTAGCTACTGCCTGGCTAAGATTTAGGAAGCTGTTCTTTTCCTTTGTAAATCATTCTTTTCCTTTGTAGTACTCCTAGTTGATGTATCTGCTCCCTCCCTCTCATTTGTTCCTTACAGTTTTTCTTATAACAGCATGACAACATCTATACAGAGCTAGATTATTGCATATTGCTTTGTAATGTGCTCACTTCATCACATTTTTCTATACTGTTTTATCTATCTTTTAATTTTATGGTTCCTATGATCTATATGAACTTGCTCTCTAGATTTCTGATTTTATTGAAAATATACAGGGAGATCTAATAGACTGTAATAATTAACAATTCAGACTAATGTATTATCTTTACCCATTTTTATAGTTCTTAAGGAACCCTGCATACATAGCTTATACAGTTCAGTAATTCCTTCAGTATTTGTTTCCTTTGGTATTTTTCCTATTTCGTTACTAGCTATGTGGTGGCCGATACAAAGTTGCAGCTGAATTGCTGCAGTTGTAACTTCAGTTAATTCCCTGGTAAACAAAAACAAGGCTTTCTTAGTATTTGGAAAGGAGAATTACACAAGGTGAAGAATGGATCTTGTCACTTAAACACTCTAAACACCTTCCTGCTCACATTTTTTATTTTTATTTTATAATTCTATTTTTTAAGCCAGCAATGGTCTTGTGCTTCAGCCTGGAGTAATGCTGTGTTGTATTTCACCGAGTAACAGGAAGTTTATATTGCTCCTTCATGGACATTAGCAAGTAGGGAGTTCAGTAATTACATATTGGCAAAATTCCTGTCAGGATGACTCGGTTTTCTCCCCTCGAGGTCCTTCTGAAATATCAAATGGAAACAGGAGTTTTCATTTCCTGACACTCCGAAGTGCAGTTATTCTAGGCTTTGAAGTGGGAGATATTAAAACTGGCTGGTGGAAGTGAAAATCTAATTGCTGCACTGCCCTCCTGGTGATAAGCTGTAAACGAAAGCAGTGCGAGATTGAAGTTCGGGGCTAAACCAGCCACTTCTGTGTAGTTGTTTCTTCTGAACAATCGTGAAATGCTCTTATTTTCAAAAATCAGTGATACAAACCTTCTTGGGCTCTGGATTACTTATTATTGATGGATAATACATAGCATATACTGTATGGCAACTTTTTGGGTTTTTTTCACATTAATTCCTCTGACACTTTGAATGTTGTGGTAGGTGAGCTATGAAGTGCTCGTATCTTAGCAAAAACTCCCATATTAGATTTGAATAAGTTTCTTATTCTTATAAGGAGATACTCTAGATTCCTCTTCAGTCTTTAAGCTGCTAGACTACCTACTCCTCTGGTTTGTATCTAATTTCCAAATACGTTTTTTATCTTTCATTGTTTCACCTTGTATGGTGCTGCTGGGCCACAGGACTCACCTTTCGTTCACTGTCATTCTCTTTTTGTGTTTGTCTTTGGTTTCACATCCATGGAGTTCCTTCCAAGGAAAAGAAAAGAGTTTTCTTTAAATGAGGGGATATCTAATGGTAGATGGTTAAGCTCTCAAATGTGACTCAAATTACATTGCTTTGCAATTTCTTTAAACATGGTAAACTCTCTTATAATGAGCTGTAGTACCAGACATTACCAAATGACTTCGGAGCAGAACTGCATAAGGTGATTCCAGAAACAAATGCCATGAAGTAGAATTCCGTATAACTGAAAGCAGCTAGGAGGGTGAATCAAGTTCTGCATGATGCCTTCTGACAGACTTTGTTTTTTTACATTATTTTTAATGTCTTCCTGCAGTGATAGAAAAAGATAAAGCTACATGATCCAGGAAGTGCACTAAAATTGACTGTGCAGAGCCCCAAGATATCCAGACAATGAAATTAATGTTTTCAGCTTTAAAATCTTGTTTGTTTGCTTGTGTTTCTTTACTTAAAAGGATACTTTGACTTTATTGCAACTTAGGTATCTATTTTAGAAAGTAGCAGCTACTTCTATTTCTCCTTTTTCACACTGAGTAGCAGTTGTCCTCAAGGAGAGGCTGAAAAATCTTCCTATAGTGAATGTTGTGTTTGTTAGTCCTGATTTTAAATGACCTTTTTGTGTGTAGTCAATGTTTTAAACTGCAAACATTTTTTTCTTTGCTTTCTGAGAGTAGCATTTAATTCTGTTGGTTTTGAGTCTTGTAGAAACCATAAGAGAGTGAAAAGTCTTCATTTGTTTGACAGAAAGAGAATGAAATTTTTTAAAATCTGAAAAGATGCTTGTTGTTGGTTGGTAAATCTTGCAGTCATTCTGTGTACAAACATAAAAGACAGCATCTCTTAACACAGGGTAAATCACATTGAACGCCATGTCAAAAGCTGAAGATGATAATTTTTGCTTCTTTTTTATAATAGCACTTTTTCCCCCTCACTGAAACCAGCATCTGTATTCTAACTCCCAGTGTTGTTCCTGCTGTTTTTACATCCTGTTTATTATTTATGACCATGTTCTGTTTCAACTTATTTACAACTTAACATGTTTTTTTTCCTTTTGACTCCTCATCCAAATTTATTGTAGAAGATACTTTCTAGTGTGGAATTTAAAAATGACAACTTTATAAAAGTAAGGTACTTAAAATTTGTGTACTTCCCAACTGTCTGTATAATGTCTGTATGACAGTAAGCTGTATGTTGTGCCTGTGTTTGCCTGTAGATACTATTTCCCCTTTTAAGTTAATATTCTTTGTATTTGAGGTCAGTCTTCGTACAGATCTTTGTGCATTTATAATATATATATACTTTTTAGGGCCTGAAGATGACTGTGAATGTACATCCATCATAAAAAAAGACTTGTGAGGTTTTGCTGCTGTATTTGTAGAACAGGGTGCAGATGAGGTTTAACACTTGTACTGTTCTCCTTCCTACAGACATAAGCTTGTTGAAATGATGTTTTGCATAAATTTGATTTTGTTCTGGTACCATATGGCACTTGCTCAATGAATAAAACAGTACTTTGAAACAATGGTTTGTCTTAAAACAGTCTTGAAGGCTTCTATAAAAAATTGTGCAGTCAGTCACACAGTCTGCATTTATCATGCTTAGACATTACTTTAGCTCTGTACCTAGTACTATGTATAACTTTGTGGACATGGTCTGTTTTAGTACTGTGATAGGCCACCACATCATGCAGTCTGATTGTGGAGCTTGCTAGCTTCACCCTGAAAGCAGGGTCACCATTCTGCCCATTTCTGTTGGGAAGCAGTTGTAACTATTTCCGCTTTAGTGGGAAGATTTCCTCTTTATTCTAGCCCACATCTATTTAGGGTTACTTTATATCTATTTAGTCTTTGTCAGTGTTATCCTCTCATTCAAATAGCTCTCTCTTGTCTTTGGCACTGACCCATGATGTATTTACAGAGTGCAGTTTTAATCCATCCAGCCGTTTTGTTCAGGAGCTGAGCTGAGCAATTTTTGTCCCTTCTGGAATTGTAGGCTCCCATTCATCACTCCCATATGAGTGGTGCTTCTCTGTACATGATGTACTTTCTCTCTTCTTGTATTGATAGCTAGAGAACAGTGTATTCTACTACTGACTTGCATGAAGACATCACTATTTTCCCTGCCTCTACTGGAAATAAATTTAAGGGGTTTGGTGCCTACAGTGTTGGCTTATGGTCAGTTACCATGTAATCTAAATTCACTTTTCTGCCTCTTCAAATAGAATAATTCTACATTTGGAATAAGGATTCATACTCACATTGAAACGTGTGTTCTTGGCCATCATATTTAATCCTATTCCTGTCATTTCAGTCTGCAGGTTCTTTCATTTCTTCCTCAGATAATATGGTCTTCCTTTCTGTTGACAGAAATGCTGAAGGTAAAATGCTGAGAAGCAGTCTTTGGTCAGTGAAGAAAAATCAGGTCACTCTTTGGACCAGTATTCAAGGAATCTAGTACTGAAATACAACAACACTGTACAGAGTTAAGCCCAGGTCCATCCATGTACGTTGACCAAATTTCTGATATATTGTATTTCCTATAGGCCTAACCAATAATCTCTTCTTTAATTATTTTTCCTATCTTCTACCTCATGCCTTAGTTGCAATTTCTCCAATATCTGGTTTTCCCATGGAGGTCTGCTGCATTATTTCTCCCCCTTTTTTTTAGAAAGGAAATTTAGTGAAAAAAATTAGATTTTTTTTTTGACAGTTTGGACTATATTCCCATTTTTAACTATATTTCCTTGAAAGCTTATTTCGCGCCCTTGTTTGTTAATTAAGTTTATAGTTACGGGTCTGTACTTTTGTCACCTTTTTCTTTTTTCTTTGTATTCTTTGTAAATATCTGTGCATATCTCATTGCCATTTTTGATGGAATTAGTAAAAATCTCTTTTAATGAATTTATAAGCTATTCTGTGTGAGGATAATCTTGTAGAGACTATCTAGACTCTTATGAAATATGCAGTCTTAGGGACCTTGGGTTTGCAAGAGACCTTGCAGTTTTTGTTCTTGAAAGAAGTAATTTTGCTAGCAGCGTGCCAGAAGACTGTATTGTTCCCTTGCCCCCATTTCCCCTCTTAAAAAAATTTGTGCAACTTCCGATAAGTATGTTTGCAGATAGGCTTGCCTAATCCATGCTGCAAACGTTCTAAATAATGTGGGCCAAAAAGTGCGGAGAAGGAGTGGCAGGAATTTGCAGCTAGATTAGGTCTACGGTATTTCCTTTCTCAGCAAGATGGTCCTAGATTAAATGCTCGTAAATTTTAGATAATATAACATAATTATAGCTTTACGGGAAGTGTTGAAACCTTCCCTTTCCTACAGAAGATTGTTTTCTGCATTCTTACATCCATCTGAAGTTCGTTATCCTACTGCAACTCTCTTGTGCAGTCACGTGCCTTCCCAGTTGCGGATGAACATCGTGGCATTTCTTTTGTTTGGATTTTCATATTTGAATTTTTTCCAGGTTTATGACAGTTTCATAACTAAGTGACCTTGAACAGTGACATTTATATAACATCTAATAACTTCTCTTGAAAATGGGCATAGTTGAGGACTGCTTTAGAAAGCAGAAGATTCACTAATCCAGACTCCCTTTTCAAGGCGGAGTGACATCTTTGCATGATTTATGGGAGAACATGGGAATGGTCTGTGTGCCTCACAGTGCAGTTTTAGTGAATTTCTTCTAAACCTGGTCTCCACAGAAAGTGAATCACTACCCATTGTAACACTAAGGGAGTGTGGTAAAAGGTTAATGAGTCCCCAAAGAATTTAGACATGAAAAAGGCCTTTTATATTGGTATGAACTTGTATGTCTTTGCAGAAGCTGTTTTGATTTCATTTGGGCTTGTTTTATGTGGAATAATTTACTAAAGAACTGACTAGAAGAGTGAGATCTCTGGCACATCTCTGTTTTGCCTGGTATAACTTGGTGAAATTCATGGTTGTGCAGGAGGTGGTGTTAATTCATTAAGGAAGTGATTTAAATAAGATCTGATTAAAACTAGATGAGAATTTCATCTGGTTGAGAAGACTGTCTCAAAATGAGATTTTTATCTACATGGTGAGAATTTAGAAGAGCTACCTTGTTAAAGGTAGTTAGATACTTCTGCTACATGTGTTCTGAAAGAAACTTTTTTTTCCATTTGGGACTGAATTTTCTTTAAAACTGTGAAGTATGAATTTTTGTTTCCAGGGGGGCTGTAATACTTTAGGTTACATGAACATAGTTTGGTCGTTTTTGCTTTTCTTTGGGAAGAATCTTGGCAAGTAGGACTCCTGAAAAATAGGTGCTTGAATTAGGTGTGTACTTCAGACAGGACCCACTCACTCTTGTTCTTTGTTTTAGAATGTGAAATGCTTCTGATATTTTCTGCTGAATAAAGAAGACCAGAACAGGGAGTGTTTTTGGTGTCTCCATAGCCTCATACATTGTATTTTTCATTGGGATATAAGGAAATTAGAGTTTCAGTTTTGTATATATTAACTGATGATGTGTAAAAGTGTGTAGTTTTATATAAGCTACATTCTGCCTTTATTAACAGATTGGCTTATTTTCCCAAATTGCATGGCATTTAATTCCCATAACATAACCTTTATTCTCAAAATTATGATTTGTGGTTAAGCTAAAAAGCTGAATCTGCATCCCTTTTGCTGAGAGATGTAACATTTCCTTATACTTCACTTAAAATTGCAGTATTTCATTGTACTTTTCCATAGGCCAGCACAGTTTGAAACAAAACACATCTAAATCAGATTGCCCCTTGGTACAAGAGCTGAGCTCTTTGCTTGTTCTTGCTTTCTCTGGTCTCTACAATGTGTCATCTCTTTGCATTGCATAGAATGTGTCATAGAATAACAGAATGGTGTGGTTGGAAGGGACCATAAAGATCATCTCGTTACAAACCCCCCTGCCATAGGCAGGGACACCTTCCACAAGGCCAGGTTGCTTAAAGCCCCATCCAACCTGGCCTTGAACACTGCCAGGGATGGGGCAGCCACAACTTTTCTGAGCAATCTGTTTCCGTGCCTCACCACCCTCACAGTAAAGAACTTCTTCCCAGTACCTGACCTAAACTTGCCCTCCTTCTGCTTAAGGCCATTCCCCCATCCTATCACTACAGGCCCTTGTGAAAAGTCCATCTACAGCCTTCTTGTAGGTCCCACTTAGGTATTGGAAGACTGGTATAAGGTCTTCCTGGAGACCTTATAGCATCCCAGCATCAACAGGAGGGCAGTGGTGTCTTGCTGAAGTTCAGGCTCTCAATAAGCTTTGACACTTAACCATCATGCTGATCAGTAGCAGCTTCTGACATTTTATTATTCTTTTTTTGTGCTGTCTTAGATTATGATCTGTGATGTCGCATCCCATCTGGCTTGCTCTGTGTGCCCACGGTGACTAGTACACTAAGAGTGATAACTGAACGGGTTTCATTTGGGAATGAGTCACTTGACGAGTTTCAAGAATCGGCTTTAGAAAAGAAAAAGAAGGAAAATCAAAAACAAACAAACAGTCTTTTAAAATACCAGGCTTGAACTATTTGGGGCTTATATCTCTTTAAGGAATCAGGTTTTGATCATAATATGTGTCGTCAAGGTAATCCTATCTTTCTGCCTTCTGACAAGAAAGTAAGCACCATCTAAGTCAAAGTGTTAGTTAAATTAGTATTTTATTACTATCCACACATGTGAAAAAAAGACAAAAGAGTTAAAACTTTCTTCACCTTCATGTAGTTAACTGCGCGGTATAAAAAATTAACTTTGTATTATGTGCAAAAGCAGAAGACAAATTCCAAAAAGGTATAGCTTTCTGGCTGAAAACTGTTGGAATCTATCCGTCTTTAATGAGTGAATGCAGTTTTATTTAGTTATATTTAGTTAAAAGTGCATGGAACCCAATTTTAAATCTGTGCTTTTGGTTTCTGTCCTACAGGGAACACAGTGAGTAACCTGATTTTCATTCTACCTCCAATCTATGGTGCGATTCAGACCTATAAAGATGGCCTTGAAAAACGGTATTTAGCTGCATATTTGTGTCTTACAGGTATGTGTAAAACTTAATTTGATCTGTGATTATAAAGAGAGCTCAGATGTGCAATGAACAATATATCTAAATATTAATAAAGCAAGTAGTTAAATCTAAATACTGTGTGTGTGAAAAGTAAACCTCAAATTGTAATACTTTTTAATGTGTACAGAAAATTGGTATTTATTGGAAGGACATGAAATTAGAATTCAGTAAATAACTAAATGAGACTGATCCTTTTCTGGCTTTAGGTCCTACTTGGTGCATCTCTGTACTTTTATGATGATTTATTGAGGGTGTCTTGTGTGTTCTACTTAAAAGACAGCTTCACATTATGTTAATATTTTTTTTACATTTGTATGGAACAATAATACAAGAAATAGACAAGATCTTGAGGGAACTGGAAAGGTGTTCTTTAATGAGTTTGAATTTGTTTTCAATTCCTCTTTGGCATATATCACCCAACAATCTAAATGCCATAGTAATTGGGAAGTTTTGTAAGGATGGAAGAACAATGTGATGTTCATATTTAGATCTACTTAAGGGCAGTCTGTTTTCTCTGTAATAACAAAATCCAGAAAAGAACCAACTTCCTTTGAAATGTTAATCATGCAAATAGAAGTCATGCTCCTTATGAGAAAAGATGCATGAAGATGGTTCACATTTGGCTGTTGGGTCTCAAGCTAGATTTCACAGAATTTCTGAGTTTCGCAGGTATCTGTGTTTGCTGTAGCTCCCAACTCTGTGGAGATCTTTCTCAGTCTTCACAGTGGTAAGGGATTGATAAATGTTACTTTTAATATTGACATATTCTGTATTTAGGTAAACATTGTTGAAATACTCATATCCATATTCTAAATGTATCCTTGATGCTAGTTAAACTGTAACATATACTAGGTGCAACTTAATGAGTATTCAGCTACATCAGCTTTGCTGATCTATGTGGAAGGTAGGCAGCAACAATGCACAACTTTTCATGTTGTCTGAACACTACAAATAGCCAGTTGTAGGCTTTTTATGGGTTTGAGTAATTATTAGTTTTTGTCTCAGTATGAAACAGAATTCTTGAAGGTCAGGGTTTACTTCTAAAAAGAGAGGGAAAGAAATGGTGTGTAAGCGTTTGCTTAAGTTGACTTTGCGGGTTCTTGAATCAAGGTATCCTATACTGCCAGTCTTTTTAAACTAAAAAAAATTGCATTAAATTAAAGCTCTGTTTGAGACTGTCTTCCCTGTAATTTGTGGCTCTCTGTCAGTGACACTTTATGATGGACAAAGTGTGCCAGGCTCTGGTCAGAATGTCAGGCTGTCACACTAACTAGGCATTTCTCATATCACATTTAATTTTTAAAATGCTTAAAAATTAAAAAAAAAATAAAAAAGAAGTCTTTGATCATAGTAAATACCATGGACTTCAGTTTTATCCTCTTTGTGACGTTGATGAAGGGGAGCACAGCCTGCATTTTCAACAGCAGTGCTGGAGGGCAGTCCTGAGTTCCAGCTGGGCCCTGCTCATCTGTGACTGGGATGGCTTTGACTCCTGTCTAAAGTGATAAATGCTTGCATGACTTGATTTTTATCTCATGTGTTGGAACCTAACATTAAAGGTCACTCCCAAAAGCATTTCCCTTCTGTTTTTTCTCTGCTTCAGTATTTGTGACGCTGGACTGTTTTCCAGCAGTTGAAAGACGTAAAGGAATGTAGAAGACTTTATAGTTTCTCAGTGAAAAACAGGAACAGGATGATTTGGAAAGACAATCCTCTTAACATTTGCTCTACTACAGAATAAAAGCAGTGAATGAGAACATAAACAGAATTTTAAATATAGTTGAAATGTGCCAGAAACATTGGCATTTTTTCTGTGCATGTGACTGAACGAGCTGCATACTGGATATAGTAAGTGTACAGAAATTCCTTTTTGTGAGAAAGTACCAGTGAGTTCTTTCCCTCACAGGAATTTTATTTATTAACAGATTTCATTCTACTTATTTCATTTGTAACAAAAAAAGTAGAGACTTAATCTGTGAAGGGATAGTGAATTTAATGCAAACTTCTAATTTCCTTCAGGCACCATGCTTCATTAAAGGCCATATAGCACTGCTTCTACCTACCTAGTAGTGTCTGAGGGTTGTTTTGTCAAAGTAGAAATGCTTTAACATGCATTTCAAATTCTTCTGTGAAGATGGAGGTGGAAGGGAGGGCACTTTAGTTAGCTTTTAAAAACTTTGAATAGTTACTGAGATTTTACAAGACATGAAAAGACAGCTGTCAAAGCGGACGTTAAAATTAAATCTGTTAGCATTTGAGAACATAAGAAGTGTTGTTTCTAGACATTATTTTGATCCAAATCAGCTGCTTTTTTTGGATGCTTCCAGACATTTAGCTGATTGTCAGTTCCTTTGTGTTTTACCACACCGTCTTCAGTGCTTCACTTTTATACACACAATTTCTTTGGTTGACATTTATTTCCTTTTAGAACCAAATGCATTTTGAATTATGGAAGCACTGTTTGTTTCACATACATGCTGAGCTCTTGGCAGGACAATAAGGTGTATTTCTAAATAATTGTTCAAATAAATTTCTTGTTCATATTGGTGCCCAGACTGAATTACACTTTTCAGCAATTTCTTTGAGATACAGTACACTGTTCTCAGACCTCGTCTGCTGCCTTTCAGCGCAAAAGGCATGTTGTCAGTTAACTCAGTAGGAACTGGATGTGGTTTTTAAGTTTTAGAGAACCATTTAATCAACCTGTAAAGTATGAAGAATAATTTTAAGCAATTACTTTAACATGTTGCACCTCCTGAAGTACGCGGGACAAATCATCAGACTGTCACTGCCTCAAAGAATAAGCAGTTTGTTTTGAGTGATTCCTTATGATAGTGGGGTATTATATTAGGTTCTACCATATGTCCTCTCCTCATACATCCTGGGAAACTGATTCTGAAATGGTTCATATTCTAGAAGAGTCTCAATTTTAAAAAAACTATATCTGTATATAAAAAAAAAAGTGTAACTGTTCTGGACATAAGAAAAATGGAGTAATGTACTTTATTAAATACTTTAGTTGAAATTTGGAAGGATTGTTCTGGTTTGTATTTCTTTGTCCTGTTTGATATGGCCCAGTCATTCAAGCTGTGCCAAAGTGGAAGAAAAAGAAAGGATGCAAAAAGTTTTCTACATCAGGCATAGCCATAGGAACTTGTAAGCAACTTACTAAACTTTATTTCCAGTGAAGCTCTATATCTATGAAAATACTTCTTTGAAGCTCTTCAATCAAAGTTAATTCCCCTATTCTTACCTAACACCCGTAGAGAAGCTCCTAGGGCTGTGTCGGTGTTAGTACATCAAATGTGGCTGGGAACATTCCTGAGTGCTGAAGCCAGGTAGCACAGAACAGTCCATGTCTGTTCATCTTAGCCTCCAAAACAAGGTGACTGCATACAAATTCCCTGCTGAGCACAGGCCCTGGACTCTTCTGGCTGCTGGGCAGTACCTGAAAGCTGCCTGGGGAAAGTGCTAGTTGGAGTAGCCCCGATTCACAGTGCAGACTGTTCTAACAACTCACTAGTGCAGACAGTTGTATTATAGTGTCTTTATTACCTGTAGAGCTGTAACCTTCAAGTATCCAAGGTCTCTCCTGTCTCTTATGCTGTGGAGGGAAATCTTTTCAAAACAAAATAATTAATTAAAAATAGTTTAATTGAATTCTACTTTTTCATTGTTTTGTTCTTTGACTGTTTTTATGATGCAGTACATTGTTGTTTATCTTCAGTTCATTTCTATCACTGTTAAAAAAAAAAGATGGAATTCTCCTCCAATTTTAAACACCTAAACATACGTGTCTGCCTATGCAGAGGGTTCTGTCTGTCATTGCAGTCAGTAAAGCCAGGAGGATCATTTATCTCATTCTAAAATACCTGTTTGGCCAGGTGAATTACTCTCGATAATGCTATTCTCTTAGTGGGAGCTGTGACACCTAGTTCATATGTAGATAGCTAAATAAAGGTGTTTGCATCTGGAGCATCCTTCATTCAGGATATTTTCATACAGCACCTGTACAAAGTTTAAATTCAAACCCTTTCTGAAACCCTAAATTTAAATTGAAATTGAGTTTAAATTCAAACCCTTTTTGAAATCCTAATAAACTGCTTTTTCTGTAAAGGATTTAGGCTTACAATGAGAATTTTGAATGCTAATAGGTAGTTATATAAAACTGAATTATCACTGATTATGTGTTACTTCTCATGCTTCCTAAAACTTGGAAAAAAATCCCTCTAAGGTTCAAATCCTGAAAACTTGTATGGTTCATATATAGGGCTGGATCTTCTGTATAATGTTAGATTATTTCTGGTATAGTTATTGTCCTCAAGTTTTTTGATAGTGAAATAATTGTGTATGAAATAAAATTTGCAAAAGCATTGCTTTTACATCATCACTACTGTTTTATGAACTGGCAGTAACTACACATTGTGTTTGCTGCAGGACAAAGGACGACTGTGTTAGTCTACATATAGCAACTAACCTGACTTTGCATTTCTAGTCTTTTTAAGTGCTATTCTGGTCTCATAATCTTCTAACTTAGTGTCTGTTCTATGCTTAAGACATAATCTTATATTACCCCTGTAACTTGAGAGGTTTGTTGATGTAAAGATGATGAGTGACTTGCAGGATCTATGAAAAGTGAGCTCCCGTAGTTAGGGAGAAAATGGTACTGCTTCAGATGGAGTAAAAACTTCCCTACCGATAGGTGACTTTTAGTGCCTTAAGCTCCTTTGCAAAAGGAAACACCTAAAATAAAAACTGCAACCCCTGCTTACAAGATAAGGAGCAAATTATTGCTCAGTGTGTCCGTGGCTATGCAGGAAAGATGCTTCTCTTGAAAACCGGTGTAATCACAGTGATTGTGATCACTCCTATTTTGAAACGTACAAAGCTGGCAGAATGTCTCATTACAGTGATGGCTTTTGGGCCTGAATTTAGTTGATGAGAAGTATATCTCAAGATAGCTGCCTTCCTGTAGAACTTCAGGTAGAAGCCACATGTGAAAGCATTTTAGCCTAAGTATAAAACCACTGCTTACTGGAGACAAATAAGTGTAAGTTTATAAGTTAGACATAAAGTGTGACAAAAAGGTCATGTAATTTTTAGTCATGTAACATTCTGGGTTATCTGCTGAATGCATGTATACCAGACAGACTTGACCATGCTCATGAGCTCTGTTATGATTGCAACAAGCAGTATTGCGGCCATTTCCATTAGAGGTTTTTATTTTAGGAAGGACCATGTGATCAAGTCCCTGTCAACTTTTCTTGTTTCAAATATCTGATTTATTGCTACTTAACATAGCTAAAATATTGTTCTGCAATGCGTAGTAAAATTTCATCATCAGAGAAACTCTAAATGTGATCATTACACAGAAACAAGGAGGGTTTAATTAATTTTAGAAATTAATTGTAGTCATGGATTTAATGACTGAAACAGTAATATCTGCTGCATTCTTGATTTTTTTTGAAAGATTAGTAAGGAAAAATTAATATAAAAGGAACTGCTTCTAATCCTATCGGAGGAAGGAGTTCAGTAGCAGACTGTTGAGACTTATTAACCCAAATACCGTTAAGAAAAACAAACAGAAAACCCCACCACCCAACAACATATTTTGTTAATTTAAAATAGAGTTGAATTTTCTTATGCAACCATTTTGCCCATATTTGAAAATTACATTTGTTATAAATGGTAAGAGTTTGTATCCTGTGACAGCCAGAATAATGGATGGTATTGTTTTAATTATGATCTTAACTTTTTTTTCCCCACAATGCATAGTAGTTGTCATATATTCTGTATACATAAAAAAATGGCTATGAGAATTTCTCAATAGAATCTCAAGGAAGGTGAAAGCAGCTATTGCTTATTGTTTGGAAAGATTTTTCAGAAGCAAACCAATGTAATCAGCACTTACAGAACTGTATATGGTTGTTTATAGTGTGATAGAGAGCTGTGCTCAGTTTTCCTAGAGAATTAATGACACTGAAGTTTTGGCAGTAGATTTTTAAATGTAGCTGTATTACAGTTTCAGGTTTCAGTAAAATCGCATGTTTAGGTATTTAATTTCATTGAGTACATGTAATAATCACAATTCTAGTCTAATAACATCTGAAGAAACATCTCCAGACATGTCTGTCGACTGTCTTGGGAATCCTTTATAGAATGCACAGGGATACAGGTCTTGTTTATGCATCAGTGAAACCTGACTGTCATGTGTAGGCAAGGTGATGCTCTTGCTGCAAAACATGGCAGCACTACCTGGTGATCAAGGCTTGAGTGCAAATTACTTGGCTGTCTCTGAAACTAATCTAAGGTAAAACATAATTTCCCCTCTTCAGGAAGACATCGCATTATTTTTCTCGCAAAATAAAAATGAACCAGTGCCTAATGAGTGTTTTACTGATAACATTTCAAAGTAATGAATGACGCATTAAATACTGTACCAGCTTTGCTCTAAACAGTGAAATCTAACCTCTAAGAAACATTATCCATGTCTAAATGAAAAAGCTGTGCATAGGCAAAGTATATATCTCATAAAGTAATTTCAGAAGTACATTCAGAGTCTGAAAAGAGGGTATTTCAGATAAATATAAATAATTTCTTGGAAGCTTGTCTTTCTCTGTAGAAGGCCAGGAAATGGTGATCTCATTTCACAATAAAAAACTCTTTTTAAAATGTTTTTAAAAAAACCTCCAGTTTTAAAACTGGACAATAAGCAGAAATATAAGGGGCTTTTAGCAGTACTAGCCATTGAATGATGCTTTGCATTATAGAAGGATTGAAACGGATAACTCTTAATGTACTTAAAATTAAAAGAGAGAAGAAGAAGAAGATGTATTGAATTATAATACTGCCCTCATTCTGGGTTCCCTCTGTTCCTATCCTCTTTGAGATTACACTAGTTCATAGGAGACGGTACGGAGAGGAGGGAAAGAGGACGCTTGCCCCCAAAAACCAAGAAATTCAGGGACATCAGGGGTGACTAATGTATAAAGTAGAAGGCTGTAGAAAATTGGAGATTTGTCCCTGCAGTGGAATATGCTGATATTCTAATTTTTTTTCACTGTAAAATTCATGCATTTAAGTTAATATACTTGAAAATTTTACATTTAGACTTTTATGTTGACCATAGTTTTGGTTTGTTTTCAGCTGTGGGATTGGGATCTTGGTGCTTCCACATGACCCTGAAGTATGAAATGCAGGTGAGTACTGATAAGTAGCTCTGAATTATTTTACATGTATATCTCACTATACAGTCATATTGCCATTTCTTGACTAGATGAAACTCGTATGAAATTATTTAATCTGCCTTAGGTGTCATTATACATGACTCCTGCTCTCAACAAGAGAGTAATTCAGGTCTTGTATCATTAGGTATTTTCTACTGATAGACAGAGGAATATATACTTGCATCTAAAACAAGAGCTGTAATCAATTGCTTATGTTGGTAGAGGACACTTTATCCTTTGGGAAATCATGCTATCTTTTTATACAAGTTGTTTTAAAATTACTACAGCTTTGGCTTAATAACAGGCATTATAGACAGGAGTTATTGTTATTTACTTTATCTTTTTCATATTTGTTTTCTGTTATGATTTCTATTTATCTAGAGGAACCTGTAGCATTAATAGTGAAGTCAGTATCTTTGGAGTAGCAGTAGTTGAGTTGTCTTCTCTTATTTTTAAGTAGAAGGCATTCTAGAACAAATCACAGGGCATAGGGATTTTAGTCCTGGTATTTCCTTTTTCCTAAAGGGACACAGGAAGTCTTGTCCTCTTGTCCTCTTTTAGGTCCTCGAAGATTAAGGAAAGTCATCTTTGAATCAAAGGCAGGATGAAGTGGGATTCAGTTCAAAATAAAGAAATCTACATTTAAAAGTCTGTGCTCTCACTATAGTGAGTGGAAATACAGTTAAGTCAGTGGAACTCAGGGAGACAGTCAGCTGGGCTGAATCATTCTCCAGACTGCATTGGTAGCCTTCACTTAAAAAAGATTAATTTGTCTCAATATAGGTGTTTAGTGTTATTTTAGACCCTGTGAGTGTTTGTCAAGGCGTCCAGCTGCCATCTCATGGAGGTGCAGGTTTCTTAGACTCCCCTGTCACATCTGCTGGTCTTAGGTGGGTGTATTGGATGTGACAGAGCATCTCAGATGGCATTAGCCAACTATGCTGTGGCAGCTGAGTTGAGTCCTGGATTTCTGCTGATACAGTGGGGCCTACATATTGCCAGTTGTTTTAAGTTTGCCTCCATAATGCTCTGATATCTCTGGCATGTGCTGGAGACTGCCAGCTTCCACAGAGCATAGAGTTGACACCACGTAAGAATATTTGGTGCTTTTCTTTGCATGAAAAAGGCAGTTTGTACAGCCATTTCACCACTTCATCCCAAAACAAGGTATGATTTACCTATATTCACTTCTGTGGTGAAACTGCCTTGAATTTCAACCTTTTTCATATCTTCCCTGGGCTGCTTATTCCTAACATGACCAGTATTTCAAATCTTCTTTCTTACACTGATGCAGAGGTGAGCAAGGGCACCGTGAAACCCAGATCATTAAAATGATACAGACTTAAAACATTCTTACATGGGGTTTTTTGGTGCTTTTTTTTTTTTAATATATTTTTTGTGTGTGTGTAGAGGCTATTCTAATCCAAGTCATTTTACTGCTACTTGCCATGTAGTTCTTGTGTTGCATCAGAACAGCTAAAGGGCGTATGAACTGTGGTAAGTAAAGTGTGGGCAGAAGCAGATGAGAGGGAAGCGGGAATGTCTTGCATCATCTTTCCAACTGATGTAAAAAGCTTCGTGTGAGGCAGAGAAAGTACACCTTTTTTGGCAGCCAAGTGAAATCCACAAGTGGCCCATAATTTCTCCAGTTGCTAGCTCATGGATCACCACAGAGGAAACAGTTCAACCAATAAATAACCTTTTCTCATTCCCTTTATCTCTTGTTATGATTAAAAATCAGCATTGATAGCTGTTGAAAGAGATTTTTTTTTCTGCATTTGTTTTGCAGTCTTAATATAGTAAATGGTTGATTCAGTTTGCTTAAGTAAGAGAAATGTGAAAACTTCTGTCCTTGAAAGTAATTGTTCAGAATAGTTCTAAAACAATCATGCCCTTTTCTCTTATTTTTATGGGAGCTGCATGATTATGCATTCCTCAAGAATCCGAAATACTTATGTAACCAGTGAAATCAGCTCATCGAGTTTCCTTCTTTCCATGGTTCTTCATTGTCCAGACATGCCTTTGACATTCTAGAATCATTAATTCCTTTGGATACAGAAGCCATTGTCTTCTGCGTGCAAATTCTAAGATTGACAGGCTCTTTGTTCTTACTGTAATTTCCCTGAGATGCTGCCAGCATATGAACTGAAAAGTTTAATCAGCTGTCCAAATTCGAAAAATTTTCCATGTTTTATTTCTTGTTCTTCCCCTTTTTTCTTTTATGAGGTGTTAAATGACTCACAGTCTTTAACAGCCACATGAATTAATCCTGCAGCTAATGCCTGTCAGACTTGCAAAAGCACATCACTGATTTTATAAAATACTATTACTATAAAGCTGAATTCAGCTATTTCTTCTGTTTTTTCCCCTCCAAGGCATCACAGCAAAGATAGATTAATGTGAAGGCAAAATGCTGCCTAAGACACCTGTTGGCTTCAGCTGCTTTCAGTGTTCCTGATACTGTCTTTGTGCTACTTGTTGTGGTCCCTGACCCTATAATGCACGGGTGCAGGGATTTAAACCTTCTTCTGCGAGGTTAGTTGTGTGCTGGCTCAGATGTTGGACCTGGCTCGCTGTGGGTCAGACAAGTACGACTGCCTCACTGGAGAGAAGCAGTGGGAGTGTGGGTGAAGAAGCAAGACTTGCCCTTTCAGTAGCAGCTGGTCAGCAGAGATGTTTAGCAGCATTGTGAAACATTTCCTGAACTTTCTACGACCAAAACCACAACAAGCTAATACTTCACACTCAGGATAATACATCTCTCTTCTTCTGTAAAGAATTAGATCCTTTTTTTTTAACTCGATGTGAAATTTCAAAACTAAAATATTGGTTTTGACTGTGCAGTTAAAAAACTTATCCCAAACCAAGCAGAATCAGTCTGGCTTTATAAAAGGGTTTGCATAAACTCCTATTGGTCTTAATGTGTTTCACTATTAAGGAAAACATGGTTGTGAGCTTGTCAGGTACCCTGCACCAGTAGTAGGAAAGCAATTTCTGTATAGGCATGGCCATCAAGAATTTTCACAGTGATAATGGAAAAAAATCAAAATCTTTTTTGCATCTAGTTCTTGTTTTTCTTAGGGATGAATCAAGTTCTAAAAGGTCTAGCTATTAATGTTTGCTTAACATATTAGAAATCAGAGTCTGTGGATCTTCACTGATCCATTTGTGTGCTTTTTCATTTTTGAGATTTTCAGTCCTTCATAGGAGGAAGTAAGTTTAGCTATATATTTATAAGCAGAAATTCATTAAAGTTCTTTGAGAAAAGTTTTAGAAGAAAATAGTACTATGATTTTTTTTGTTCTAATGATAAATGATAATTTTGAGTATACCTGTCCTATACAACTATCTTGTGATTACTATTTTAATTCCATTCTATTAACGTGGCAAGTTCTCAGAAAAATAACTGGTTTAGCTGTAACACACCAGTCTTCTCCCAAAGTACAAAAATTAAGACAATAAAATTTTATATGCAGTCATAATCTGGGAGAGGAAACCAAACAAAACACACCACAAGAACCCCACAAAAAAAAAAAGAACAAGAACCCCACATCAAACAAACAAAAATTCCTGTCTCTGAATTAAAACAATGTAAGAAATATCAAAAATTAGGAAGTAAAAATGCAAGCACATTGCCCATCCTAATAGGCTAAAGTTGTATTTTATGCTATGAAAAAAAATTCTTGTCAGTTTCTCTGTGAAAAAGATGCTACTGACTGTAAGGTTATAGATGGGATGGTCTTATTCAGTCTGACTTTACAAAACTATTTCTTACAAGTATTTTAAGAGGTATGAACAGCATATAGCAAAATTCTTTGAAGGCTTTTCTGAAAAGTAATATTCAAAAGATTCAGAATAATAATCTCATTAGCACAGCAGCTTTTGGTAGATGGATAGGATTCGGTACTGCTACATCTTAAAGTACAGTCAAGAAGATGGATATCCAAGTGACGTAAAAACTCGTTTACTGAAGACTTACCTCCCCTTAATTAACTGACACAAGCTTGTGATTTAAAAGTAGTTTTCATGTTTTAATGTCCTTGCTTTTTATAGCTGTTGGATGAACTGCCAATGATATACAGTTGTTGTGTGTTTGTCTACTGCCTGTAAGTATTTGCTAATTTCTTTTTTCCCTGAATATTTATTAAATGTTAACTTTTGAAATGTGGAGTCTCTGCAGCCAAATTTAGTGTATAGTGAGATGAAGCTTCTACTGCTTTTGGTGAGGTCCGGTTTTGCACAGCGCTATGGCCTTGGAGCACCAGGCTGGTGTTAGTCCTAGTTTTTGTTAATTTAGATATATTTTACCAGTGTTTTTTAGCAGGAAAAAAAAATACTTTTATTAAAGATTTAGTGTAGTATACAATCAAAGCTCAGTGCTACTTGCCGTAAAAACAGCAGACATAATAAAATCAACTTCAGTAACACCTACAAAATTAGCAACGTTATAATTTATGGGAGCTGGAATTCTGTGATGTAGTCTGACTCCAGACACTTCAGGTTTCTGGCTAAACCTGCTTTCCATTCATCTCGAAAATTAAAGAAAAGATCTTATGAAGAGTTAAATGCATATTTTGTGGAGAGTGTTTTGGAACATGTGTGACAGCTTAATGCGATGCCAGGATGTTTCCACCCATTTGATTTTGGAAGCAACGTAACATTTAATAACTGTAAAGATACCCTAAGTTGGCTTTTACTTGCCTGTTGCTGCAAGGCCTGGATTTTAACATGATTTGTTCTGTCACTTGGAAAATCTAAATGATAAATCAACTTGTTGCAGATGAAAAGAGAGAAAAAAGTCTTTTTGCTTTTGAAAATATCAAATAGTCAGCTGTTGAAAATTTTAATGTCTTTGGTAAAGATTACCAGCAGCTTGCAGTGGAGTTGGGGTGCTAAAGGACTAAACCTCTGTCTGTGGGAATAACCCTCAATTTGTGATTCATACATTAGTATGATTTGTATGAATTCAGGACCAGAATCATAATGCCTCTCTTAGCAGAAATATTTCCATTGTAGCTCCCTATCTCCTTAAAACTGCCTTTGCATTTATTTTGCCTGATTTGAATGTGATTGTGAAAATGCATGAGAAGTGGCTATAAAAATCTGTCTGAAAAAATACTTTTTTGTGTGTGCAGTGGTTACTGTATTATCTTTAAAAGCGCTGAAGCCTGTCACTGCATTTATAGCTCTAATAAGATTCTGTATATATAAGCTTGGTAGCAATTAAAATGTTCAAAAGAATGATCTAATGTGTAGTTTAGAAGGCCTTTAATAATTGTTTTGGTTTTCTTGAAGGCAGATTGCAGGTCGTTCTGCACAGGGCATTCTCTTATATGTCATTCAGTCCTGCTGACTCTTAAGCTGTGCAATTACTTCAGCAAACCATTTTGCAATGTTGCACGTTGTGCTGCCTTTAGATTTTTTTCCCCAGATATGTTTTTATTTTGTTTCCTTTTATTCATTCATGAGTGTGTCTGTTTCTCAAAGTTTATAAACAAATAAACTAGACACATTTGGCTTGGAGTTATATAGACAATGTTCTCCAGCCCTAATGATGATGGGCTTCTCAGAGTTCATTTTTTGGGGGATTTTTTTGACCTTTATTTCTGATGGAGGTACAGTCTGCACTGTCTGTGTATTTCCATCACAACTGACACTGAGGCGTAGTACAGAGATTGTGAAGCTAATTTTAATTGGTTGTTTTACATACTGGGAGCAGTTAGCTAGTTTTACCTTCCACTTACTTCTACCAGTACCCAACCTAGAAAATGTACTGTACTGTGACTGTAGTGAAGGCATAAACAATCTGCATTTTAGCATAGCTCTGCAGTTCACTGTTTTGCAAGGCAGTCCTTTTTCCACGCTGCCTTTAGCTCACAGATGTAATGTTTTTTGACAGGTATTATTGCATTTCAAACTAACTTCTAATTTGTCTTCCATTATCACCAGTTAAGCACCTTCTGAAAACACTTCTGTTTTACAAACTCTTTTCTTAGAGGGAGTTACTTTTTTTTTATATGCTTGAGCTTATTGGTGTTGGAGTTTTTGTGCACTAGATTTTTAAAAAAAACACTTATTGGTGGAAGTATGAATTGTGCTATTAAAATAATACATCTTTATTAGAGGAGTTACAGTTTCTTGAAGGGCCTAAGACCCATTAGGATCAATTTTCTCCCAAATTTTGTGATAATATACTTTGAAAAATGTATCCTTTATATGGTAATTGATGAATGTTATCACTCTCCTTTATGTTCTCTTCCAGGTACGAATGTTTCAAGTACAAGAACACAGTCAATTATCCGCTGCTTTTCTTGTTAATAACATACAGCTTTGTAGTCAGCATAGTAAGTAACTTTTTCTAATATGGCATTTTCACCTGTAGGTTTGACAATTTTCCTGCCAGTGAAGGAACACTGTAGAGGTAGTACTGAATCTCTGTCACTTCCAGTCAAGAAAGACAAATTATTCTTTTGTTGGGAAAATGATGTGCTGGCCACCTTTCTATCTAAACCACTGTATAGAACAAATGAAGGGGAAAAGCAATAATCCAGTTGCTAGAATAGGAATGTGAGAAAAATAGTCACTGTTGATTTGTTATGAGACCTTGGACAAGCTGCATTCCTCACCTTCTCTCACTGGAATTCATTTATAGAAATAAGAATTATCCTGCTTGACAGGCTGCAAAAAGTGAATTGTGGTACCCAGTCCAGGATATTGACTGGTGTTTTAAAACAGCCAGAATAAGAAAAAGAATGTAGCTGTTAGTTAAAATTCTTCTAATTTTTTTATGTCACAGCTAATTTGATTCCCTTTCTGAGTCCAGTGTTTTACCTTTATGAATAAACTTAGTTTTATGCTGGCTATCAATGACAGATGAAATTTCCTTTTTAATTTTTGTTGATAGCCATTTTTAAAAAAAAATAAGTATTATTGTAAGTCATCTTCAGCTGTCAAAATTCTAGCCTGTTCTCCTCTGTTTCTCCTACAATATTTTACACCTGTGGCACGTTATGCCTAATGTCTAGTACCCTTCTCTTTTCAAAAGCATAAATTAAATGACCTTAATTAACAATAGAATTACTAGCTTTTTGTAAAATGAATTGAAATGTTAAATTATTTTCTAAAACATTAGTAATAGCAAATCAAAGTAGAGTAAATTTTCTTCGTGCAATGCATATTGAGAACGTGTCTGGTAATTTCAGCATCTTAATTGGTTTTGTATGTGCTGCAACTCTATTAAATGAGAAGCCTAATGTTAGATGTTAATGTTTCTATTTGTGCTTCTTAATTTAAAATAATTCCTCCATTAAAACCTCAGGTGTTGCCAGAGGAAACTTGAAATGTTTCATCAACTTTAATGGTGTGTGGATAGACACTCATGGCTGATTCTAACAGAACAAGTCTTGGCAGTATTTAGATAAATAATATTACAATTGTTCTGGGTTGCAAATTATTTATCTTTTTTTTAATCTTTCCAGGTTTACTTAAATTTGAAAGAGCCTGTATTCCATCAGGTAAATCTTGCTTTGTTGAAGCAGCTAATCTTGTGTTTTAACTATGATGTTTTAGTGGAATGTTTTACAGTATTTCATAGCTGGAAGGAAGATGAAAGAGAAGAACAGTTTGCCTTTTGCTTTTTCTTTGAGTGATATTTCTGCCTGTCATGTTGCCATCCTTTTACTTAGTGACCTGAAAAACTAGAATGGTTTTAATGTGTGTTCTGTTTTAGCATTTGACTTAATATTTCCCATGTTTTTTATCAGGGGCAAACATAACAAGGTGTCCCTAAGGTGTGTGTGGGGGGGGGGTGCTTAATAAATCCTTTTCTGCTTTTTCCCATTAGTAGCTGCTTTGAAACCTTGCATCATAACATGGCCTGTGTGACTTAGAACCATGTTCTTCTCTCTGCTTTAACGTATTGGTTGATTGGGTTTTTTAACTACTGGATTTTACTCAGTGTAAATTCAAGGTGAATTTAAATACAGAATGCCTTCTACGGTTACGTAGCAGACTGGTTTGTACAGGCTTAATGTCATGTTTGGTACAGGCTCCTTTTGTTGCATCTCAGGAGTATTAATATGCATCCCCTTCCTGTGGGGATTGGACTGTATCACTTTCCTCTTCACAGGAGGTTAGAAGCGATGGTCGTTTCTGTATGCCATGGGTAGTTTTCCCTCATTTATGATTTTTTGATTAGGGATAACAGCTGAAAAACTGCCAAGCAAAAAGCACTGAGCTCTTTGCAGGACAGAGCTTTAAAGCCTTAATTTCTAAAATTGGTAGTGCCATTGCTTGTCAAAATGTGCCTGCTGCATCAGCAGTTGTAAAAACGATATGTGGCTTCTGTCACTGGATTAATGAGGCACTGATCAACAGAATACATTCTCAGCTGCTCCAGGTAATCTCTCCTAGGAACATGAATTGTTGCTCTACCTGTAGATAAAAGAGAAACTTGCAGGGTGGGTTTTTTTTATAATGTTAATTAAATCCTTCCCATTTTCCCCCCAACTTATATTTCCAGCAGGAAGATACTGACTGGGATGAAAGTGGCAATTTCTGGTGTTTTTACTGAGCTGGTCATAAGTGATTTTGAATAAAGTGACTTAAACTAATTTTGTTTACAACAGTGGCAGAATTTACTATTTACTTATTTATTTATTATGAACTTTTATCTCTTTGATCATTTATTTACCCAACCTACATTTATTGCAATAAATATGTCACAGCCTCACTATATTCCAGTTTGATGCATTTGGCATAGATATTGTCCCATGTCACAAATACTAAGGCAATAGATATTGTGACTTGTTGAGAAAGAAGGAAATGTGGAAACTTTAAACTGTTGCCCCAGACCTTTAATTTTTTACATCTGATTTTTCTTAGGTTCAAAGTATGAATTCTCTGTTTTAATCTATACACAAGGAATCCATGTAGAAAATATTTGGGCCATAAAAGTGCTGGATGTTTTACAACAATTCTTTGCAAATTGATTTTTATGGAGAACGTAGTTATGGCTGAATTCCAAATGTTCAAGTACTGTACTTGTTTTTTCACAGTCTTTGCCAAATATGTTGTAAATCCTGAGGAAACATTTCTCTGACTGCATAGCAAAGCAAGGTTATTTTCTTAATACTTGTCCATTACTTTAGAGTGCATTAAAAAAGAAAAGTAAAATCATTTCAGTAAGCATTTTCCAACTGAATGGGTCACATGGACTTGAAGTACAGTTAAATATGCTTGTGCAATCATAGTTTAAATCACAGCCTTGGTCCCTAACTGTGTTAGTAAGCAGCATCAGGAGATAAATCAGCATTTGATACCTCTAGGTGTTTGTCTATGATTATCATAATTTGTCAGGCTTGCAAAAAGGGGAATAACTGCATGGACAACCTAATCTTGTTCATTGTTTCAGTTTGGGTGTTTTTTTCCCTGAAAGAAAAGCAGTAAGAATGGAAAAGGATCCTCTTATACTTAGCAACCAGGATCCAAGCCTCAGTTTTCTGCAAATTACTTTCTACTTGTCTTCCCAACTTAGGCTCGTAAGTTGCTGACTGCCAGCAAAGCACAATGGTGATTTCAATTTGTTATCTATGGCACATGGCAACAGAGACCAACTTCTTTTTCTCCATCCACATAATTGAGATCTTTAAGGGTCTTAATGCTTTAACCGTAGGAGTGATGAGATACATGTTTTTGGCAGTTGGAGGCAGCACATCATTAGAAGGATGAAAAAATTTCCCTGCCTGGCAAGTGAGCTAGCATTTCTTGCCACCTCATCAATTAAATGAAAGATACTGCTGGCCTTTACCAGCATATATTGTCCTGTTTATGTACAAATTGCTCAGGCTAGAGCACTATTATTATCTAGTTTTCAAGGTGCTAAACAACCCTACATCCCAGTTGCCTAGTTGTTTTTAAGCCAGCATCATTGTCACAGAAAACAGCTGTGCCTCTCCCCTCTTTCCCATCTGGCACACAAATTTACTCTCTGATGGCAATTTGACTGGAGGTTCAGGTTCAAATCAACACCTAATTCTTCTCAGAATTAGTTTTAAATTAGATTAGTTGTTCATCCCTGTTTACCACATGTAGATTTGTGCTTATACAAGAAGAGGGGTTGGGGAAGACCAGCTGCTGGTATAGAGTGATCCATAGTCACAGAAATATAAGACAGCCCTGGAAGCAGACAAAATTACACTGAGAGTTAAACTTCTCAAGTCAAGTCTTACAGTAAGTAGCCTTCTTTCTAATATGATGAGGTCTAGAAAGCATTGTTTTCCACCCTAATTTGTTTGCTTGCTGCATACCATGTGCTGACTTTGCATTTGCAGCAATGAAAAACCTCATTCAGCTAGTGAGCCAAATTACGTGAATAATAAAATAGATCTAAAAACCTATTTTATTTGCATAGTCATCTACTGCAAGAGTTTGAAGCAAATTCTAGCAAACAAATAATTAAAAGGTAAATGGAAAATCAGATTAAAAAGCTGTTTCTTCTACATTAGGAAATATGATGAAAAAAACTGACGTTCCAGAATGTAGTTGTGGTATCCCATGAAAAACTAAGCAAGCTGGAGAAGTAGATCATTTTGAGAATTGCAAATAGGGTAAAGGAGCGACTAGTGAAAAATAATTAAAGGAGATGATGAAAAGCCTGGATTTTCTTGCGATAAGTAGTGGGACTGTTTTGGGAGGTTTTTTTAACAACCCATAGCAGGAAAAAGAGTAGTGTACTGATGGCATTTGTGATGATAAAAGTTCAGAGGCATTGCTGAGTACAGGGGAGGAGATGAAGAAATAACTGGGAGACTTGAGGACTAGGATAACAACTAGTTCAAAATTGAAGAGATGCACTGCTGGACAAATACCAACAATACTTCTAAACTGCTCAACACATTACCAAAGGAGAAGAGGGAGTGCCTGGATGTTTACCGATCACAGCACAATAACATGACCAGTGATTTTTTTTTTTTTACTTTTGATAGAAGTAAAATACAAGTCTTAGATTTACGAATTGAGGTGACTTCAAGTAAGAGAGAGAGAGATTAAGGCAGGAAAAGCTACTTCATTTGCCTTGATAAAAAAAAATTACTAACTTTTTTCTCTATGGATGTTTTAAACGTACAAGTGAAAAGAAGAAAGTGAAATCACAATGAAATATGTCTTAGAAGTACGTAGGGGAGCTTGAAACCCTGTGAAGAATATGTTATGTCAGGACACAGCTTGTTCAGACTTACAGGAGTCTGCATTCTGGGCAATCTGTGTGGACCCACTGAATGTCTTACAGCTCTCCAGAGTCCCTGCTGCTGCTAAGGCAACAGTTAGTTGTAGGCTTGTGGCTAAATATATTGTGCCTTTTAGTGGAGTGTGTTCTTACTTTCTGTATGTTCAAGTTGCCAAGCACTCTGGTAAAAATGACCTTTTCAGGCACGTCTTTGCCACAGAGCTTTTTCTGTTTTGTTGTTGTCCTGTTGAAGACCACGTATAAAACTGACTTGAGTGATATTTCACTGTCACACAGATCATTTGGGGATGTCTTCCAGAGAGCGAGTACATCTTTCATTCTGGCTAGTGCTTTTACCTGCACAGTAGCTTAGGGAATGAGGAAGGATATTCTGGCTCTTTAAAGGTTCAGTTCTGCAAGTCATTGAAGGGGAAGCTTGGTTTGCTGTGACAGGCAGTGTCCCACAAGCTCTACAGCAGTGTCTTGTGACTTGTGTGTCATTTTGCCATCATGTACGTGCATCTGAACAGGGCCAAACCAAGTGAATCTGAATTAGTTCATTCAGGACCTGTCAAGTCCTAGACAGCTGTAACTATGCTGTTACTTGATGTTTCAGCATCATATTGGAGATGGTCCTTCCTTTTTCTCTCAGCTCAAATTTCTTTTCCAGAAATCCAAAAACATGTAGAAGTTAGTTTTCTTTGTTGCAGATTGCAAATACAGTTTCCGAGTTCAAGTACTTAGAATAACTATCTTTTGATAGCTGGTTGGTGGATTAATAGATAAACAGTGATTGCCAAGAACCCAGAATCTCTTACTGCTGTTCCCAATGTGTATACTAATATTTGAGGCTTATAAATCAAATTTATTAATCAAGGATTGGCAGAAGGCCAGGAGCAGAGGAAACAGAGAAGTGGAAATAGCAGGCTATTTCTGCTTTCTGTATTAGAAGGGTAGATGAAGAACCAGTTTTATATGCTCCCCTCTCTCAGTGTGGAGTACCAACTTTTGCCTCTGACTTCCATAAGAGAATGCATGTGATTTGCTTAACATATCAAAAATGCTGCCAGACATTGAGCCCTGAAGTGCTTACTTCCCATTTTTGAATTAGAAGGATGTTCTTCATATTTGGCCTTCTTTTCAGGTAATCCAGACTTTGGGGTTTTCCCCAGCTGCAAAGATACAGGCTTCAAAGCTGAAATATGTGCAGCTTTATTTGCATCTGAAGCAGCAAAGAGGGAACTGTCTAGTGATAACAAAAGATGATGAGATTTTGCTGTTTCCTTTTGTTTCAATTGCAGTGCAAGGATGTTCTTTGACTTATAGCTTAAAGACACTGTGAGATAAAAGAGCAGAAAACTTGCTTGGGTTTTCATCTGTCGCTTAAGTGATGTGTTAGTTAAAGAAAAAGAACAAAGGGAGATAAAGGAATGGAAAAATTTGAATTACCTTGAATAAGGTAGATTTTTTTTTTTTTTAAATATTGTACTTTATCCTTCTTTGGGTGGATGGATTATACCTAACAAATTTTTACCATGATGAAAATAGTAAATCCATAGTTGGTAAAGGAGATAAAGTAAGCACTGCTCCCTGGAGTAAGAATGTAATTATGCAGCTTATTGTATGGCCCTCTAGTAAGAAACAGCTGTAGCGAAACGTGCAGCTACAGTCTCTGCATATCACAGCAACACCCTCTCCGTGCTCACCTTCAGTGTGGAGGATTGGAGCATGCAGAGCAGAACAGTTTGTGTTTCAATCTTTCACAGGCTTTTAAACACAAATGTGTTTTACTGCTAACAACCTGGTTGGGTGGGGGTGCAGAAAAGACAAGAAATTGAACTGTCAGCTCTGGGTATATTTTTTGTCAGTCACTGCAAGGTTCTTTTAATTTTTTTTTTTCCTTCCTCCCTCCATTAAGACTTTCCTCTTCTGTATGCCATTAAGCAATTCACTAGAAAATACCAAGCTGGAAGATCTACAAAGAAAGCTTTTCTTAGCTTTTGTTCTTTCCCGCTTTTAGCAACTGCTAAAAAAAGAGCATTTTACCTGGGCTTTGGGCTGCTTGTAAGATCTGTTTCTCTGGACATAGACTGACACTGTTTAACTCCTTGCACAAAGAATACAAGAGCAATTTGGGTACAAGCATAAAGGGGGTTACAGTCCTAATGTGCGTGACAGAAATTTCTCTTCATGGCTAGGTTTTTCCCATATCTCTGCTGCAGAAGAGTGTTTTAGCAATAGAAATTTTAAGAAGGAGGAGATCAGCAAAGAAAGGGCATCAAAGTGGATTCTAGAGGAGCCTTTCTATGAGTGCCACTTTCCTCTGTGCCATCCCTCTCTTAGAATAAATTACTGGATTTGATTAGAAAAAAATGAAGCAGGCTGTTTTACATGAGGCTGGTAAAGTAAATGTTGTTCAAGTTTTACATTTAGTCTGTATTTGTTATATGGTGGGGTCTTTTTAGGCAAAATATCAGCAATGAAGAATTGTACCAGCATGCAGTACCTAGCACACCTGAGCACTCTCCTTTCTGCCTTTAGCTTGGGACTGATAGTCACTTGATACTTAGGCTGTGTCTAGCAGGTTCTGTTGGTTTTCTTTGTTTCCTGATTTATGTGCCGTACCCCAACAAGGAGACTGGAATTAACAGTTTTGTACAAAGTACAAGCCAAAACCAATTAGCCTACAGAGCAGAACACACAGTAATAATAATTTATTTACTGAAGTTCTTTAATCTCACTCTGCATGCCTATGAAGAGCTGCTGTGCTGAATAACTTGGAATAGTCAATATTGGAGCTTACTTTTACCTTTTGTCAAATTTTAAGTGTTCTGTTGTCTGTCTTGTTCTATAGATATGCACTGATAATATGGTTAATACTACAAACCTCATCCTTAAAGCTAAAAGGAATTGGCATATTTGCCTTTATGGACTTTTGAAAGGCAGGTTTCACTTTGCATTGTTACAGATGACTAGACACGTGCATATGCTTACAGGATAGTAGTATCTGACTGCCCCAGTTACAGCAGAGTAAGAGGCAGTCCTTGTCTTGAAGGCAACTTGGTCAAAAAGAAGGAAGGGTGTCAGGAGGTCAGTAGAACATGGTAAGGACACTGGTTTGTAAACACATTTTTGTGAGTTTTAGTGGCTTTTGAAAACAGACAAGCAAAGCTTTATCATTTTTGTCTTTCATGCGGCGTTAGATAGGAGTCAACTAGAAGCAAAATGAGAAAGGTTAAGTCAGTGAACAAGAAAAAAATAGTGAGGGGCTTGTGGGCCACTGGAGAGAGGCAAAGAGCAAGGCACAGCTACTTGGAACAAACTGCCTTTTGGCAGGAGGAAACCAATGTTCAGAATAAAAAGTATAGGGAGTAATTGATTGTCATTAGTGTCTAAAAATCCTTCCTGCTGCACTGGCTTCTGCATCAATTCTTAGACATGACTGACCACATTTTTCCTTTTCTGTAGTCTTTACAATCTTGGAGATGGTATTACATGGATCCTAAGTTTGTGAATAAAAACCAGAGTGATTTAAAGATCACGAGGCAGAAAATAAATTATTACTTTGACTTTTTATATATGTCAGGTGATTGCATTCAAATTCATCAAGCCTGCAGTGAGCCAGATTTTCCTCATGGATCTTCAGAGCATGCAGCGTTCCCACTATATAATTAGATTGAATCCCAACAATCTGCAATAGTTGTTTGAAATGCTTCCTGGAAAGTGTCTTCCATATTGATGCTCAATATGGGCATAGTGCAAAGTCTGTTCAGGTGTTTGCTTTCAGGAAAAAGTATTATTGGATATCAGTGAAAGAAGTACAGCTTTCAAAAGTCATTTTAGCCAATGCTTACAGAATCCTGAGCTCAAATGCATAGACAGAGAAGAGATGATAGGAGTTAGTTACCGTTTTTGATTTCAGGATGCTTTACGAGTGCCATCTAGTGTTTGCTTTCTGATTCAAAACAGTGAAATTGTTTTACACAATGGCCTTTTCCTGTTATTGCATAAAGGCCATGGTTTAGAATCATACTTTTACTTGAAACTTTAATGGAAGGCTTTCTTGAGAGGAAGTTAGAAGGAATGCTGTTTTCTTGAGACTAAGGAATCAAAAAAAAAAATAGAGGCTTCAAATTTTTTTTTACTCTTGTAGTGTTTTATAAGATCTCTTGAATCCAACTGCTTTTTTTTTCCCCCAGGTCATGTATGGAACGCTAGTTTCCATTATAGTTCTACGATCAGTTTATATAGTATTATGGTAAGTAACCATTTAATTTAACATTATAACGTAGCATTTGCATCTTTTTTTGGTGGGATTAATGTAAAAAATTGGCAGTGGCAGAATTTCTTTAAGTAGATATGTAATGCTTAGCTCATGGGCTCTGCTTTAGCTCATAGGGAATGGCTCAACACCTTGCCCTTCTTGAAGCCACTGGGATAGCATTAAACTAAACTGAGATTTCTACATTTACGATCAGTGTTCACTGCCAGGTGTCCTGCTTGTGCCTTCAGCTGTTAGCCTGGGACTTCAAGGGGAATGGAGTTTTTGTCTTCATATTACTGGGTACTGTGAAATCTATTGCTAGTGTCCAAACTAATGATGATACCTGGAGAATGGTAGGAGTAAGACTGCAGAGCAGGACCATCACTTAGTAATTTCTAGTTTTCTTCTCTGCTCTAGTATTTAAAATTCAAACGTAAAATATGTTAAATGATTTTTCTTACAGTTTTGGCTGGATAAATTTAGGTATATGTTATGGAAATTGAAATAAAAACTGTAACAAACGAAAGGTATTAGAAGTGTTAGAAGACATGAGAAGCATTATAATCGTAAGAGCACAGACTTGGTAGGTAAAAGGGAATAAAATAGAATTGAATGAGTACTGTAGTAAACATACTTTTAGCTCTCAGTGGCTCAGTTGAGTGTCCATTTCTGTCTATGCCCTGTGAATTGTTGGTGTTCTTGTGTATTTGGGGATTGCTCCCAAAAATTGCTGATTTCTTTCTACGGTCATCATTCTAAATGTGCTTTTTGTTAAACTTTGTTTCCAGTTGTACACATATATAATTTGTTCTTGTTCAAGGATTTAGCACAGTTCTAGTCACTTAGATTAATTTTTTTTTTTATGTCTGTATAGACAAACTCTTGGGCCTGCTATTTGTCTGGTTCTGCAAATTACACACAGCTGTGCATTTCCATTATTTCTGATGCATATCTTAGTCTTCTGTCTTTATCAACATCACCATTCTCTCCCCCAGAGTATCATTCATTGTTTTCCTCCAGCAAAGTCTGTCTCTGAAGTTCCACCTACTTTTTGCTTCAATTTTAGGGGTTTGGAGTGTATATTCTTAATTAGCTTGATCACTTCATTGCAACAGGGCCCTACAATGACTTGCTTCCACCCTTTAGTTATATTATGCAAACTGGTTAAAAAGTTGGGATGGGGAGAGAAGTAGGTTTAAACTACTTCTAAACTTTAACTAAACTACTACTAATTTTAAATTAGTTCTGCTAGAGAAGCTGTGCCAACCTGAAGGTACCCTTTCTTTTCTCTAAAATTCATCTTCAAGCACACTTTTGGATTTACTTTCTTTGCACTGCTAGAACATATTCCCATATTTCCATCAGTAGTGCTAGCACTTGTCCAAGCCTGTTTCAGTTTAAATATTGACCCTGATTACTGCTTATTTTGTTTTTTACTTCACTTCCTATCATATTTCTTAGTGCGAGGCTTAAAGCTGCTCTGAGTTTAGAGTGAAAATCCCAAATAACAGCATGTTATTCGTTCCAGGTTACTATTGCATCCTGTCCTCATTTGTTCCTTGTCCTGCCTGTTTCCCCCACACTTTTCATCTCTTTCTTGGTCTGCTTCCGTGCCAACATGACAACTGGGCAAATGTTATTCTCTGTTCACAAAGCATGTTCCCTGTTACTAAGTGATGCCAGTCTCTTTCTCATTCGTTCACAAAACACCACCGTTTATTCCCTGAACAATTCTAGCTATAATTACCTACTTACCAGCATGTCTAACATACCATTTAGCGCTCCTTAACGTCTTGGTCTTGCTTATGTCTCTGGCACACTGAGTTGGGAATATTACAGTGTAGTTCCTGCCATGTACTGCATGATGCTCCACACATTTATTAGATAAACAAGTAATAGTTTTGCTGGTTTATATTATCAGTGCTTTTGTTAACATATACAGCTTGTATCTGGTTAGCTTGCCCTGTGGAAGAAGCTCTACCTGTTATGTTTTGCACATTTTGATTCCCAGTGCTCACAGCTCTGAAATATGTGCTGTGTGTAGCACACACAGTGGACGGAAAAGCAGCTCAGGAATGCGTTTTAACCCAGAATTTCAACTGTGCATTCATAACACATAAAAATAACTTGAACAGTATTTCATGGCAGCCTTTTAGGGTTGGATTTGGGTTTGCTTTTGGACTTGCCTTATTAGTGGGAAAGGAGCCTTCCATGTAGCAAGTTTACAATTCCATTGTCCAACTTGAATATGGATAGGGAGAGTAAGTTTATTAATTTTTTTTTTTTTAATTTTTCCTTGCATCTGATTCTTCAGTGTGTTTCCCATATCTTAAACAGGATTTTTTTTTTTCCTCCTAAAATTAAATTGACATTTTTCTCTCCCCAGCAGCATTCAACTCTAAAATACACATAAAATTATTGTTTCCTAATAGCATTCATTTGCTTAGTTATTGGTCACGGTGGTCTGTGTTCATGAAAGTCATTTTGAAACACCATATTTAAACAAGTCCCCTAGTACAGGGATATCTATTGGAAAAGAGCCTCTTTTGAGAGAGTTCCAATTTGTAACATGCATTCTTGTTTTGTTTTTCTTTTTTTTCAATGAAAGATTATACATGGGACTGAAGAATTAGTGCCTTTTAGCCAACGTCAGTTTTCCCACTTTCTTGTTTCATTAGGCGAGTGCAGTATTTAGGGAAACAAGTAGATATATAGAAGTGAAGCATTTAAAAGAACTGTCTCAGAGAATGTGAGGTCAGGAGAGAGGAGAAGTAAAATACAGTATTTAAATAGATGAAATTTGAAGATAATATTTTTTCTTTTGAGAAAAAACAAATTGATAAAGCATTTTATTTATATGTTATAGTATTTATGTATCTTACACACTGCCTTTAAAGCATTGTGAACTAAACTTTGCATTATTTCTCTCTCCAGGGTATACCCGTGGCTTAGAGGTCTAGGCTATACATCTTTAACAGTATTTTTAATGGGATTTTTTCTCTGGAATGTGGACAACATTTTCTGTGACAAATTGAGGTGAGGGGTTTTTTTTCACTTTGTCCGGATAGCTCTTAATAATAGTCTTTTTGTATAAAGATTTGATTTTCTGTGGTGTATATTCAAGTCCATCTCATGTTACATGTGGTATGCTGCCTACCAAACATCCATGAGGATTTTATCCAGTTTGCTCATAACTAGATTCAGCACTCAACAGATTTTTTTTAGTTTAATGTTTTTTATCCATTAATAGATTTATATTCTTTTGTATCTCTCTGACCTGAAATTAAATCGAGAGGAGTTATGTCACGGAAGTAATTTTTAGGATCTCTGGCTTATTAAAGCCTGCTATTTACACTTGATTTCATCTGAATGTGTTTTTATCTTGCTGGTTTGTTGGTTTAGGTTCGTTGTTGTTGGTTTGTGCTTTTTTTGATTTCTGCTCTTGTCATTTTCCAGCATAATATAAAAAGCAGTAGTTCTGCACATTACAGAAATACCAATTTCAATATATATCTTATCAATAAACATAAAAGAAATATGTATTACCAATAGACAACAACTAATTGTGATGCACGTGTTCCGCCAGAAACTGGAGGAGATGGAAAGGTTGATTCCGGCATCCTGAAAAATACACTTTTGGCAATTTGAAACACGGTTATGCCACTGAATCTGTGGTGTACAGAATTGTCCCAGTAGGTTGCTTTGTCAGGGCCAAATAATAGTGTCCTGTAAAAGAGTCTGAGTTTTCCATCTGTCCCTTTTGGCTCTGTAGTCCCTGCACTAGGTTAGGCCAACTGAAAATTAACTCCAACAGAGTATTCTTGAAGCCTATTTTTAAAAAAAAAAAAAATTAATATAATATATGGTGCCTCATCCCTAGAAGCACTTGATACAGATGGGATAGAAAAGTTTTTGGCAACACAAGTGGTAGGGTGTGCAGTTACTTTGCAAATATTGTCATCAGGGTGATTTTTGCAGCTGTCTCACCTCATTGGTGAGATTGTAACCCATAATTCACCAAGCTTGCTGAGCTGCTGTGGGTCCATGGGGCTTTTGAGCTGATTCCTAGGGCCAAAAATTACCCCACCTCCTGAGGCACTTTTTTTCATCCTCACTTTGTAAAGGGAAACAATGCTAATGTACTTCCTGTAATACTTGTGTGGTTATGGTGCTGAAAAAAAAGATGCTTGTTTACTAGCTTTAATCAGACATCTGCAGAGCCTTGGATTTCTGTCAGTGGTATTATAATTTGAACCTTTGGAGAAAATGCATTTCAATTCTTGAAATCTTTGTCTAGAGCTTTAATTTGTGAATCATCCACCTATCTGCTCTGGTTTTCAAGTTCAAAATTGGGTTTTATATTTCTTTAAATCTGCAGTGTGTTTTTAAAAATTTTGAATTTGGGCTTTGAAATTTCCTGCCATCCAAAGGCTCGGAGGTTGTGCCAGGCTGACAGCACATCCAGTGTGTTCCACTGTGGCATTGCTGGGCTGACTGAATTGAAGCTCTGTGCTAATATTTGTGACTGAGCAGCTCTGAAAACTAAGCAGTAGCTCAGGATTTTAGTCAGAGGGCCTAAGTACTATAACTTCAAGCAGTAAGTAAGAAGCTGCAGATTTTTCTTCCTTAACATATTGCAATCGTTTTCCCTTTCTTGTTTTGACTGAATGTGAAATGAAAGTGAAAAAAGACAAGCAGGTGCAAAAATTTACTCCACCATCAACAAAATAGGCAATATCTGCCGAAGCTTAGTGAGCAGGAGAAATCAGAGCAAAGTAATTCCTTCCCTTTATTTCTCTACCTCCATCCCTTAGCCCCTTTCTGGGTAGCTCACATCCTATAACTGCAAAATACAAAGCATCTTGGTGGAGTATTTCAGACCCTTTCACTGTTTCCTCACTAAACCCCCATTTTGTCCCTGATTTAGAGTCCAGTGGAGAAAGGCAAGTTAAGGTCCCATGGACCAGGAGAACAGGTGGTGTGATTACCACATGTAAAGTGCTGATGTCTGATAGATCCCATTTCCTCTCTCGGACCTTAAACTCAGTGTTTCATCCTATGGACAGTAGTTCACAGAGAGTTTTGGTGAGGAGAATGGTAGAATTCATTTGGGACTGTGGAATGCCATAAATATATCCCCTGAAATTTGAGTCCAGAAGTATCCGATCACTCACTGGATGAGGAAGTGTGTTCTTTCTTTAAATGTGTAAGAAAGTCAGTGTGCCTATATTTCTGGAAAAAATTCTCCCATAGTGTGGGGCTTCTTTCTTTCAGAGCACTACGAGAGAAGATGCCTCCTGTGGTGGGAGCTGTGACACAGTTTCATGCATGGTGGCATATTCTCACAGGCCTGGGTTCTTACCTTCATATCTTGCTAAGGTAGGAAAAGTTTTCTAAACTGGATGTTCATAAAGAGATCTTATGAGTTCTCCCAGGTTCAGGTGTACTTCAGAATGTTGTATCATCCAGAAGTGCAGGAGAGTGGCTTATTACACCAGTGCAAAGTTTCCTTTCGTCTTTGCAACTGATCTAAAAACTCTCTACAATTATTTTACATTCATCAAAATGTAATCACTAATCTTTAAATAGTCATGGTTCTTCAAGAAAATGTAATTCAGAAACGAGAACCCTTTGGCAGTTAAACTGAAAAACTATTTGACAGTATATTAATTTTAGAATGTAAGCCATTAATAGCTGTCTGTTCTTGAACAGCAATCCTAAAAGACTTTATAACATGTTTAAATTTCAGAGCACAACTTATCTTTTTGATAGGCACTGTCACTCCTGAAAACTAGCAGGCATCATGCAGTAGTGCAGAAGGGTGATGGCTGAAGTAGTTGTAGTAGAGTTATTCCCAGAAGGGCAGGATATTAGTTTTAGAAGGAGATTTAAACAAGAATGTACGTTAGCAAATCTGGAGCCAGAAAATGTTTGTCTCATTTTTGCTCTGTACCACCATCTCGTGGAATCAGGAATCAGAATAGAATTTAAGCTGAAGTCTGTGAAGAATTTCTGCAGTTTTTTCATCATATAATGAAATAATACTTTAGCACTTAGCAATAACTTAAGAGAATGTCTGTTTTACAAATACAGTCTATGTAGTTCAGGAAACCCAATTACATATGAATTTTCCTATATCTAGCATGATATTCTCCTTTTTGGTCAGATGTTAAAATACCAGACGTAATCAAGCATAGGCAAGGTTTTTTCCAACGTGCAGCATATAAAATATAATTTGGGTTTGCATCCTCTAGCCCTTGGAGAATGTGCAGATTCCTGATTTGTCTGTCTTACCCCAGTGGATTGCATGCTTTCCCTGAAGTAGTTTCCTGAGTATTTTCTTAGCCACACGGTGGCATCATCTATGTCCACTTTAAAAAAAGTGAGATCATACACAGGAAAAGATCTACTGAGAGGAGAAGGTGTCTTAAGAACAAAAGTGAGTGAGAGAGAGAATTCAGCTATGCTGCTTTTCCCCTCTTCTGCCTCTGCTATATTTCATCCTTTTAAAATGACAGACTCAGGTCCCAGTTTAATTTTTTTTACCCCTCTGGGTTTCTTTCTTTCTCCCTACATAGGTGATAGGGTAAATTAGTTCGCTGATCAGAGTCTAGTACAGAGGGGTTTTCTGTAAGTTAACGTTTCCTGTTTTGAATAAATATAGGCAGAGTGGGTAGCTCTGCAGTCACAGAAACCATTTATTTCTAGTTGGAAAATAAAACCGGGATTAGTACATCATTATTTTATATGCTGTCTTATACATGAAATTTTAAGCATGTTTTTTCCTTCTCCTCAGTTTATACACAAGGACACTTTTCCTGAAACACAGGCCAAAGGTGAAGGTAAGCAAGCAGTATTTTGTGTTCATTAATGTGCATTTGGATAACTCGTGCTTTGAACTTGGGGGGACACGTGTTGGGGATCAATGCTGTTTAGGGTAGTGTCTTTGACTTCTACTTACATCCCAGGAAATGCAGTTGAAATTTGCAGAGAATCACAGAAAGGTTTGAATTGAAAGGCACCTTAATGATCATCTAGTTTCAACTTCTCTGCCAGGGGTGGGGATGCCTTCCAATAGACCAGGTTACTCAGAGCTCCATCCAACCTGACCATGAACATTTCCAGGGGTGGAGCATCCACAACTTCTTTGGGCAACCTGTTTAATTGCCTCACCACCCTCACAGGGAAGAATTTCTTCCTAATATTAAATCTGAATCTACAATCTTTCATTTTGGAGCCATTACCCCTTTGTCCTTTTCATTACATTAAGTTTAATAGTGTTTGCTTTCTGATCCAAGAAATATAATATTCCAAGGAATCTTTCCCTTCTTATTATTTTTCTTTTAACAGTTTGTTTTTGGAATATGGCCTGTTCTTCTTGTGGAGCCACCCAAGAAGCTTTGACTGAACCCTGGGCAGTCGCATGAGATCACCTAGCCTGCCTGAATAAAGCATTTCAACAGTTACTATGGCTGAAGTGTCAAAATTGTGGATCAATCCAAGTACCATTGCTATAAAAGGACTTCTCTGTGTTACTGGGCCAGTCGGCCAGAACAGAGCAAAGAGTTGGCACACTAGGGAAATAGAGTTTAGTACAGCTTTATTCTAAGTTGTTAAAACAGAGATTAAGACACAATATTTTTATGTATATATTGTATAGCTGATGATATTGAGGTAATATTTCGTGCTGGTCACAGAAAACTAACCATTTTCGAAGTGGATTGCATATGTTTTTTCATTCAGTTTTTGTTCTTTCTGTGGTTTAAACTAATATTAGTAACTGAATAACAAAGCTAGGCCATTGATGACCAAGCTAAGCATTTATGTGGCCTATAGCAAACTGAATGCTTAACCTGAACTACTTTAATCTTGCACTTTTATACAATTAATGAAGTATGTAATGGTTGATTTAGGGCTTTATTCTATCTTGCTTTTCCACAGCCTCCTTTCAATTTATATTTTAAGCAAAACGGTTGTGATACCTGTGCCATTTAGTTCATTTTGTATCAAGCTTCTATTTTCTCTTTAGTCCAACTGAGAGGTTCATCATGGAGGATATTCCAGGGTGTGACCAGCTGAAGACACTGAAATGGTGAAGCCTTATAGGGGTTCTTTTTTGTGTCTGAAAACTGAATTCCTAATTTGTTTGACCAGTGATTAATCAGGAAACTGTAGAGTGACTATAGAAACATAACAAACACTCTTTATTTTTTTTAAAATTTTTACTTACATACCTCCTTTTCTATCCCTGCTTTTGACTTCCCATTTCCCATTCATACAGATTGACAAACACCTTAGAGGCATGCTAGTTCAGCTCTGAATTCATCTTCCCTTTATTTTACAAGTCTTAAATATTGGTCTGACTTTCAGAAGCATCTTCTTATTCAGAAATGTTGAAGAAGGAGTAAAGAACAAGATTGAGGTTGAGGATACCCCAAATATAAGTGGCAGCACTTGGTTTGCTCTTAAGCTGTTTGTCACATGCTTACTCTGTGGAAAGTTGACCACAGTTCTAAAACCAAACTTTAGGGATTGGGGGGGGGGGGACACAAACCCTCTGTTTTCTGCAATATTTTTTTTTACCCAACTGGTGAAAGTTAAGAAGTAAATGTAAAGAAAACATTAAACTAACACAGTTTTTCAAAATATACCTCACAGGAAGGCTGTGGTTTTGACTATCTTGGTTTTGGGGCAACTAACATAGTCTGTCTCTGTGCCTACTTGGTGCCGTGCTATGCAATTGTTGTCCGCTTTTGATGCTCTGAGGGATTTATCCTTCTTGCCGTGAAGAAAAAAAGGGAAATGCTCAGACTGATGGGAAATCCCATTCTATATTGCTTTGAAATGTGCCCACAGCAGCAAGGCATGATAATAAGGCCTGACTATTGCATAATCAGCGTGGCAAAAATGTCTTCCTTTAATGTCTTTTTCTCTGTTTGCAGTTTATCTGCATCTTTCATGTCCATCAGTAAGATTCCTACTGATGTGAATCTCCAGATAAAACTATGGCTTTTGTTCTGTGACTGACCCTGGACTCTTGGGATCATATAGACCCAAACTTGGGGCTGGAAAAAGATACTTCACCTTGAGTGAGTTCAGTGAGGTTTAACCACATGCTGATAGCAGTGCATTTCAACTTGTAAACCACTATAAAGACACCTGAGGGATAATTTTAGAGCAGATTTGGTGTCAGTAGGCTCCAGTTCCATACTCAAGGTCAGCATCTGTATTGGGAAATTTGAGCACTTTTCAGACTGAAAAAAAAAAAAAAAAAACCAAAAAAAAAAAAACCAAAAAAAAAAAAAAAAAAAAAAAAAAAACAACAAAACACACACACACAAAAACCCAACAAAACAAAAAATAGTCAATTACCAGAGTGGAAGTTTAAATGGATGCATTGACATGAGCAAACGGACAACTTGGAAATGGTGACTGATCTCTCCCATATGTCTCGGTGCCCTCACAGGACCAGCACTAATGCACTGTTAACAAGTGTTCCATCATCTGATTTTAAGCTCACTGAGAAACTGGATTAAAGATCTGGGCACAAGTCCCAACTCTGTACATCTTTCTGTGCAAATGTAACAAAGTTGTTTGGGATTTAACCGTTATAGGTTGCTGAATTCCTTATATTGTTTGTCTCATTATAAACTTTTATGTTTTTCTTTTACAGTTGTTCCAAGGTGATTTTCTGACCCTTATTTTACTAACCTTTAAAAGTAGAAAGACCTCTCCATCTTAGGAAAGAGACTGATTGCATCCACAAAATGAATCCATGACAACGAATCAATGAAAACTTTTGTATTACTATTATTATTCTACTATAAATAACAACTAAAAGCCTTGTGAATGACAGTAGCTGAAAATAACAGCAAGGTTTGAAACACAACAGCAGGTGCTCTATAAGAACCCTGTTCTATTCAGCTGGTTTTCACATGTGCACACAGGCAGTACCATTTGTAGGCTTTGACATTAAAGAGCTGAGTAGACAAACACACACAACAGATGCCAGTGGAAATGTTACTGTCAAAGCAACACTTCATGAAAAATATTAAGGTCTGTACTAAAGGGGCTCAAATTTTTAATTGCCAATAGCAAAAGAACTCACAACTACCATCCAGTTAATCAACTTCAGAGACCAGCTTTGTCACTCGTAGTGTCAATTCAATCAAAAATTCCTGTTAGCACTGAAACATTTTCCTGCTGCACAAACATGCATGACATGATCAAATTTCAGAGTGGACAAACATACTTTGCAAGGCAGACACGGAACACAGGCTCCAAACCTATGGGTCATACTTTAACAGAAAGAGATGAATAATTCCCGAAGTTTTAGCTTTGAAGGAGCTAAAAGGAACCTGATCTTGGATCATTTCTTGGGGTTACGATGTAGGGTCCTTCTGACTGAGATGCTTTTGGCAGATTTCATTTGGAAGAACATCACGTCGGTGTTTTTAATCTTGCTCTGTACACAAGAGCCAAACTATACCCAGCCCTTTGGAGAAGCCTCGTCTGCTGCAGGGAAAGCTCTGTTGTGGCTGCCAATTCACTCTTACCTCACCTACCCATTCATCACAGCACAAGATGGCAGCTCCAAGCAGCCAGATCTCTCTCTCTTTTGTTGTCACCAAGAGAAAGCAGAACCTCTTCTGGCCTACAGCATTGCTTGGAGCCATCTAAGCAAATCATTTCAGCCAGAGAAACAAAGCTCACACAAAGCAACAACCAACATTTCACAGAGAGAAAACTGGCTGAGGACAACAGTGTGAGCATTTGAGATGGTGCCAGCTTATGCAGCAGAGGAGAAAAGACACAAAATCTTCCAGTTGCCCTGGGAAAAGATGTGAGAATAAAAGACAGAGTGCAGGAAAGGTGCCCTATAAGGGAGAAAACAGAGGCGTAACTTCAGTGTGAAAAAGCAATATGGTACAGCAGTTGGTTATTCACGCCAAAGTAAAGAGCACATGAAACAAAGCAAACTGAGCCAAGAGGGTTTTTCTCAAAATACTATTTACTGGACTAATGTTACTTGGAAACTGACAATTGGCCTTGCAGTAATGTTTCATTCTGAGTAGAGCAACTGCTTTCCTAAATTAAATGACTGGTCTCTACAAAGCTCTGCTCACAGGTATTCTTTACTTTTAAAACTTCTTGGGATGTGTGTGTTTTCTCACGAGCCTGCATGCAAGATATGGAACTTACGCAGTGTTCTAGAATCAGAAAAACTATTTTGAAATTAAGCTTTATAAAGTCACAGTAAAAATAAGAACAGACATCCACGAATTTTACAGAGTCAATACCACAGAAAAAAAAAAATCCCAAAACAAAATAAAATTCAGACAGTGGACTAAAGCATCTACTCTGTCTTCATTGTCTCAGAATATACTCATTCCATGCAGAAAGGAGCTCAGAAGTTTGTCTTTATTCTGGCCTGGCATTTGAATCATATATTTTTTGCACTAATTAAATCTGCCTATGTATAAATGACTTCATCACATTGCCCCTGTGTGCTGATCATGCTTTCTTACTCACGCCTTTTTAATCTCACTTAATCTGTTTTAATGATAGCCCCTTGGATCATATAATTAACAGACTACTAGTGTTGATGCTACTTTCAAGAATACTTGAACTGGCCAAAGTAGCATAATTTTGCTTCTTGGGTACTCATTACAATAATTATTGCAAAGCTACTTTTACTTAATTCACTTTCCCCCATAACACTGTTTGTGTTAAAGACCTGCTCTAATTGGGCAATACTGACAAACTAAAATGCACAAGATTAGTTTGGCCTGTGCTCTTCTTTTCTACAGTCAAATTGCTCACTTTCATCAAGTGTAGATTTCACTGTTGATATCTCAAAAAGTCATAACGGGTGGAGGGTTTGGAGACAGAACCAGCTCATCAAAAGTCTCTTTACTGCCCTGATAATGTCAACATTATGATATGTTGTTCTTGCCGCCTCTAAATTAAAAAAACAACCAAACAAATAACAGAAAAACAAACAAAACCAAAACCAAAACAGAATAAAAATAATGTTAAAACCTTCAAGCCAAGTTGGATGGCTTCAGCCCTACCTTAAAAATCAAAACTGAGAGTTTGTGATAAGAAATAACTTACATTTCACCACCACCCTCTCCCCCCACTCCTGATAGCCAAAGCAGGGAATCATGACTCTAATCTTATTTATATGCAAAAGAGCATTATACAGTCAAGGAAGGCTCTCAGTAGAGTGAATCCAAACTACTGTGCAGTTTCAAAGCATGTTGGTTTGGTTTATTGCTACCTATTCTGAATATTGTATGCAACCTGAATAAGTTATGTAGATTTGTGTGTGTGTTTAAATATATTGCATCAGTATAACATTTATAATGGAGTGTCTGCTTTTCAGTGAAACGATCTTATTTCTACATCATATGTTTCTTGTAAATACACACATGAAAGTAAAATCACAGCAAAAAAAAAAAAAAGCCAATTAAAGCACCATTTCTAAATGTATAGTTTTATGTATTTTTCTATGCTTACCTTTGTCCCCCATTAACAACCTTGTTGATACCATCATGTGTCAGATCACAGCATGATCACGTGGCTGCACAGTTGTCTCCTTCCTTCATCAAGGGCACAGATTTATTTGGTCCAGGCAGTAGCAGCCAGGTAGTCATGTCTGAGAAGTTCTGCTTCATGATATTTTCTGTTTAAAGGAAATCTATCTCTCTCTCTCTCTCTCTTTCTCATTTAGGAATTTCTGCATACTAGTGGCTTACAGGTCCAAACCAGAAATATTTCTAAATCCAATACAATTAATAAATATTTCTGCAACGTCCACAGGCTTATTCATTACTTGAAGAGGTAACCAAATCTGTGTTGCTTATAGAAAGGTTGACCTACAGAAATGTAAATTGTCCTCAGTGTTTTTAGCAAATGCAAGTTGTTCTCTGAACAACCTTTTTTTGTTGTATGAATAAATGTGTCTGCCTTTCATTGTGAAAGAAGAGCAACTTAACTAAAAGATGTTCAGCTATGTTTTTAATCACTACTAGAAGCAAAAGAGAAGAATAGAAAATGCCTATTTAAGTCTGCATTGTCTCCCTTCCTTCAGGTTTATTTTCTTCTCCCTGATTATAATATAGGGCAGGAAGGTGGCTGGCAAACTGAACACCTCCAACATCACACAGTTATACACCTCTTTCAAATCTCCTGAGTCAGAAGTATTGTGGAGAAAGTTGCAGGACTTCCTTACATCTGTCAAGCCCTCTGTATTACAATACAGAGAGCAGAAATATGAAAATGTATTGTTTGGAAGGTAGTACTGAGGATGAACTTAGCAAATCAAAGGAGAGAATCTCAGGCATCAGAAGAAACTGAGCTGAAGAAACTGAGCTGAAGTTCTAATATTCCCAAGGACATCCACACCTGCTGCTCTTAGACACAGATTAACGTGGACACTGAAATCAAAACTAAATGGATTAAAAGGAAAAAAAAAAAAAAACCTTGCCAAATTTGCACAGCTAATACTAATGCAAAGGATTAGAGAGAAAATCTTAACTGCAATCTCAGCCTGTGCCTGGGAAAATCATTATTAATTGCAAACCACGTCTTATAACATCCCTAACCAACAGAGCCTTACTGGAGCACATCCATACACTGGATGAATTCCAAAGCTGGACAGAAGCACTTTGGGTTGTACGTATTTTCTTCCCCTCCTGTAACAAAATACCCCAACTCACACTGGGTAATATCTTATTCAGTGCATAAAATTACCATCTCCAGTGGGTCTGGCTTCACACTACATGAGACATACTAATGAGGCAGGAAGAGTCACACAACACTTAAAAGTCACAGGAGAGATTTCCAACTGATGTGAAGTGTCACAGCTCCATTGACTTCAAATAGAGCTATGCCACTGTATCCGAGCTGAGGATGCGGTCTGCAAGCCTTGAGCTCTGCAGCAGGGTAACTTATCATTCAGACAAAGTCGTAATGCCATCCATTATGTTTGCTCTGAAGAGTATATGGAAATTTCAGGCTGCAAGCCAGCAGGAAATACATGTCTTTACAAGCATGAATTCATAGCAGAGCTGCTGAAATGAAGCACTGGGTTCAGAACAGATCCCTCCAACAGAAATGATACCACTTGGAACACTGCACAAACCCAGCTGCTCCAGGGCTCCTCTCGTAAGAGGGACAGACTGCAGTGGAAGAAACACGGGGTGGGGGAGAGAAAGTGCATTTGCAGGGAGACCTTGTTTCTCAAGAAGAATCAGACATAAAAAGGAAAACAGATTACGTGTCAAAACAGCACTGTAAACATAAAAGAGTAAGAGATACAGCCCTATGGATGGTTAGATGTTAGGAAAGTATGTGCTGGGACTACTTAAACTGCACTTTAAAAGCATAGTTGTCAATCAGAAAAAAAAATTCATATTCAAAGATAAAGTCTAATGTCCTTTATGCCTGAAATTATCTAAGAGCAAATTCAGGCAAAGATTCATGGAAGAAAAAAAAAATGTATCCATTTTCTGTTTATTTTATGCACTTTATGGTACAACTTGCTTAACTGTTCCCCATGTGTAGTCAGTTTTGTACCAATCCCATGAAACTCAGGGGGTTTAGTTAAAAGTAGGCTAAGACAGGAAGTCTACAAATGTATTAAGGCGTAGGCATCTTTGCAGAGAGTATGCTATAACTAAGAGGCAATGCTGGGCCATGGAAAAGTTACTGTACACTGGCCATGACATTTAGAGATGAAAAGATGGTAGGTTTTTAACGAGGCGATGAGAAACATCCTAGAATCGCCTTCCATTTGGAGCATCAGAAGGAAAACCTTGCCTGCTTTAAAGATGCAATTATTTTCATTTCTGAAAAGGGATATATAACAAGGGGCCTTCAACGATGTTAGATTTGATGCTATTTGACAGTTCTGTGTTTCAAGGGAAGGAATTTGATGATCCAAAACCAACTCCTACTGTATAGACTCAGATGAAAGGCTACGAGCTGAAAGCCAAATAAAATAAGTCTTACAATCCATATTTCATAAGTTCATGATGTCTAGGCTGTTACTTGGTCCATTTAATTCTCTTCACTACTTGCATTTACATGGTCAGATCCATGCCTTTACAAACAGTATAATGGCAGGAACTCTGAACATCCCAGGGAAGCTGGAGCTGATCAAAACCTTGAAATTTCCTTTTTGTCCTTCAACATACACTTTACTAAAAGATTTGTTGTGCCCTGGAATGAAAGGGAAGGAACTTTAAAATATACATCTGCACAAAATACATAACTGTGTCAATTCTCTGTTTCCTAAAGCAAACAAAATGTGCAGCCCTTGATGGTTGGACATTTGTCCGACTGCCCCGAGCCTGCTGTTGTTGAAGGAAATAGCTTCAGAGGAAGAAGATTCAGAGCTGAAGTTCTCTGAAGAGCTAAAGTTCCCCTCAGGATTCTTCTCTGTTTATGCAGAGGAGCTGGGAATAAAGTTGGAGTTACCAGGACTTGTAGGTTTCTAGAATTTCTCCATGATGAGGCTGCAAAAAACGCATAATATCTGGCTCTTGCAGCCCAAATTGCAGTGCTCTTTCAGCACTGCAGCTCCAGAAAACCCAGCAGCTTGCCAAGTAAGTCTGTTAGAAGTCATTTAGGTTGGAAGAGACCTTTAAGATCATCAAGTTCAACTATTAATCCAGCACTGCCAAGTTCACCACTAAACAGTGTCCCCAAGTGCAACATTTACACATATTTTGAACACCTCCAGGGCTGATGACTCTGCCACTTCCCTGGGCAGCCTGTTCTACTAAAAAACAGACTGGTTTCTAATGGATGCTTGCCTGGCAAATGCAATTTCGTTGGGACCAGAGAAACCAGAAACAATGTTCCAATTTCAGCTATAAAGCATTTTTGAAGAAATGCTGCTCATTATTCAGTATCTGTATCTTATTTCAGCTGAACAGTAAATCCCTCTAGGAATATTTTTGACTTTCGTGGTCAATACAAAACAATTACTAAGCACAAAAAGACATCTAGAAGATTACAAAGAGGTGTATGGAATAGAGACTAATAAACGTACCCTCATCTCTAACATCACTGATGCTTTGCCCACAATTTCTACAGTCAAAGAAATCTCAGGTTAGACGTTTGTGTGTCTTGTGACTTATACAAGTTTGCTCAGCACTGTGCACTCTTAAGTAAAACTATTACTAATTAAGAAAATTGAGTGGAATTAATGTGGAATTTGATACTTCTCTTAAGTATATTTGGTTTTGCTTGGCAATAAATCAGTCAAATATTTAAAACTAATAAATTTGGAATAATTTATTAGTAAGCAAGTAGAGATATATACAATTATTGCTTCAATTAAAGTGCATTAATTGAGTCTAATGAATGCTGATCTTTAACCTGACCTGATCCTTCTGTCCAAAACTATCATAACTTGCTTCTATCCTCAACCTTAAGTGTGTTTCGTTTTTATCAATGACCAATATAATGTCTCTAACGTAACATGGCAAAAGCAAACACTTCCCTGAAGTGAGATGCAGGGACTTAAAACATCTCTGGTATCTTATTACAGTTTAAGACCTAAATTCTGAAAGAATGCTTAAGGGGAATTCTTCAGGTGATTTGGTACATGAAATTAGAAAAGATACTCCAAACATCACTGGGATAAAAGTCTTAAGACCTGTATGCCCCCACAGAGACACTTCCTGGCATCTGGTCTGTTCAAGAGCAAACAGTTCTCCCTAACAGTGCTAAGCTGTCGCCTGTCAGTCGTCTCAAACCTTTAACTGATGTTGCTTAAAGCCATAAAAATGCTTATTTTATATCGCCAAATCATTTATCTCAATCCTAAACGTAATAGAATACATGATAGCATATTATTATATGCAATTGTATGGTAAAATTAATTATATACACAATTAATTTCTGATAACAGTTTCTCAATTTTCAAAATAGCAGAGAAGACTCACAGAAACTTCATACTGGATTGCAGACAAGTCAAAACCAACACACCACTCACTTCTCACAGGCCCTTGAAGGCTCTGACCAAACACCCACAACCAAGAGCTTGTGCCTCTCTCCAGACTTGTACTGAAGTTTGCCTCCAGACAATCCCAGGAGCAGAGCATTAAACAAGGAAAAGACAGAAAGGCAGAAAGTCTCAAAAAAAATCTAAATGAAAGTGTCAGAAAGGGACAAAATCGAATTTCAGACAAAATATCCACCAAATTGGCGCATATCATACAGAGAAAATGTGCAGACGAGGTGGTTGAAGTTCTCTATAGATTAACCTGTTCCCAGTCTCCAGACTTGCCCTTGCTGGACACCTTTTAAATTATTGAATAAAACAAAAATTTACCCTGGAAGAAAATTCAATGTTCAACTTTTAGAGCAGAGGGTTTTCCTCAGTCACATTTCTGAGGTATTTAGATTGTAGAGGAGCCAGATCAATAACCTCAGCCTCAACAGTTTTATTCACCACAAAGCAGCAGGATAAGGCCAAGGGAGAGAGGTAGTATTTATGTTACAAAATTAACCAAGCAGGGAAGTTCTCTGCTAACATTTAACCTAATTAAGAACAAAAATCTGCATTTGGACTTTGCATTTTTCTTTTTCTCACACGTGAAAAGAGTAGAAAAATCACTTCTGTATCTGCAGAGTGTCAGCAATATTTGTCCACAGCAATTCTAAAGCTTGTGTGTCTGGAAAGCTCTTTAGTAACATACTGTTTCCTAATATTTTAACCACTCAATTCAGAGACAGTACAGTCTATAACAGATACTGAGTGGGAAACAGCCTCATTCGTTAAGTTGTAGGAAAAATCACTCAGTGGGTGAACAACCACCACTTTAGCCACAATTTTTATGGGAGGTTACAATCACCTTGCCCAAGGCAAAGGTGTTGGGCAGAATGGAAACCAAATCTGGTGATCTGACTGATTCCTGTCAAGCAAGTAATTGTTACCTGTTTATTCTACAGATGGTATCTTTTTCAAAGGTTAGCTCTTGAGAAAACATAAGATATTTTGGGATTCTCTACTATAGTTATTCTACATACCTTAGAAATAACAAGATCAGTATTTTCATTTATGGTAATTTAAAAGAAATGCCTAGAAGAATAATGTATTTCTTTTGCTGACACGTCAAACAGTAAAGGTATATGAACAGTGAAATTTGTCCTAGTCTTAAGAGGTTTTTTACTGCAGTGTTATGGTGTATTTATTATAGAGTCCTTATTATAAAGTAAGAGACCATTTGCAAGCAAGTTCCAGATTGAGAACGAGGCTTGGATTTTAAAATGACAGCATATTTTGGTAGAATGTTGTAAATTTCATATAGAAACTTAAGTATATGCCAAAAAGAACATACCACATATTTCACTCCTACAGTATTTCAGTTTTGGAGATTTGTCAAATATTAATCAGCAGGGTTTTTTTTCTCCTTTCTTTCTTTGGGCGAAGCAAGAGAATAATTGAATGACATATGAATGCAAATGTACAGACTTCTATTCAATCCGAAGCAAGCACGGGATACTGAATGGGTCATAAATAATTTTACCTGTTCCATATTCCATGAAGTTAAATCTGAGTAGCTCAGAATGAGCTGGCTGCAGCTGACTGGTATGAAACTGCAATATATTTGGTACTTTAGGTCAAAATATCTTCAGGCACAGATTAAATCCAAACACGGGGACATATATCATTTAAGTTTGTCTTTAATCTTCCATATTGCTTCCATGCTTCCATATTATTGCACTGAAAGACTTTGGAGCCTGTCTGTATAATACCTGTGAAAGACCTTGAGAAAGCCACAATAATAGAAAATTTTATGCCTCAATATTAACTATAAATCAACGCACAGAAGAGAGAGATTTTCCAGTGTTAAGAAGTGGGCACAGAAGCATGACTTAAGCAGGAACCAAATGAAGAGGATGAAAGTTATAATGGTGCTCCATAATCAACACAGCTGTGCGATAATTTGATTTTCATTATAATGACGCTGTTTAGACATGCCCTGCATATTGAAGATTGAGCGTAGTACATAATTATTGATTAGTTATAACCCATTTGTATTTTATGTTTATTTCATCTGACAATAATTATCATACATTTGCACTAATTAATTCATCATCTTTTACTACTGGAGCTGAAAGGTAACTAGCAGGAAAAGCAGGAAGGGCACTGAGAAGAAAAGCAGGAGGCCCTCTGAAGCAGTGATATTATTTGCAATGTAATACTACAATGATGCAGTTTGACTTTTTACTTTTATAACACAAGGAGGGGCAAATGACTTTCTAGCTTAAATTTGCTTGAAATGACTAGTAAATTGCTCTCTAAAGCACGCTGAAGTGAAATTTAGCAAATACGTTGATGAGAGGAATATTGACCTATCATTCAGTGTTAATGTTAACGGTCTGCGAAATTATTGGCCATTTTGGAACACATTTAGGAAACTGGGCAGAAGATTGCCTGGCTTCGGAAGTACAAGTTCTTACACTACAGATCTTACACAGCAGAGCATTGAAAACTTTATAGAATGCAGCTGTATGTTTTGTGAAGTTTGTTCCCTAAGTAGGAATCAGAACGCTTGTGTTTTTACTGATGGATGGTTTCATCAGCCAGTAATACAATTACTGGGCAGAACTGAGAGGAAAAGTGTGTGTGCTGCAGACAGCCCTAAGCCAGAGCCAAATGAGACAGAAGCCAGAGGAGCAGACAGACACTGGCATGGAATTGTTACTCAGACTTAGCAAGAGGGGCAATGTACTAAACAGAAATATTACTGTGGTTCCATTTGTAACTACGTGGCACTGCCGTATTGTATAGAAGTACCAACTGGACTATAGGTGTGCCAAAGATACATACAACGCTCCATTGCACCTTAGGAATGGACCCAAAAGGGATCAAATAAGGCAGTGACTAAAAAAAAAATTAAAGGCATATAGAAGTATTCAAACTTTTCCTCTTTGAGTGCACATATGATGTAAAGACATGGGCAAAGAGCCACCTTCTCTTCCAGAGGCCCATTCCTCAGGAGACATCCACAGGTGACAGTGAAATTCAACACTGCTCTGTCTGCTGAGCTCTGCCTGATGTAGACAAGCCAAGGGTAGGCAATAACCTGGGAGTGTCACGCTGGAGGCCATGGGGACTGTGCTCTGCTGCAGTTCAGAGCTCCTGCGTGGATACTGATGGAGGTGTGGGTAGCAGAGCCATGCACTTGCTGTTGTTAATCCCATGCTCCATGCATGCTTAGTCCACATCTTGCTTCTCTGGCAGGGATCAGATTGTTTTTGAAATGTGAAAGACTGTAAAAATGTTCAAAGGTCCTATACATTACACTTATGCTACTGGCTGATAATTTAAACAAACTTCAGAATTATGTTTATTTTGCGGAATACATATTTTGTATATTTTACTAATTAATTTAATGCCTCTTGAGAGACTACAGTAAGTTGTTCCTGTCTTGTTATGTAAGAGAGGTTCATGCTGGACTTGAAGACCCTGCTCTACTGAAGTGAGAGAAAGGCAACTTCATACCACTGACTCCGGTGGCTCATGAGGGATCAGTAAGAACTCGGGGTAAGAAAAAGTGGACAAATAAGTTTCATTTTATCGATCTCACATGTTCCTCACAAATATTTTCCTACTTTTATATCACTTTTATTCTCACCACATCTGTTAGGCAGATTGTCTTAAGCATAGGAAAGAAAACAAATTACAAGAATTTTTTATAAAACCATAACCCTCCAGAAACAGCAAGCAATTCTTTTCATGTTAAAATTTGATCTTTAGGGAGCAATAGGATAAACTTGCACAGAACAGCCTGATAACAACAAACAGAACCCTTGAATAAATGGAATTTTGAAGATAAGACTCACAGAAAAGCTGGAAATCATACAGCCAAGTGCTACTGAATAAATATAAAAACACTTGATATAGCCTCAGAGCAATATAAATCACAAAAATATGCACTTTTTTTGGGTCTTGTTTCTTTGGTTTTTTGTTTGGTTTTTTTTTTTTGGCAGCTTCATCTGATATAAATGTTTCAAAGATTAAGTCCTCAAGTTTGGTTCAATAATTTTGTATTTAGGATATTCGAAGTCATATTTATGGTATCTCATTTCTTGTGGCTGATGATATACTAGTATTTTCTTAAGCACACACAAACAAGGCAATGATAAATAGCTTGCTTAGGTAAAACAAAATGTGACTCAGTCATTTATTTCAGCCCTGGAGTTGTGAATGATGCTACATTCTTTTACATACATTCTCCTCCCTTTTTGCCATTTTTCTGCCTATCAAATTACCCCTGACAAAGCTCCATCTAATACCTGATACCCATTAACGTTGCACTGATTTCTCATTCTCCTCTCTGGGAAGCTTCCTCTTGTCTTTCTCCTCACTTTCAGCTCCCCCACTAATGATCCCTCCTGCAAATATGCTGCCATCCCTGGGTTATATCTCAGTACCAGGACATTGATCACCTCTTAGAATACAGTCAAAGCAGCTGTCCTACACAAATTTCCTAGGCAAGCAGGATACCAAGTCTGGGATGCATTATATGCCTTTTATACAGAGTGATTTAGGAGTTCACTGGTATCAAAGACAGTAGCTGGCTTATCACCTGGACCTTATTTGGTACAGTCTTTATCTTCATGTGAAGTACAAGGCTTAGATAATGTGGTAATGGCCCTGTAACTGAGACAAAGTGCCAAAATGGAAGAGAGATTCTTCCAATAGAGTTAGAGACTCTGGTTTAGGAAAAAGAGGAAAAAAACCACAAAACAAAACAAAACAAAACAGAAAAAAAACATTAAAAATTTGCTTTTGAAGTTTGCTTAAGATATTGAAGAAATAAAGGTGCTGTTTTTTCTAGTGACTGTTTCCTTTCAATGGAATACATCTACATTCTTTAATCCATTCATTGTTGATTTTCGCCCTGGGAACTGTGGTACCAACACATGAAATGTCATTCACTTAAAGAGAAAGCAGAACCTCTGGGTAGCTCAGCTCTTTGTTTAGGTATGGAGATTTCCTTCCTGGTTATTTTTGTATCCTGTGAAAAGGCTTGCTCCACCCCATCCTAAGAATGTACCCACAACATGCGACGCACAATAACTGCATTATCATCATAATATTTCCTATATTTGCTGATATTCTAGTTTTGTAGCCAGACTAGTTATCTAGTGTAATACTAAGTATGTTCTTATAACGTACATTTGTGCCATAAAATGCCAACACAATTCAGGTAAGTGTCTCATAAAAGGGTTTTGCGAATTCTTCTGAGTTTTCATCAGTCCCCTCTGAGCTGACCTTTTCTGCCTATCTTTCCACCATGCTAGATAGAGCTAGTGAGTCACATCCCCTGCTATACAAATACAATCACCCTGCTGTGGAGGGTTAATGACCATTAAAGCACATTTCAGACTGATAAATGCATTCAGCCTTCATGTGATTTTTGCCAGGAGCTTGATTATTAATAGCAGCAAGACCTCTGGAGAATGCTTACCTGATATTAGCTGGGCAAAGTTAAAATACAGACAACCATTAATGATTATTTTTCATCAGATACCCTAACAATGGCTAAAAGGTAATTAAACTTACAGGTAATTCCTTTCTGCTTCAGAACTCTGCCGATATGAAACAGAACCATGTTGTGCTCAATGCACATTCAAACACACACTAGAAAACAACTCCAGATTTACAGCAGGACAAAGCAGCACAACAGAGGGAGATGCATCATGTTATCACCTTCACTTTTACATCAGGACACAGAAGAAAAGAGATTAATGGATTCATGCATAGCCAATCAGCAAGTTTCTGGCAGTCCTTCCCTAAAAGGGAACTCAAACTGAGCTGTAATTACAGGGCATTTCAGACACAACTGAGAGCCAACATTCATCACCCTCTAAATGAACAGTTGTGGCAATGTCCTGCCCTGCAAAAAACAAAAAACAAAAAAAAAAAATCAAAAAACAAGCTGCACTTGGCTGCCTGTTTATATCTTTTGTTGACTCTCCTGCAACTTTGATTTCTCTCACCAGATTCCCTGACACAACAGTTTTGCTGTAAGTACTGTATATACAAATTTAATAAGTGAAATTGTTAAAACCAGTGATTTGTTTGCTTTCTAGTTTACTTAGGGAAAATCAAGTGGGAAGCTGTCAACACACTGTAAATTGGGCCACAATTTCTAAAGCCATTACTAAATAATCAATAATAGTTAATAACTTGTTAGATGGTAAAATGTCAAGCGGAAAAGGCCAATGAGTCTAATGTTATAATAGACTGGCATTAATTACATAAATAAATATTTTTGCTCTAGAAAACTGTAACTACCAAGTAAAGTAAACAATAATCTGTTTCTGAAAGAAAAAATACCACAGCTGATCTGAGGCAGGATGAGTCAGGGAATGTGTTCAGCCTTGTGACTTAAATAAAAACAACTGTGATACAATACAGGTAAATTTGGCTGTCCTGCAGTAGAGAATTTCTCTCAATACCCACCTTTTTAAAATTAAAACAAACACAAACAAACAAAAAACTTCACCAAAATAAATACAACTTTAAGTTATCTTTTTGTCCTCCTATTTTTTGATGATATGCAATATATGGTTGTTTCTAAATGGTACAACTAATCTGGTACAAACTAACCCTTTCTGTAGCAAATCCTCTAGGAAATGTTCTGTCACCAGGAATTTGCATTAGAAGTTTTTATGCAGTACATTTACCACCACAATAATTTGGTCCAGCATTTAAATATATCAGAACCTTATGAACCCTGGGCTTTGCCACTGTGTTCTGTGTGTTTCCACTCCAAAGAAAATACTCAAATTAATGTGCACTGCAAAGATAACAAAGACACTTCTGTCTTACCGTTGTTTCTTCTACCTTGTGCCAAGAATGACAAAATCAATAATACAAAAAAAAAAAAAATTCACTTTACAAAAGTAAATGAACAGACCATAGAAAATATTGACAATGATTTATCAAACCTTACTAGGCTTCTGAGTCAGTGATAGATTCCAGTTCCAGCCTCTTTCCACATACACAGCTGATGGGAAACATGATAATGCAGCACATGTGGCATAAGGATGGGGCCAGCTCTAATGTTGCCTTTCATCTGCTTTCTTCACAGCAGTCAACTTCTTTGGTCCCCTTTTTCCGCAGGTAACTCCATGCTGGAGCCTTTATGTTGGTCCTCGGAACTTGCCTGTAAAATCAAGCAATTCAGGATATTAGGAAAAGCATGTCTTCATCTCCTCAGCCGGGGTCATGCCATAATTACTTTCTCTAGGGATTAAACACAGAAGTGTTTCAGAGCAAACTGGTCACCCTTTTGTCCTGAGAAACAGGAACATGCTGTCCAGCAACAACCAGTCTGGCCTTTTGCCTTCAACAAGATGACTATGGATTTATTTTAATGCAACTGCAACCAGCCAGGCCCTCAGGTCCATTAACGATTAAGAAACAATCATGCAGTGTGCACCCAGCATAAAATTCTTTAAAAAGATGTAACAAGAATGTTGGTATTTTACTACACTTGCAAAAGGAAGCCTACTATAAATACCTCTATCAAGTAAATTGTTATTGGAAAAATACTATATTCAAAGAGGAATTGAATACCAGTTATCCTGCTTGTAAGCCTGAATTTTTAAAATGTAATTTCATGAAACCTCAAGACATTTTACAAAGTGAGGCTTTATGGAATTCAATGTGACTTATACCTGACTTTGATCAGTCAGAAGACATATGGTGATTGCCTCCATTGTCATGCCACCTTCTCATCTAACAGTCTGCTGGACTGAATGTGGTCTAAAACATCCAATCTCCAAAGCTGGCTTGCTATTACAGAATTAAAAAGAATGTTCATGTTTAATTGCACATAAATTTGATCATTCTACACCCCATGAGTGATTGTGAACAATCTTTTTTTGGCCTCAGGGGGAAAAAAGAAAGCTCACAAAGTTTGCAAGTTCTGTTTGCCACAGGCCAGGAATGTTCTAACACAGGTGGAACACCCTCAGATCTGCAGTGACTGCAGGGGATGTGCAGTGGGTTGCAATATTTGGTTTCAGAGAAAAAAAGCATTGCCAGTAGCTTTGCCACTGCCCTTTCTGGTCCAAATCTGTGGTGAAAGGTCCTATATTTTAGGGGAAAATATAGCTTAACACTAACCCTGCATTATACACAACCATTATATTGTATATAATCAATAATGAATACAAGAACCTGGCTTAACTTGGTTCAAATTGCAAAAGGTACTTCTTTAGTTTTCTGCCTTCAATTAAAGTGCTCTTCAGGTCAGTGTACCTGAAAGTGTACTTGGGAATTAGAATGGGGCTTCAGCTTCTTTAATGGTATCTGGGTTTATCCACTTTAAATATATAGATATAAAAATACAGGATTTTTTAGTCTCATACAGATGTCCTTTTGTTCTTCGACAAGGTTGTTTTAAAAAAATAGAAATGGTATTATAATACCATCTGATTGTGTATTCCACTCTAGTGAATGTATTTTATCTAGACATAAACAAAAAGTGAGTCTAAAATATATCTACTGTGGCAGGATTAAAGGAGGTTGTTATCCTTTTAGAAAACTATTATTCCAACAGACATGAGGTATTCCTTTAAGTAAAGATTTAACCAGATTGCAGTTTAAAATAACTTCTTTATTTAATACCACTTTTGTAGCAACTAGTAGGTTTTACTGAGACTTAGCTGGTCATTTAGGACTGATGGATGAAAGCTCACTTTCCACAACTTTTACTAACTGAAAAACATTCTTAATTCACATAAGGCATTACATACTATGTGAAAGTGCAGTTATTGACTGTGCCATTACACGTTTATTATCCAGCTACTGTTGTAATTGCTTCTGGGTCATGGCTTTTTTGAAAACTGATATAGGCCAATGGTGTAATTAACTGTGGGCAATTCAAAGAAGCCCAAGAGAATCCTTAGAGTTCCAGGATTATGGGCATATGTTTGTCAACACACTGGACTTGAGAGTATAGAATTATATGATCTAATAAACCTGGGAGCAAAAATATTTACGTGCAGTAAGACAGCAGATAAAGAGGATGGATTTTTCTCATAGGGAGCTTGTAGGTTACGTAAAATCAAGAGTATATGAGGACATTTCGAGGGCAAGATTAGTTTGAGAAGGATAGTGATTATATGCATGTCTTCACATATAGATTGCATTTATTAGTCTCATCTCAGTTGCAAGACTACTCAAAACCACATAGTAAAAATTTCCAGCAAAAATGTACCTATTCAGATGCAATACACAAATACATCATGAGAAGTAAGCAACATCAGCAAGGATTTTGTCTTCCCTAGTAATATGCTAGTTACTCAAGCAATTCTGTAATGTATTCAGCCTAATTTCTGGTCACACGAGCAGGATGTAATACTAAAATTGTCTAAACAAGGAGAAAGAGCTTGACAAATTTAAGGTAAGTTCACTTGCTAGTACTAAAACATAAAGGCAGGCAAATGTTTTTTCCATCAAAAACTCAGCTGCAGTCAAATGTCCTCTAGAGTTCAGATAGATAATTTATGTGAGAAGTACAAACTATTGGGATTTCACTTTACTCCAATTAATTTGGGTACTGTCTTTTTTCCCTCACAGCTTAGACCCAGCAGAACATTTTATTCCACAGACAAGCAGTTCAGGCTTCCTTCCCTCTGCCCCCAGTTACTCAAGTGACCAGACTGTCAGGCATCTAAGAAGGAGAAGATTTTCTGTCAGCTACCATTTAGATAATCTCCACAACCTCATTTTATGATGCAGGACATCCTCCAGACAATGGGATTATTGAAATGAATAAATACTCAGCAGTCTGAATAAGGTATCCAGAATATGGACTAAATTTTATAAGAGCTCACTTAAAATAAGTTCCCTTCAAAATTTACCCATTTGTGGTGTTTACTGTTGCCTTAGTTTAAGTATTTTTTAAAGTATGGCTTCTGTAGGTATTTTTACAACAATGCAACAATTTCATATCTTCCTTTACCTCTCCAGAGCCAGGCTAAGTGAGAATGCATTAAGCTCTTGTTCAGTTCTAAAACAGTAACACAGCTCCCTTTTGCACATCCCTAGCACCAAGAATTAGATTAGTTTTAACATCACTGGCAATGGTTAAGTCTCTGTTGCAGGAGGAACTGTTTAAATAACACTGCACAAAAGAGATTTCCATTCAGACTCTTCAACTGCTCCACTTATAGAATGAGAGGTTGGCACCACTGAATCCAATGAGGATGGGCAGACTTGCAATAAATGCAAGTGACTTTGTCCTTGCATTCTAAGAACATATTCCTGGGTGGAATGCTTCTTGGAGACTCTCACAAAGAGGTAAACAAAGCCCACCTGCTATTCCAAAGCATGGCCTTACAAACACATTTACACTGGCAGGTTCAGCCTCACTGATGCACATGCTTGAACCAAATTAAATCATTTCAAACACAGGAAGCCATTATCAGGAGTGTGTCTCCTTTCTTCTCAGTCTAGCCTCCCATTACAGCAGACAGCTACTGAGTGAGTTTTTAATCAAGGAATGTTTATTAAACTGCAGGTTTGTGCTGTTTTCAGGGAAAATATAAAAATAGAAATACACTCCAGCTGTCAATCAAGACAATTATTTTAATGCTGTCACTCCTTATTTCAAAAAGTTGAGCAGCTGAGAATAAATACATACTCTCTGTGCACAGTCACTATCCCTGTACACCTTATAAATCTTTTGCTTTAGTCAAGTTCAGTATAAACCTCTATACTCTGCACTTTACTTACATTTTCCATTGGCAAACACCTACAGTGATTTCGGTCAGCTTGGCCATAGAACACCTCCCCCTGCTGGTAGTTCTTGTTAGCAGAGAAGGTTGGGGTGGTTCGTTTTTCCTTTTTTTACTAAGTATTTCTGAACAGTAAGTGAACTCAGAGTGGGAATGTCATGGGTCTTACGCAGCAAATGAGGGAATAGGAATAGCTGAGCCTTACACTTTGCTTTTGCACTTTGGAGAGAGGAAAGAGGATATTTATCATTAGAATTAAGAAGCATGAGGTAATAGATTGGACTGAGCAGAAAAGTAGGAGAAGTTCTGGCATAGACAACCAGGAGACAACAGGAGAGCCAACTGATGTGAATTATTTGCTTCCTTTTTTCTGCTTCCACATAAAAAGGAACAAGAAAACGTTCATGACTGAGCCATAACTTGTTCTGTGGTTTGCACCTGAGTTACTGTAATTACCTGCTGTCACACCTCCCCACCAGGCAGATTGCAAGGCTGTAAATGAAGCCCCAGGGTGAGATGATCTGCACTTCAGTGGATACAGACTCACTGTACCTGAATATTCCATATGGCCAGCGGTGTGGAAGAACAACCACAAAAATCACTGAAATTTGAAAAGGGAAGAAAGAAAATTTTTAAAAATTCCAATTTTTGAGATAAATAGGCAGGGAGGAATTGACACTGTATTCTTAACACCAAATGACATTTACAATATGCCAAAACTAATCTCCAAAGACAATAGTGAAGGTCAGCTATGTTTCAATTTAAAAAATAATAGAATAAATTTTTAATTGATGAAGTTTTTATGACATTTTTACTGAAAATTGCTCCTTGGATCCAGAATGGAATGTCTGGTCAAACAAGGAGAAATACCAAATGCAAAACAGGAAGAAGATCCATTTTTAAGGGAATCTTAACAGATGGAGAAGGCCAGCATTAGGACCATATGCAATCCTGTTTAACCTCAGGACTTGAATTCCAGTTTCTTGTAGCAGAGCAGGGGAGCTGATTAGTGAGAGAAATGCTCTGTGGCAAGATGTTCAGCCAGCTATGAAATGGCTCTGGCAGGATCAATGCTACCTACCTCACACAACGAGTAACCTCCTGTTCCCAAGCATTCCCATCTTCAGACGGGGAGGTGTTTATGGAAAAATTGAAACACAGGCAGGTTCACCCTCGTACAGATCAGGAAATAATGTACAAAGAACGTGAAAATGATTCAAATCTATCCACAGTAAAAAACGTATTTTATCACAAATGCTTACGTAAAGCAAATGCAAAGATAAATTCCAGTTTTAATACAGGTAAGAATGGTACCTGGGGTTTCAAGTCTGATTATTCAGTTCTTTTTGTATTGGATAAAAAAATCTCAAATTATAATCTGGAATTCGTGGTCAACCAAATATTCTGATAAAAAAATCCTTGGATTGATGAAGACTAGTCTAAATGAGCTGTAAAATATTCTAGAGAAAATGAAGTTAAACTGGGCTGGGAAAAAAAAAAAGCATAGTATAATTCCCATTTGGTAAATTTCTTGTTTACTCTGATTGACTTATCTAAAAATCACTCAAGACATCACTTTGAAAACATCCATATATTCAACATGTATCAGTGCCAAAAAGAAAATAGAAGCATTGTAGGAGCAGTGTTATAGACATCTCTTTGAATACCTTTATCTGAGCTTCAATACATCAAATGCAAATGGTCAAGAGCCTACTAAAAGACACACAGCAGAAGTCACAATGCCAGCCAGCATAAAGAGGGTCAGACTTCAGGTTTTAATACAGAGAACTGAGAGGAAACAACAGGAGGATACAACATTGTAATATTTATTCGTGCTTATAAATCCATGTACTTTACTCAAATCCTCAAGGGCTGAATTACTGCAGAGTTCAACACAAATAATAAAAGTATTTTTTGCTCTATTAAAAACAACAGAATAGTCTGACATTCAACATTTTACTCCACTGAGACAAACAGACCATTATTGAGCATTTTGCCCTGTGCATTCTGACAAGAACTGAAACTATCAAAGAGTAAGAGCCACAAATTCAGAAACCACACCTTCTTCTGAAAATGAGAATTGCTGGTGACCAAAGAACTGAGATTAGAGACAAGTCCTAAAATAAATATCCTTTCCTCTTCATCAGTTAAAGCATAGAGTGCAGATTAAAATGATTTGCAGTTCTTCACAAAACCAGATGTTCACCAGTTACTTTATCTTCTGTTACTGGAAAATCTGGTCTTGCTGTTCTGCTCTTGGCTTTTAGAGACATCACTACATCCCCATATTCTCATATCCACCAATTTCTTATCATGTATTCAGCATGTCAGGTAAGGGCTGAAGATTGAACTTCACTATTGAAGTTCACTATGTTCCAGCCAACTGACTAAAATTAAAGATCAAACACAAAAGAAAAAAAATCACAGTTTCTTCATCAGCAGAATTTCTGAATCCTGATTTCTTATAGTTTTTCTCTTTGCAGATTCTCTAACCAGCCATGAGCTCTTGCTTTTACCTTTCCTTCCTGAGAAAACAAGTGTCAAACCCCAAAGTTCACTGATGACATAAAGGACCTTGGGATCATCCAGTGGGAAACCTACATCTCTCAGGAGAACATGGGAGACGCACACTTTCCCTGGATCTTGCACTGGAGGAAATTTCCCAGACACAGGCAGTATCTCCATATAAAACACAACTGTTTCACTTTAGATATAATTCTATAATCCCTCCATCTGAATTCTATTCCAGCCCTCAGCTGTCCCTCAGCACTTATTTGGAGTGTCCCCATCGTGACTACAGAGACACAGCTTGGAAGAAAATGAGCAGGGCACATGTGAGGAGAGGCGTTAAGGAGGAAAGAGCAATAAATGAAAAAGGAGGGAAAAAAAAGAAAAAAGACCCCTTGATATTAAGGAATCTGAGTCTGTATAACTGCAAAAGAATGAAACAATCCAGCCTCCCCTTTATGAATGACTTTTCTCCCATGTTGCTAAGCCACACTCATTCCAGGTCTGCATTTACAACCCACTGGCTTTATAGATAGAATTGCTTTTTTCCTTAGAATCATAAACTGTTTAACCGGACACCCAAAAAGATTTTTTGTTTTCCTTTTCATTAAAAAGTAGTTGTGCTTACCAGAAACCTTAAAACAAAGGCTGACTAGCAGAGTACTAGGATCAATATATTTCTTAAACACTGTTTTCTCATAAAAGCATTTTCATTTGCTGCTCTTTCTTTTCAGCACATATAAGCTGTTTCTAAGCTATTGCAACTGAATTGGGATTTACACTTTTCACTCTATAGTTTGAACCACTCAGGCTTGACTACTTGCTGTTCAGAGTCAACACACACTAAATAGGATTATTTTTTTAAAATAAAGCATACAGGATAATTGCTTGAGTTTACACAAGGCATTCTTTTCATTATTGAAACTGTAAGCAGGGCAAATAGTGCTGTACTTTCCAATGTCAGGATTTCAATCCATTTCCAGTTAACCACTACAGGAAGAACATGCTCTAAAGACTTGTGACTAGCTGAGAAATGTATCACTGCTACATTACATCCATCGGTGTGTCCATCAGAGTGGTTCAATAACTAAGCCACTAGCTGTGGAATCTGATTCTAAGCCAAGCCAGCTTTTATCTAAAAGCAATGCAAAATTTCTTACTGTATAGCTGTGGAAGGAAAACCTGAATCTGTAGCTCAGATGACAACCCAGTAGAAGAGCAGATTAAAGGATAATAGTTCTGGTTCCTTGTATTTCATGATGCTTGAGTGCTTGGATTGGCCATGATGCACCCAGGAGGTTTAAGGTTTAGGAATGATGAAAGATCAGTGCTGAAATAACAGAAGCTAAATTCAAAATATGTCTGGGTCAAGAAGCTGAGATTTACTGGTAAGAACACGTGTGAAAATCACAAAATAGACAGAAAGAATAAAGCACCAAAAATGCAAGAGGCAATTTTATACTGTAAAGGTAGAGCAAACAAGAACAAAAGTACTGGTTTTCTCTACACTTCTCCAGTGTGAGCAAATGAATTCTGAGCTTAATTATGTCCTGTGTATCTCACTTGTGCAAAGAAATTGGTAAATCACAGAAGCCAGAGAACAGCAGCAAAATTTATAGATATGCAACTCAGACCTAACTATAAAGGATAATATAAAAAAGCAATATTACACACACATATAGCATGGTAACACACTTAAAAGGAGAAGTGGAAGAGAGAGAGGACACAGATTGTTTACTAATATTTTAAAGCACCAAGAAAAAAGAGTACTAAGAATTTATAAGGAATAAAGAAGAACGCAGTTGTGATGGATTTCATTAAACATTTCAACAGGAATTTTCTTCAGCTATTGAAAAGTTCCCCAGTACACTGAATTGATCCCTTTTAATAAAAAATATCCTGGATGAATGCTATGGAAATGTTTACTGGCAAACAACCTGTGCTAGGCTAGCAGGAGTGGCTGTGCAGGACTGCTTCACCTCTGACTCATACAAGGACTGGAGCTTACCTGGAAAGAAGTGACCGATGATGATGATGTGAATGATGAGGGCAGCAGGGACAGCTGGATACACACTGAGAAGTGGGGAAGAGAAAAGCAATCACCTTCATTCAACAGGATTGTCTGTTAGGGGAAACAGATGATCTATTCCAAACTAATTCCAATGAATGAAAAAAATGTCCTAAAGAAGCAAAAAAACACTATCCCAACTTCTGGCCTCTACTAAAGGGGACTTTCTGTATTAATTTCAGATTTGGCACATTTTTCCTCTTATGAGCAAGAATAGCAGCAATTAGGTATCATATCAAAATACTACAGAGATATTATCAGCTTATAAAGAGAAACCCAAACCTCTGCTAATTTCAGTGAAGCCAGCAGAACCCACACCAATCAAGATTAAAAATCCAGATTAGAGGTTTGGGGATTTTTTGGTCCTTTTTTTCTTACTTCTACTGTGTGGTGAATCTTGCCACAATTTCTAGGGAAAGGGGAAAAAATGGATTTTGGAAACAGAATAAGAAAAAAAAAAAGACCTCAGCTAGCAGTGCAAGTGAGTTAATTATTGGATGCACTTTCTTTCAGGATAAATCTGATATAATCCATAACACAAACTTACTTCGAGCAGGCTTAAGAGTTAAAAGTAATCAGCTAAGAAAACACTAAGGACAGCTACCTCTCTCATCTCTGAACCATCACCCAAGTTCAAAAGATGCTAATGTTTTTACTTTTAATTAGTTGCCATGTTGATGTCAGCCTCTAGATAGCATGAAAGAGAATAGAGCATTGATGGGAGGATATGACAAAATCCAAGGCATCACCTTTTCTTCCAGACTTCCTAATCATCTTTGTTACATTCAGAACAATGGGTGAGATTCAAGAAAGTAACAAGCTCCAAAAATCCCTGGCCTTCCTCAATACAAGGCTTTTTCCCTCCTTCCAGCTGCAGTGAGGTTGTTCACTAAATAGTGGTTCAGGCTCTAAGGAATAAGCACCACACTGAAGGCTCGCTTGGAAGGGAACACAAACTCCCTAAAGCATGCCTGTAGGCTCAGAGAAGAAACACAAGACTGCAAGCTGCCAGTGTTAATATTTGAGATTCTGATGGTATTTTTCCCAGGAAATGAGGTAAGCCAAGGTGAAACAACATCTGTCTGTGGCAAGAACACACACACACATTTAAGTGCTTTTTGAGGGTGGAGAATAAAAGAAAGGGGTTCTTTCCTTTTGACTTATTTAAGCTCTCCGTGGGTTTGTATATGGTTCAGGCTTTTAAAAGAGAGACTGAGAAAAATAGCAATCAATAGTGTCAGCTAAAGGTGACAAACAGAGCACAAGGTGGCTACTGGAGGGACATATGGTGAAGACAGTGCCTGGCCAGTGATCAATTGCATTAGGGGATGAAGAAAGACAGAGGGAGCAAAAAGAGGAATCGATCCAGTCTCCTACATCTGCAGATACAGGCACCTGGAGCAGGTAGCATGTGACAGACAAGGCTTTAGTCTGTCAATAATTCATACTGCTTCACTGTATAACTTTTAGGAAGTGTCTGTCTTGAAAGAACAGTATTGACATGTGTTGTATGGCAGAGTTTTACTAAAAGCTGGCATCTCCAGTCAAGAGTGATTCAAAGCACGCTACCCAGGATCCAGTCACCTTAGTCCTTCCTGCTGAAAGACTTTTAGGCCAAGCTAAAAAGGCATTTGACATACTGGTTTTGACAGAAAAAATAATAGAGAAGCACTTTCAAAACTAGACAGAAAGGAGAAATCAAAGACAATCCTTCTCTTTTAAAGGCATCACTCCATCCAGCTCTACACTGTTGAAAATGCTATCATTGTATTCGGCTGGAATGCCTGATGCGATATCCTAATGACTTCAGCCTGATGTGATATCCTAATGAATTCAGCCAATTATAAAGGTCTGGAATCTGAGTGGGAATAATGATCTAAGGCATCTGAAAGCAGAGGCTGCAACTGCAAGATGCTTCCCAGGCCAAGGGAAAAGAAGGATGCTATTCACAGCCTGGGTTGTTGTGTTGTGCAGCAGCTCAGAGAAGCAACCCTATATTACTGAAATGTCGCCACTGGGCTGGTATTTAGTGAAGAGGGCTCAGCCCAGTCTAAATTTTCCAAACTCAATACATTCAACTATATCAAGTGCAAAAGTAAACACAAAAAAAAATAGAATTTTACTGCTTCTCCTCAGAAGAACACAGAAGTAATAAGCATCAGAAGAAAAAGCTGATTTTATTTGTAATTTAGCTAATTATTTACTGTATTTACTCAAGTTCCTGGCTTTATTTACTAACTTCAGTATAGCCATTCTCAAGTGAAAAGGTAGGTCCCTCAAGCAGAATGATGTCACAACTGTCAACTACTACTCCATAAATTTATTTCAAATCTTCTAAGTAACATTTAATTGGTACTTTCTTTATCATGATAGTCAGTATTATGCAATGTCAAGCCTTTAATTAACTGCAGCTTAACTGATGGAGATAAAAACTGACGGTGGCTACTGTAAGAAAAATCCATACAGGTAACTGTAGTGTCTTTAACGAATTATAGAAAAAGTAGAAGTAGTATTTACCAAAACTCAGACACTTATCAAAATCACTCCCAAAGGCCCCAAATTATCCCTCCATGCAAACAGTTCCATATTTAAAGCTAACGGGCTGGTTCATGGAGACACACACTATTTAGCCCCGGTGACATCCATTCATGACTGTATTTTAAATAACATCAGTTATTTCTTCAGGAAGCTGTCAAGGCAGTGTGAGTTGTCTTTCAAACCACGTGACTATTTTCCTCCTGGCTGCTGACAAATGCTCATGTAAATTTTGTGACCCTCAACTGAGAAAACTGCATGAGGCGCATGTAAATTTGGCTTCTCTAGGAAACTGTTTCAAGCTGTTGGATTGAAGAGTTTCCGTATCATTCATCCACTGCTTTTTCTCCTCCCTCTCTTCTAAGCCTGGACTGATGTATGGTTGTTCATTTAGGACACGGTTATTAATTGAGAACATGTTTTGGTTCCCTGCATTTGCTTAGTCCATATTATACAGCTTCTCCCAGATGAGCGTGCTGTACACAAGTCATTAATTTGGTACAGAAAAGTTCACACTATGCTGAGCCACAGGTCCCTTCTGTTATAAAACAGGCCACTTGGCTGCTCTAGTGAAGTCTCAAGCAATCATTCACAGAGAAAGCAGAAATGATTCAGCACTCAACAGAGCCCTGAACATTTCAGAACTCTGTTTTCCTAAGCAATTGCTGGTACCCTGACAGCTATACTTAGGCTCTGTACAGTGCCTACAGATAGCTACATTTCCAACCTCATTACAGTGCTATCAACAGAAGCCAAGCATTTAAAATGTTTTATGCATTGGCTGAACCATATTTTAGTTTAGAAAGAGCAGGTAAGATTTGTTTCATCACAAATAGACTAGACATTAAAGTAAACAAATCAACAACATTATTCCATGCTGTAAGATCAAAGCAAATATTGATTGCAACATTCCACTGCTGCCTACCAATACTTTATGAAATTAACTCGAATAGGTTGATTTTCTCACTTCCATTTTTAGTGATTATCCCGCTTTTCATTAGTTTCAAATGTAAAAACTTGTTTAATCCACGACGCCTGTCAAAACAAGAGATGGTAATAACGAGTCATTGCCCTTAGACGAGCACAGCAGGTTTTCAGCTCCTCAAAAATAAAGGCAGCTGCAGTAAAGACTGCTTGTGATGTTCATGCAGCATGGCACATAAATCTTAAAATATTCCATGTCATAATCCAATTCATAATGAATTATACTGCTTCATTGAGTTTCAGATGCACAGTTACTCTGACCATTTTTGGGCACTCGTCTGCAGTTTCCCTAAGGTCAACATAATTTGCTAATTATTTCCTTTCTCCAAGTTAGACCCACCCAATTCATCACCTTCTTACCATTCAGAAATTGAATCTCATGTCCAAAATCATTAGTCTTGAGAAGAAAGCAAAAGAGGAGAAAAAAAGTAAACTGAGAGAAAGGGGAGACAATCAGTATAGAGTCCTTATACTGGACCCATGATCCACAGTAGGAACTCTATGACTTAAACAAAGTTTACATTAAAAAAAAATGAACTGCATAAATTTCTAATGTTCTCATATATGAAGAATAGCTAACTATTAAATTCTTATCAGCTGTAGCATTGTCTCCACTAATATGTTTTTGCACTCTTTTTTTTTTTTTTAAAGAATATACGTTTGTGGCCAGATTTTTAAACAAAATCTCTCTTGCAAAAATCCTCTCTGAACAGAACAAGGTTGTTCCTAAAGTAATTTAGTGTCTGTGTGTAAAAATGGGAAAAAAATAGAGACAAATCTTACCAGTTCAAATAATCACCCTCGAACACAAAAATTGGCCTGTCATGTACAGAATTAAATTGTTTAAAACCCATTTTTGCAAGTTGCATTCTGATAAGGCAGGCAGGCTTTTAAAGGATGGAATTTGTTCTAATGATCCACCTGTAAAGTGTTTTTTAATTCAAAATTAGAACTTTTACAAAGAAGTAATGGAGTATTTCTTTTTGATAAGCCACTTCACAGAATGGAGATCAGAATGCAAATTACAGTTATTTGGTCTAAGTGGTTTTCCATTAGAATGGCATTAATATGAAACATTTTCTTTTCCCATTTCATCAAGACGTTTCACGGTGTTTCTGCTACCTTTAAGACATGGTGAATTAATTTAACAAAATTATATATAATCTTGGTTGTATTATGTATGCTTCATTTACTTTCTGCAACATCATTATCTTATTCTTCATGTTTGAACCTGTCAATTGATAACACAGCTACATCTCCTTTCAGAATATCAGGTTTCAGATCAGAGAAGCAAAGTCTAATTACAATAGTAATTTGTGAAAAATTGAGGGTTTTATTAAATAAAAGGATGACACAAGACCTTGTGTTTAATAGTCTAAAATCTTGTGGGTAAAAGCTTTCTTTTTCTCTCTACCTTCTTTTTTTGTAGTTTAACCAGTGACACAATTAAGTGATAAATATTTGGAGTTTTTTTACTGTTGTGTAAATGAAGGGTGCTGGCACAAAGGTATGAATGACCTGTAGCACCAAGAGCACAGGTAGAGACTACAGAATATATAAAAGTAGGCAACTTTTATCCATGACTATTTCACAACAGCTGCTCAAAGCTACTTGCACCCTACTTGTGGACAGTGGGACACCATTCCACCAAAGGTAATCCAAAGGGCACATACAACCATCAGAGTTGCATCACTCCTTATTAATGCCTTAAAATGGTAGGTTTGCCAATATTTGTTTCAGCTGCAGCACCTGCAAAAATTATTTCAATCCCCATCCCACAAATATTCTTCCTTACTTCTTACTCCAACAACAACTTGTGTGGTTGTGCGATGAAAGCAGGTATGACATAGATCTGGGATAACCTTTTTCTCTGCTTCTTCTTTATTAACTCCAAATTTTATCCATATCTGTTTTCAAATACAGCTGCACAAACAATTACACTAGCATGGCTCAGAAGGTCAAAATATGCAAGTAGATATAAATTCTGCTTAAGCTGTCACTTCCCTGTAAAGATACAATCACTAAATGACACAGCCTGGAGAAATGATTCACATTAAGGACTCCTTTATAGGCTTGATGTTCCAGACCTCTAGAAAGGTCACTGGGTAACCTGTGTCAGAGAAGCACTGAGTCACCTCCTTCACACCAGGGCATCAAGGAAGCCTAAGTGTGTTCCTTACTCCTCTAATCTCTAAAAGCTTCCAAGGATGTGAACCATCAGCAACTTATAATAAAGAAAACCTTAAGAAAACAAAACAAAACAAAAGCAAACAAACAAACAACGAACAAACAAACCAACGAAACAATCAGAACACCCTCCAAGACCCACTTGGTGCCAGCACAGGGGTTGGACAAGATTTTTGTCTTCCACAGTCACCGTCCACGTGGCTCCCTACATAGGCATAAAAAGCTGGGGGAAGGCAGAAACACAAAATACAGAATCCATAACATGTTTTGTTATTTATGAAAATATAAAAAATGGGGAAGTTTTTTGTCCTCCTCCGTCATGCAAAGTGCAATCACTTCCTCAGTAATGTACAGTGGTTTGCACTTGTAAACACAGTAGTGAGCTCTTATGGATTAAAGTAGTAAAAAGAACCTTTTCATTTTGCTGATATAATTTTTATTCCCTTCTCTCAGCTCTCTGGCTTTGCAGAGAAGGCTAAGAACAGACCAGTGAAAACTCCCAGCACACAGTCTGTGAATCACAGTCCTGGGGGTCTATCATAGGGCCCACTGAAGTCCACAAATAAAGATTTTTATAATGCAGAACTCTTTGAAACACATAATGGTGAAAAAGGTGAAGAGTTATCCAGTGACATCACTAGTAATTACCTGTCAGAAGAAGTTGTGGCCACTATCAGTGAACACAAAGGAAAGTCAGCAATAGAAATTGTTCTACCTGAAGAGGTGGACAAGCAAAGCACCATTGTATGGAGATAGTGCTGAACAGAGTAAGAGATGAGAGAAAACTTGTGCTTGCCATTAAAAATGCATAAAAATTAAGATGCCAAGTGGGATACAGGAAAAGCAGGAAGGAAAACATAGTCAGGGTGATGAGTAAAGAGCATTCTATTAATAATTAAAGTGGAAATCCCTGCATTAGTGGCCACTATGGACAATTAACTGCTGGTTTATTATTTATTTTAATTACCTGACCAGAAGGCAGACCACATTTTAAAAAGTCATTCTATATAGTAACATTAGATTTCAAGATTAGCTCTTTTATAACCTGTGTTAACTAGTTTACAACAGCCACAATGCGCTTTTAACTGTGTTGGTTCTGTGGCTGCTGAGGAATTGTTCTCTCTTCATCAGCTGACTCTGATTTCCCATCCATCCAAAAGCTGTAGTGTTTCAGCATTTCTCTTACCTGTTTTCCACTATGTTTTAAGATAACCTCACACATACAGTCTGTAAAAATGGCCTCTGTTTACCTGTATGGGGTTTTTTATTTTTTCAAATGTAGTGACTAATATCTGAAAGGAAGCAGCCCAAATCATGCAGTCCCTGTTCCAGCTGTGGCCCTAGACCTTCCGTGGTGTGGTTCTGCTTGTGGAGTCACTCCACTGAAATTCTCCTTGGACAGCATTGAAAAGGATGGTATAAATGAAAGGAAAGATCCAGTTTTTCATTCAACATTTGAGAAGAATCAGAAAAAGCAATGTTAGTCAGAGGTCTCATGAGCCATTCTAGATGTTACCATACTTGATTCTCAAATTATTTTGGAACAAAAGAGAAAAGTGCAGATGCAAGACCATATTTAGAAAGCACACATTGACAAACAGAAATATGACAGGAAAAAGAGCATGGTTTTGCATTAAGACAGAAAAAATATGAAATTTCAAACAGGTAGAACACTGGAAATTTTGAGAGAAGGAATGAGAGAAATTTATGCCATTTTATGTACCAATCTTACGTTGTTTCACAGGCATTCAGATCTAGTTATAGGCTAAAGTAATTCAACCAGCTCAAAAAACAGTGTTTTCCTGCACTAAACTGGCCCTATCACTGGGAGGATCATATGGAAGAAAATACATCTGAAACACACACAAGTGTTTCTTTTATTGGAGCAGAACTGAGATAATTAAAAAATATCATAAAAACAAAGTTTATCAATCAACTTCTCTTACATGTCTGGTTAAGGTCATAACTGAGCCTTTTTTAGAATAATAATTGTTTATTGATATAAAATAGGGTCATGCTAACAGGAGATACTGCATGAAAGAGCAGATGGGCAGGTTTTCTTATATCTCACTTTTAGCCCGACGATGCAAATCCACCTTTCCAATCCTCCCAGGCCTGAATTAGCTCCTCTTCCTTTCCAGCATCTCTGGGCTTGCCTGGTTTCTCAGTGATCCCTTTCAGCTATTTCTCTTTTTTTAAAAATGTCTTTTTCCTCTAGCTTAGGAAGACTGGCAGGCTCTCCAAGGAGTCCAAGCTGAGCACCAGAGATCACATAATAGATTAGGTTCACAAAAGCAGGAGAGAAAAGAAGTCCAGCCCTATCCTCAGACATGGACTACCAACCACCTCTTGAAACTTCAGCTTAACTATAGTGCCCTGAGGAAAATGCAGTGCAGAGATTGACACTGAAGTCTCTGTTGTCAATGAGACAGAACGTTGAAGGTTTTCTTCCTACTAAGTTCCTTTCCACGGGGAATTAGTCTGCCTTTGCACTACCTTTCCTTCCTTCCTGAATTTAAGAAATATCCCCAGTAAAACCTTTACTGAAATAGAGCATTTATGCAAAAAGATTTGATCTTACTATATAAGCAAGTTTCACCTCTCAAACACAGTGTGTATCAAAAACATCATGAGCATTGTCTATAGGATTTTTAGTTCATATTGTGGAGTAATTTATGGGGAACACAGCAATTAGCTGGAGAATGTCATGCATTACAACTGCAATAGTATTTCTATAGAAAGACAGTAAATTTGACATTACTATTAAACTCTGAACTCCTACTAGTACCTGGCAGTAGCTCTTTCCAGGAAGAGTGAATTGCTGATCTCACAGGGTGAAATTTCACTGTCTTCTAGACATAAACTCCCATCATCATTATACCTTTTGCTGACTTTGAAATAATTATGGCACCTAGGAATGTTGGTTTAGTACATCATCCTTTTTCTTTGGCAGGACTTCTTTCTGTAGTATCTCAGGTTACAGGTTTACCAGCAGAGCACTCTCAGAAACGTAGTCTGGGTACTCTTGCACACGGGCAGGGAGTTGTTTTACCATGATTGGTCTAGGAAGTCACATGTTATGACATGTTACCATTTGAAACCACTATAAAATCCTCTGTTCTTGCTCAATAAACTCTCATGCTTACTAACACCACACTGGTGTCCACTCTTACTTACACATCACACTGGTGTTTTATGGGGTCCACAAGGGCTACATTATTTATTCATTTATTATATTAATAATATTGCCATATCTTTCCATGCTGCCTCTAGTAGCAATAACTGTACCAAACACTCCTCTAACTCTGCACTGCTCCAAACAGATTGTCCCTTGTAATGAGGGATAAGGAAAGAGGCTCCAATTATCCCTATTGTAACAGCCATGGGAAGATGCCCTTGTAAGCTGGGAGGCAGCCTAAATTCAGGACTGTGTAACTGTCTGGACTGATCTGCTTGCAAAAAAGGAACATGTGGATTTTAATGGAGCCAAAATAACAACAACAAAAAAAACCCACAGCATTTTGTTGAAGATTCCTAGAGAGTGACTGACCATCTCATCTAGGCATTAAAAATACTTCTCCTTTTAAGTCTTGTGACAGTGTTCAACATGCTAAAAAGGGGACTAAGGTTTAAGCTGACTGAGAGATTTTTCCTTTTCCTGTGTTTAAAAAGAAAACCAGGAACATTTATCTCTTAGTATTTAACAAGATCTGACTGATCAGCTTCCTGTAAAGTTTCCAGAAGGAACTACTCCATTGCAGTGCTGAGACAATTATCAGCACTACCATACAATCTATGCTTTTCTTCTTAAATGTACAAAGAGTATTGGTTACCCATTAATGTGCTAAAAATACTGCTGTGAGAGTCTGACTATTCCTGTATTTGAGCAGCTGGATGCAGATCTGAAGCACAAAGAAAGGAAAATTATGCAATTAGATTCACTAGTTTTTATGGGTAACCCAAGCATCCATCCATCAGGAAGGAATGATAGTCCAAAGACTGATTCTCTCACAGATAATTCTACATAAATCATAATCAGACCTTTATTATAAACATGAGTCCAGTTCAAGTCAGAACCCAAAAGCTACTAATAAAGAAGAAAAAATGGAAACATGAAAAAAAGCTGCTGAAACTGATGACAGAAAGGCACAAAGACAATCACAACAATCAGCTTCTTCACAATGGAAGATAATCCTTAGAGAAACTTTGTATACTGTTATCAAAAATGTACGAAAATTTAAAATTAAAAAACTAGTGATCAGCTTAACTGCCCAGTTGTATGAGACAGAATGAGTCTGATTCCATGGATGGGTCTCTGCTCCCACTTCCTCAAGAAAGGTCAGGTTTACCTGTGATATCCCCAGCAGACAGATGCCTGCTCTGTTCTTTAAAACCTTCAAGGACCCAAAGGACCAAGGGTCAAAACCTTCAAAATCCCAAGATTTCCTGTTGTGCTACATTTCCCTTTACACAATTTCAGTCCATTCCTTCTTGTCACACACCTGGATGCTGGTATTTTGCTTCGAATTTCTTTACTTTAAATTTATTGAGGAAGATATTTCTCTTTAAATACTCCTAGATTGTCCTCCCAGATTTACTGACAAAATTCCAATACTCTTTAGTAATGCAGTACCTGGACCCATGACAATAAAAAAGACATTTTAATCTAATATTTCTTTCCTCCTCTGACAAGCTTTCGAAAAGAAAACACAATTAGTAAGTTGTTTGAACCATATGAAATCCATCCAAGACATCTAAAGGAACTCAAAGATGAACTGTTTGAACAACTGACAATAACCTCTTCATTAAAACTGCCTCTGAGTCACTGCAAATGTAGTGCCAAATTTTGAGAAGACTTTCAGATGGTTTACAGAAAATGGATCAGCCAGAAAGACTGGCAGACTTACTGGGAAAAAACTCCCACATTTTGCCCATGGATATTTGGGTGTATATTGTATATTTGCCCATGGATATCACAGGGGATACACTGAGAGAAGTAACCTATTGACAAAATCTTGGCAATTACTTCACTGAGCCTATAGATGTAAGAGGCACATCAAGATGATAGAGTCATCCTGGATTTCTGGAAGACTTTAAAAGAAAGTAAGGTAACTTATGAGAGCTGATCTTTCCAGGTAAATTACTTGTTAAGAAATCATGAGAGTATGTCTGTGGAAATATACTGTGGAAAAGTTCTGTTATTTGAGTGATCTAACAGGAAGCCCCACGTCTGAAGGCCAAAGGTTTCCTTACAGATCCATTGGATCCCCTAAAGCACTAAATTCAGTGAATTTCTCCTCCTTCTTAATTCAGAAACCAATGAATTTTCATTCTTTAAATGCACTCCGTTCTACCAAAATCCTTGGGAAAACTGACTTTTAACAGATATTTGGAGAATTCAGCAGCCCCTCTTTCTTAAGAATGTTCTTTAGAGCTCGAACCATGAGAGGGACTTGCCATGAAACCCACTGATACAAATTAGTGCACATGACAAACCCCATCCACACTAATTGCTAAGCAGCAAAGTTTCCAGTTTAAGAGAAATGCTTTGAGGATTAAAGGGACTCTTACCTTCTGAACTGCTCATACAAACTCACTGCATGTTAATTTTCCTCTGAGCACAGTCCTGCATTTCATGTTGGGCATCAGCAGTCTGCATATGACTCCAGTGTTTACTCAGTTGCCAAAATATGAGCTTCCTTAAATAAAAGACGGGGAGGAGTTACAAATTTCATAACCTGCCTCATCTCATTGTAAACACTTTAAACTACAATTATTTTTACAGATCGTGAAAATTAAGATCTCTTGGGACTTCAAAACAACTTAACCGAAGTGCACTACAAACCTCAGAGCAATTGGGATCCATGTTAAGTATTCCAAAGGACACGTGCACGTGTGTACAGGCAGACATGTAACCTCCACTTCACTTGGAAAGTGCAAATTAACATCTTAAACCAGAATACATTTTTTTAACATAGCACCATTATAATTTTTATTTTTCATCTTATTTTTATCCTATGCTTCTTTCAGCTGAGAGCCCTGTAATAGCAATTCACCTATTATTATCTATTTATATTAATAAACTTCTATATACTGTGTAACAGCATGTTATGAATTCATATTTCATTCTGCAAACCTTACGAAAAAATTACTTGGGGGGGGTGTCAGATTTGTATTAGTTTTATGTTTGTTTTTTTTTTAACTTGCCATTGGAAAAAATTACTTGGCTTTGTCAATAGCATTTTATTTATATTCTTTCTGAAAAAGAAGGGATTTCTAAACAGTGATTTACATTAGCCAGAATTTTTTTCCCTGGTGGCAGCTCATTTGGACCCTTTTGCAAGTGATCAGCAAACTTGGGAGATAACAGAACTGACTGCACAGGAAAGAATGTCAGCTCTGCTTCTTTCCTGGTATTTTTAGGAAATAAAATAACTTAGGTTAAAAAAAAGAAAAAGTCATCTCCACACTTGGTTGGTTTTTTCTTTTTTTTCCTTTTAGTTGTCAAAGAAATAGATTTTATATAAATTACTAACATAACAGTAGTGATAATTCTGCAAAGGTTATGTAGAATTTGTACTGACATCAAAAATCATATTTGGCAAACTTTATGACAGTTTTTGCTGTGCTGTTGGCTGATTCAAATTTTCTTGCAGAATACCAATCGTACTTCTACATTTGCAGACTAAAACATGAATAAAACATTAAAGTTTGACATTAATAAATATTAATTTACAAGTCTTTCTTGAGTTCTAGAACTCTGGCAAGTTCTAAGTAAAATGCTGTAAGCTGACTTCACAAAGCTCTGTTGACTTCTAATGATCACGATGAAATTTGCTTTTCACAATGTTCCTCCCTGGCCAGTCTGTGGCATTTCTGTCAGATAAGGTCACATTTAGCACTTGAACCACCTTTACAACAGCTACATAAATTGTAACATAAATTAACTTGGTAAGGAAAGAAACCATAAAAGACACAAGCAGGGTTTAGTAATAAGGTTTTAAAACAACTGTAAATTCAATTGGTGATAATGAAATTATTTCACTACAACTTCAATATGTTTTGTTTAAAACTAAGTGAGAGGGAAACAAGATAATGAGCATTGTTCCTATTTTAAATTATGGTTATACTCTGAAAAGTAATAGGCTAGAAGTTATTTATCACATAATAGAAGTGCAGGCATTATATGAAGAGTAAGAATCAAACAGGATGGACAAAAAACTATGCATAAAAACTGAATATTGATAGAATGTCCAACAGGGTGCAAAATATACGAAAATAATATTAAGAAAACAGAATTGCCATGTAACTGTGCCTGGTGTTTCCCAAATCACACTTCTTTCCACACTATTGTTCCTAAGCAATAACCAGACAGGATATAGAAAATGAATACCTCAGGTTATAAAAAGGTAACCATATGGAAATATTCAAAATCTGCTAATATGCTTCAAATATAAATGTGATTTTTTCCCCCGTAAAAGTCACTCACTTTAATAAACCAAAAGAAACTTTATTTAGAATAAGGTTTTATCATAACTTTTGATGCTATCAAAAATGCAACCTTTAATTTCTAAATTTTGGTATTTTTGCTATTAAATAAATTACAGAATGCTCAGATTTTGTTCTAAATTTAAAAAATAATTAGGTTTAGAATGTTGCAGTGTACAACAAAGGTGTATCCCATTTTTTCTGAAACTATTCCTATAACCAGGTAAAATCTTTGACTCTACTGAATTCTGTCACTTAGTCCCATAAGTCAAGATCTCAGGAATCTGAAGGGAACTGCAACCCAGTGAACACTCCTGCAGCAGAAATTCTGTTTCAGAATTTTTCTGCTTCAAAACAGGAATTAAGATGTAAATGAAAGAATGTTAATTTTTTTCAGTGTTAAACTTCAGTGAGGTACTAAATCAACATGATCAGTACAAAAATCATGGAATATTTCATAGGAACAAGGACAACTCTGGAAAAAACCGATTGTCTTTAAAAATTGATTTTACTAAAATAAGGTGGCATTGGCTAGAGGCTAATTATTTTTTTCACAGCTCTGTATGAAGGTCAGTCTCAGAATTTTTTTAAGAAAAATTCCAGGATACTGGTCTTGAGAGGTCAGCTCAGGATAACATTAGAAAGTTAACAAACACATTTTACAATGTGAAGGGAACAAAGATACCAAGATGTCAGAAAAAGGATATTTAAGATTGTTAACTCTCTTTTTGACAAGAAACAGAAATTTCCACTGGAAAGTAAATAAATATTCATGACAGAGTTTGATCCACAAGATGAGTTTCTCTGATTATGACAAATTTTCCATCCACATTATGACAAGGTTGTCATCACCCTGAGTATGAGAATGGGAGGAGAAAAAATATGAACTAAGCTTTACTACCTCTCCAAGACAAGGGAATGTCTGTAAGCACCTTTCATGATTCTTGGTGTTTCTAAAACAGCAGCAACTCACTTTCTGCTAGACTGTCAATAATGAAAGAGAAGCCTCTTCCTTTCCTTCTCAACACAATTGGTTTTAACAAAGAACGAGTGTTATTTTTATTACTATTATGTATTCCTTGAAGGAATAAAATTGTGGTGTAGAATTGCATAGACTGAGGAGAGAGTTAAAAACTCAACAGAATTTTTGGATTTACTTGTACTCCGATATTTTCAGAGTTTAAATACACACAGTTTCTGAAAGAAAATCCAATATGAACATCCAATCTAAATTCATTTCACAGCTCACATTTCCTCACAGGGGATAGTTTGAAATTTCCTAACAGAACAGGACACAGAGTTTAGAATATTTTTAGTTGCAATTGCCTTCTTTGGCCTGTCACTAAAACCCAGGATTACTTCTCATTTGTCTCTGGCTTTTTCTGTGTAACAAAAACCTTTCCTGGCCACTCCTCTTTAAGATTCTGCCATGTTGTCATCACTGTTAGTGACACGTGGATTTTTCTGCATTTACTTTCAGGTACAGAATACCTGCAAGAAACAGAAACAGTAAATCCAGAAGCATTAACATTTACATAGTAAATGTTAATTTAGATTGTCAGAATTAACACCTGACAGAAAGACCAAAATAATTACTTGGTGTTGTAATGGTTTTGGTTTAGGCCTTCCTGGTCACCAACCTGTAACCAGGTATCCAGGGAAGTGACCACTGTACCCAG
>JAWWES010000001.1:28942410-28982365 GCA_035583135.1 Lophotriccus pileatus
AAAAAAAAAAAAAAAAAACAAAAAAAAAAAAAACAAAAAAAAAAAAAAAAAAAAAAAAAAAAGAAGAAGAATTAGCATAGAGGTAGGAAAATGGTGTTGTGGATCAAGTGTCTTTAATTATCCAGAAGGCATATTTTTTGTAAAGAGATTTGAGAACTGTTTTAAAAATGTAGCTTGAAAATAAGTGCCTGCCTGTTCACCTCCAGGCTCTCTCAAGCATTCTTCTGCACACTGTATCCCATTTTCTTATTTAGTATGTTTGCATGTTTTGTTAGTTAGGAAAAGAATCCCATAAGAGGAGCAATGCAGCAACAAAGACATATCAACAGTCACTTGTGACATCTGCTAGGCATTGCTATTGTTTTTATGAAAATGAACAAAACCACTTTATTTTAGTGGCCTTAGTTTTGTTACTGAAGGATCTGAGGGCTCTGTTTAGTTTCCCTTTAATTGCAAGAACTGTAACGTCCTGGAAAGCTACTTTCTCATTGATCAGACATCTCTCCAGTGGTATATTTTAAAGAATTTGTTGATTCTCCGTCACATTTGCAACTAGAAAGTGTACAATGGAGGGGTTTTTTTTCAAATTGTGTTGAAATGAATTGTCAGGATTTAAGAAAAAAAAAAGTTGGAAAAGCTCTTATTTTAATTTTATGCTGCTGATAGTTTTTCATTTACATATCATTTGTCATTGATATTTTTATCTTTAAAAAAATTATGCAAATTGGCTATTTTCTTCATTCCAAATGACCAAAAGCATGCACGCTTCTACCACCCTGCCAGCAACCTTTCTTTCAACAGGTTATATTAGACCCTGAAGAATGTAATTTACCTGTGTATTCTTCTAAGCATAAATAATCTAAAATCATGGGTGCTTTGGTTTGACTGCCTTACTGATCTTGTGAGTGATACTGAAAATGACAAGCCAGTTTTAACTGCATGTTACTGAAATTCAGACTGCCTTTTCTAGTGCCTGGAAAGACATACATCCTTACTCCTATAATGTGTTAAATGTCTGTTAAATTGCTTTTTATTTATATCACTTGTGTGACAATGTTGATCTTTTTTTTCCTACAGACCTTAGAGCAGCATATTCCAAACTTTTCTTGCACTACATCTTATAAGGTCACGCTTGATACTATTTTCTGAGTAGGATTCAGACAGCAGCTGCTTTAAAGAGAATTACGGAAGTAACGTGTAATTTAATATGAATCCTTCAGAATGTGTTGGACAGACTTGATACCAATGAACTCTTATATTCTTTAACATCTACAAAGAACCAGAAAATCTGCCACTTTACAAACTACAATTTGACACAGATGGGCAGCAAGTAGTTCTGCAGAATGTGAGCTGAAAAATGCTTTATTGGAAATAAGGGGAAAACCTCAAAATTATTCTCACAGTACAGATCAAAACTATACTTTATTCCTGGAATCTAGATTTTTTTTGATACAGCTCAAGACTTGTGTTATCCAGAACTGAAGAGAAGACGTGAGGAATCTCACCCATGTTCTGAGGGTAGTGTTGTTGGCTAGCAGTATTAGTCATCTCTGGACTTCATCTTAATGTTTTCTGTATTAGCACAGGGATGATGTCCTGCTCATGAGTGTTTAGAAGACTACCCCATAGTCAGAGTTGGAATATGCAGTCTATCACTTGCCAATCTACCTCTGTCATGTATTGTACAATACCTGTGCCCTTAATTATATTTGCCTGAATGTGTGGACATCAGAGCTGCCTGACTTAGACCATGCAGCCCCTGAGAGTGGCAACAGTATTATACTGATTTGTGACTGACTCTGTTCACTCCCTGTAAACATCCTGACTTGTTTGGTGTCTGTCACAGCTTGTGCTCAATCTGCTGTTCATCTCTGTGTAAGTCTGTCTGCTTTAGAAAGAGATTCAAGTAGGAGGACTTCAATTCAGACAGGTGGAGCGAAATGTTTTAGGAGGAATGTGATGGGAAATAGTGCTTTATAATTAGTTTTAATTATCTTCTAATCCAGTTTTGTGCTGTGTTCATCCCTGGGGCTGCCTTGTTTGGCTGAAGCTAAATTCTATGGTTTGAAATGCAGTTGATTCTTTCGACCGTAGTGGATTTGGTCCCAACATTTTATTTTGAGCAGCTGAATGTCTTTTCCAGCAAACTCTTCTATGTGAAACTCTTGGCAACAGAAAATCCTCCCAATACCATCGGTGTATCTCACAATCGCTACTACCTTGTTTAATCTGCATTCAAAAATTTCAGTAATACCATTTTTTTTAAAAAAAAGAATGTTTCTCTCTGTGGATATATTATGACACTTGATAGCAGGTGGTGAAACAATTCAGTACAACATTTCTCAGACAAAGATGAGCTGTATTAAAGCAGCACTGCTCTTTTCTTTAGTAGACATCAGAATTCAGGAACACGCCTTCATTGTGGTGGAATGTGCTCCCCATAATTTAATATAGTCAGGTAGACCTTTTGGTTTACTTTAAACCCCATTTGCACTTTCACTGTGAAGTGCTGTTTGACTGTGAGACTTTATCATGAAGAGGGATAAATGATGGAGTCTTTATTACCCTTGAGCAGAGCAAAGCCAGAAGGAGATTAAGAAATCTTACATAAAAAGAGAATAACAAAGATTAAGCACAGAATCCTGTAGTATTATGTCAACCACCCTCCTGGTATCTGCACTTTAGATATTTATACATTTAACTTGCTGTGTTGACTCTACGATCTTCACCTTAGGAGTGATGTGATCTCTGTTACATTCAGTTCACTGTAGATTACTTAGCGGCTGTTTTATGAGGATGGAATGTAACACAGATTGTCTCATACATGAATGAATACATTTCTTATCCATCTGGAATGTCCTCTGCCAGCTTTGTTTTAGAGTCTGTAACCTAACTATCGAGAACGTCCTGTATAACTATTAAGATTGGGTTTAGGTTTCTTTGTTCAGTTTCTCACGCACAACTGCCTACAGCTGCCAAGTGCCTGATCTCTCTGTCTCAAGGCTTTTCTGAGAGCTGGGGCTCTGTTTTCTACTGGGGTCTGTAAGGCAAAGTCTTTGGTAGGTGGGGTCAGTTTTTGTTAAAAATTCTCCTACAGGAATCGCAGTGCTATTTTTAGTGGTTTTCCAGTGAGTTATCCTGTATATGGCTGCCTCTGGCTCAAACATGAGCCTGACTATCCCACATCCCTGATGCTGTTGCATCTTTGCAGGCTTTGAGAGCTGTTTGCGGGATTTATCCTTACAGCTGGAGTTTATTTTGGGTTGTGTAGTTCAATGACAGGCAGCATGAGGGCGCAGCAGTTGAGCAAGCACTTTATGCAGAGTCCCATTACTGGAGCTCCCATGCAGATGCTTCAGGCAGGGTTGGGGACATGGGGATTCATACATACAATTTTGGGGGCAGGTTTGATGCTTGAACCTCTTACTTTACTTTAGAACTTTCCTATATTACTTGTACAAAGTGTTTAGGTTTGATTAGGTGTGCAGTTGTAGATTTAAGAAGAATCAAGTTCAGAGTCCAGTTAATACAAGACCCTAAACCAGTGCCTGCAATTTTTGTTTTGCACATATTTCACACAAGTTGAATCTGCCTGATGTTTAAGAGCAGATTGTTAAGATTTTTAAAAATGCAACGGTAAAGGGTCTTTTGCTTATCTGTCCACAGGAATAGCTATAAGCACAATCTCAGATTCATCCTTCTTTCCCCAAAGCTCTGGAACATATATATGTTCCTCCAAAGACCATGTTGAGTAGAATGGGCTTTCACACATGCTCATAGAAAATTATGTGCCAAAATGTTTTCTACATTAGAGCCTTGGTTTGTCACTGTGGAAGAACTTTGGTTGTGTATAATATTGCTCCCTGGATTTTGGAAGAGGTTTTGATCAGCATAAGCTGTAGTTACTCCTTAGACTGAACAATTTTTCTCTTAATTTTCCAAATTGATATTGACTGCTTCATGCTGACTGTTGATCTCAGCTTAATGCACCGGCGATGTCACTGTCTGATCAAATAACATCTGTCCACCCGTAGTGGACATGAAATCCCCCGCGTATTATGTGACCAAACTTTCTAATGTTGACACTATTATTTCTAATGTGTGGTTTTTCTTCCTGAAATTCAGTATATTGTTGCAGATAGATAACAACACTGTGAGAGATGAGTAGCAGTTGACTTGTAAAACACAGCTGTGTTGAGCAACGCTTATTGGCAATTTTGATACACTGAACTGACTCTTCATACCAAACCAGCTGGTAACTAACATTAGGCTTATATGTATCAGCATATCTTGTTTTGCAAAGCACAGTAGCTTTGAAATATTTGATGTATTTTGTTTGTTATTCATGCTGCAGTCAAGCACTAATTTGTGTCTTTATAGTACAAATTATTAAAGAATTTTGTTTAAAATACAACTTTTCCCAGGTGTTTCTTGGCTTTTGTGTTGCACAGGGCTGGGTGGTTCATCTTGATGCTATTCAGTAGAAGGATGGTTGTATGTCTTGGATGGTGATTTGCAAGTAGAACAGCAGGATTTGTGTATCCTGCACTGATGGGGAAGCTGCCTGCCTGCAACTATGACTGGCTGAGCCTACATGTCAGTAGGGTTCCCCAGTCTTTCTGCCTTGTGCTGGAGCCCTTTGAGCACTGGACCTTGCTCAGAGGTGTGGTTGTTGGCTGCAAATAGTGCAGGAAAATCTCACCTCCAAAGGCCTTCCACAGCACACGCCAGGTAGAAGGGAATTCAGATGTGTGATGTAGGTGGGAGAGCAAAAGGCAGGAGTGAGGTGAATGTGCAGTCAGCCCGGAGCATGCAGTCTGCAAATCCTCAACTTCACCCTTTTCCTGTTTCCTTCAGTGAGAGAGGAGGATAATCACTGCAGGGCAGAAGCTATCCAAGCAGAAATCACAGACCACTAGGCATTAACTCAGCAAGTCTAATCACAGTTTGCTAGTTACCCTCAGTATTTTCTTCACTTCTGGCTGCTTTCTCAGATCCTCAGAGACCCTGTTTTCTCCTGCTCATCTCTCTCAAAGCTGTGTCTCTGCAGGGACAGTTTTGAATTAACTATTCGGGGCCAAGTCACAGGGCAGAAAACCTCAGAGCCAGTGGTGTAAATGGCTGGGGGAAGCAGTGCCATCTCCTCTCGGTGGTGCTGTACACAAAGGCACATCCTAACTCTGCAGACAAGGATTGCCAGAATTCTGGGCTGGGTGAAATCCAGCTTTGCAGACTGAGCTTGTGGCTGGCCTAGAACTGAATAATACTTTGAAATTTCCCTAGGGATAAAAACATTGTGGTTCCGTCAAAGCCCTCCTCCCAACCAGAAAATTCAATTTTGAGCTTGACAATTCCCTTTCAAGACTGCCAATTTACTTTCAGCTTTATTAATTTCTCTCTTCTCCCCACCTCCCAACTTCCCCCTTGTTTTGTTGGTATTTTTTTTATTCAGTCTGCTGAAAGGCTAAAAGTGAAGCTCTAGATTTGCAACACTTAAATCCCAGTGGCTCCAATCAGAGATCTGGCTGTTCGTGGTGCTGTACAGAGACAGTTGCTGCCAGTTGGCATAGGAGCTGGCTATCCAGCCTGGATCTTTGTTGCTAAGTGCATAGAGATGGAGGAGATAATGGAGTCAGTAATGGAGCTGTGGTGGGTCTGTCTCCTCTGTGGGTCAATGGGTGATTCATTTTTGCTGTGAATGTACCTCAAGCAGATGACTTTGGCTTGGCTCTTACCCAAGCACTCAACATGCTTTTGTTGAACACGCTTATGTTATCTCTGGCTTTGTGGAAAACAAGACTTGAACCGGCCGAAGGTGATATTGGTGATTTGGCACTAACCGGTGATTTGGCACTAACCAGGATATCTCTCTGTCCTCAGAGAATATCTTCAGTGCTATCTGCCCTGCTGCTGCCTCTCCAGACAGCCCCTTCTCCAACAGCTGAGGACGGACTTGGGTTGCCAGGAGGGGTAGGTCCAACACCAGTTTGGGGCTCAGCAGGCTCCTCTAATGGTTCCTGTGGGAACAGCACAGATAGACAACTCCACCATGGTTGTGCTGGCATGGAGGGAGGATCAACAGAAGCAGAACAAGGACAAATATCTGGATTCAGACTTAGTCACCCAAGACGGGATAATGTGGTGAGCTCAAGGAGAGGTCCCCTGGACTCTGAGCAGGAACAGAGCTGGGACAATGTCCTCAGTCACCTTTTACATCCAAGGGGACTGTCTGTTTGCCAAGACAGATCTAATGTGTGGAGCACTGTTTGTAATGGATAAGACATCCCAACCTACAAGCAGAAACTTTGCAGACTTATTTTAGACCTATTTTGCAATCACTATGGTTAATTCAGCATCCTGGCTCCTAAATTCCTTACCAAGGGGAGACACCCACAAGCTGGGCATCTCACCTTGCTGTCATGGAACACCCAAAGGTCTCAGTGAATGACACTTTCCAGCTGCTGCAGCAATACCAATAGCCACCAAAAAACATCAACCTCATTAATCACCTTCTCTGAGACTGACTTTGTAATTAGCATGCAAGAGGCACAAGCCAACTTAATGAAATTAGCAGTAATTAATGGCACTGACACACATGTAGAGCCAGCACAGGGACCAGCTGGAGCTTGGGATGTGCAGCTCCTGTGGACCGCGTGCCCACGGCACAGCACCCAGTCGCACCTTAGGACACCGAGGGTTCTGACTCTGATTCCTCGCAGCTGAGATCAGGTAGGTGAATGCTAATGAACAGCAGCTCGCACGATCCCACAGAAATTGAATTAATTATGTTCCTCTGCTGATGTAAACTGATGTCAAACCCCTAATATTTATAGGCTGGCTCAGCATCAGGGCTGCGGTGATTTATGTGGATGTCTAACCTTAGCACTGCTTTTTCCTCATAGCTGGTGTGTTGACTCAGAGCTGAACAGCACAACGGAGTACATTTGTTAAAATACTGCAGTATTGTGGAAGCCTGGGGACAAATCCAGCTTCTCAGGTAAGAGAATTGATGAACAGAACAGCCAAATCCACTCTGCAGCAGGCAAACCTGTCCAGGCACTTGTGAGTCATTGCTTAACAGGGTTTTATTGCTTAACAGGGTTTTGTTCATTTGGAGTCCTCTGAGGGTTGATTTGTTGTGGGTTGTTTGTTTTTTTTTTTCCTTCTACTTGTTTGGTGTTTTTTTCTTTAATCATCTCATTTTTAACATCCCACCTCAGCTGGAATGAGAGCAAGATTAAGTGCTAGTTGCAAGATGAAAACCAGCAATGAACCTGCAAGCCACAGCATGAAAACAGAGCTGTTACAGAAGGGATATTTTTATACAGGTAATCTGAAAAGTAAACAAACTCCAGCTGTTTTCTTGCTGCTGACATTAATTGAAGCAGGAAGGCTGATTAACGCTGTGGACTTGTTTCTGCTGAAAATCTCTCTGCCACTTCCCCCTGGATTTGACAGTTGGCTATCAATTTGCTTTGCAGCTGATGCGCTCATGCACATCTCTCTGGAGTAGTTGTGGCTCTTCAGTAACGCCCAGGACATCTGATACTAAGTGGTTTTGTCCATATGCTCACATCATGTGGTGTTTATGTTCGGGATGGAGTAAAAGGCCTTTTTCCCATACCATAATCCATGTTATATCCCATGGAGACCCCTTCTTCTCCAGTAAGCATCACAGGAAACATCAGCAGCCCCATGTCAGGTTTGTACAACCATGACAGCAACAACCCCAGACCAAACTCATGATGATAAGGCTTTAGGGGAAATCAGTGCAATGCCTAAAATCAGCTCTTGAAAGAAAACCCCTAAGACTCAATTTATGAGTTTTAGCAGGCAGCATTCCTTTATTTACATCCTCAGATGCACGAGACATTGGATTCTCCAAAAAGAGTGAATGCATGAGTTACAAAAGTCTCTTGCTTTTCTTTAGTTACCTCATTAACAATTCAAAGCATGAGCTAATAGTGTTCCACCCCTTTCCCAGAATTGTTCCTCTCCTAGACACGCCTCCCTTTTGGAGTCAGTGGTCCTTCAAAGTGGTCATTCTTGTTTGTTCTGTAGTCTTCCCCACACTGTCCTTTTTTTGAACTCTTATTTCTGGGACGTTTTCATGCTCTTGCAATCAGTGTCTGTGCACTTTGTACAACCACAAGGACAGTTTTGTCTAGTTCATCAGCTTTATCAGCTTTGCTTCCCAGTAAAGACACTTTGTCTCTTAAGAAATTCCATTCTGCTGAGACTGCCTGACCTGCAATGACAAGCTATATAGATTAAGCTACATGATTTTACTATATAGTTTTAAGTTGTAAGCTATATTCATTGCTCTATACAGCTACAAATGTTTAAACATATGTGTTTTAAGGACAGAACCCCGAATCAAAATAAAAACTGGCCATTCTTACCTTAAGTAGTTTTAACAGTGCTAAACAGAGTGCTGGAGGCAATTACCTCTAACACAGGTGGTGATGAGTATCTGGAGCGGGAACAGCCTCAGGTGAGAAGGCTGGAGGTAGAGAGATTCCAAATGAAACCCTGGTGAAAACTATGAAATCCATGCCCAGCTTGGCTGTCTCTGCTTAGAGCTACAGTTCAAGTATGTGTGTCTGTATATATATATATATAATATCGGATTATATCACAGATGGCTCCTGCAGGAAATTAGGGAGGGCAGAGAGAGTCTCCAGTCTTACCCATTAGGGCGTGACAGTAGTTTTAGGTTTCCAACGTCGGTCCTGCAAAGGAGCATATGAGCTGTATGGTCCATGTCAGTGTGAAAACTAAAACTCTATTGCACTTGCATTAAAGGCCTTGTTCCTTTTTTCTCTCAGCATGGCTAATAAGAAGTAGCCCATTTGGTTCTACACAAGTGACTGATGTGATTTCTGCAGTCGCTTGCACTGACCCAGATACGAGGCTGTGGGGTTTCTCCTGACAGAGACCTCAGGCTGACAGCATTAATCCGTGGGTACAACTGGAGCAACACCTCCTCAATTAAGGTGCCTGGAAGAAGGGACAATGCCCCATGTCTCTGGCTGAACTGTTTCACTGATTTATTCACCCCCAGATAAAAACTGGTACACAGCCATGCTGTGGCAGTGGGAGCTGTACCCAAAAGCACAGGGGTGTTCGTGCCTGGGGGTTATCCTGCTTCCTCTTGCTAATGGGGGGAGTGGGATGAGCCCATCAGGGCCAGCACGATGCTCCACCCCTACAGCTGCCATGCTTTAACACAGCACAGCCTGTTTGAAATCTCTGGCAACAGGGATACTTCAGCCTCCCCTGCCTGCCCATTCCAAAGCCAAACTTGGAAAGTTTTCCCTAATATCTTGATTAGATAGAAACCTGCTCCTTCCTTTGGGTTTTTCATCTTGTAAGAAGCTGAATGTGAAGGGACTTTTCATCTTCCTTTTTTTCTCTAAATTATTGATATCACTAAACTGGACTTTTAAAAAAAATTTTTTTCAGTCTTCAGAGTTCAAATAGAAACTTTTGAAACTGTATTTCCTCTATCCTTTTTTGGCTTCAATGCCGCCTTTTTGGCAAAAACACGTAGCAATGAAAAGATATTTCACTGTCTGTGTGTATCATCAGCCATTAAAATACCATATGCAAAGGTGAAGCAATCTGGATGCTTTGGGATGGATTTATATCCTTAGGCAGTAAGACTTCCCAGCCTCATACATGATGATTGGTCTTTTTGTGCTGTATGACTACTGCTGGGTCTGTTTTTTTCTCTTTTTCCCCTTTAAAACACAGGGGTGCACATATGGGACAGTGCCACCCCCTGGGAACCCTTTGAGCAAGATCAGAGGCTCCCAAAGGATGCAATACCTGGGTCAGGCATTCCAAACCCATCCCACTGGCCCCACGATGCAGCAAGAATCAGCTTCCACAGCCCAGACTACCTAATGTCCTCTGAAAGCACCACAGCAAGTCCCAGGGCTGGATTTAGGCTGCAATCACTCTGCTAGGTAAAACAAGAAGCTGCAATGAGGATTTAAGGCAAAGCTAATCATTTTGACTTTGCTTTTCCTTACCAAATGCTTCACACGATGCACTTGTTTTCTAATTAATACAGCCTTTTCTTTGCAACTGACAAAAAAGGGAGGTGATTTGAGTAACTAAAAAATAAGGAGGACCTCAGGTTGTAAAAAGGACTGTTGGCTGCTGTCCCTGATTGCTAGCCTGGATATTAATTATTTTCCTGCTGATTCAGAGGGAAGATAGCCAAGCTATGAATCAGCCCTGCCTCTTCTTGCAACCTATCTTTTCCCTTGATCTGCTCTCCAAATCCCAGCCAGGTCTGGCAGTGCTTTGTTAATGAGATCAGTAACTGCAGTGACCATGGGCAGGTATGGTTGCAGAGTTAGGAGGGAATTGGAGTAACTCTGCTTCCTTCCACATTGCAAAGCAGAAAATGCTAACTGTCAGCTGGGTACAATTTTCTCCAGAAGACGGATTGATGTTTACTTTTTTGCCGGATCAGAGAGTTCCTGGTTCCTTTGCTGTTGCTCTTCCCACAGGTGATGCAACACCAATTCCTTTAAAAAAAACCACTGCGAATCTGAAAGGCAATAAAAAAGGCCCAAATTCTCAACCCTTGAGCACTGTCCAGCAGCCAAGACATGCATCCTTGTGTGAGTGAAAGTAGATATGACACAGATTTAATGAGGCAACAGCCCCTTGGCAGCACCACAGGCCTGCTCTGAAATGGTATCATTATTTGTTTACTTGACTGATGCAGTTGTGCAAAAAAATGGAAGAAAGCTATTTGGACGGCTAAGTAAATGAGGTTTGAAATTAAAAAACTAGCTAATTCGGCAGAGTTTGCTGAAGCTTAGGTGGGCCTTGGACATATTGTAGTTTTAGGGATTGTAGACAAGCATTTTCAGGAACCCTCTGAAGATTTAGGGAACCTTATCACCATTTCTGCACTGCCTTATCCTGCACTGGTGATACAGAGCATATAAAATTAGAATCTTAGAACAGTTTGGGTGGAAGGGGTCTTCAAGATCATCTAGTTCCAACCCCCATGCCATGGGCAGAGACACCTTCCACTAGATCAAGTTGCTTGAAGCCCTGTCCAGCCTAGACTTGAATATTTTCAGGGATGGGGCAGCTATGGCTTCTGTGGGCAAATGTTAGTGCCATGTTCTCCTCTGAAACATCCCTGTCCTCTAAAACTTTGAAAAAGAGGGGAATCAAGACATATGAGATGCCATTGGTTTCATTACCATCTAGATTACTGGTGTGTGAGGGAAATATCTGCTGGTAACTACCAATCTCATCAGCAGTGCTGGAGAGTTGCTGCTCTTCCTGGTACATGTTAAAGAAGTGTATCCAGAACTTTTAAAATGATGCTTGAGTTGGTTTCACAAACTGCACAATGAAAAACTACTGGTGTCAAAGATCTCTTGGAAAAAAAGTACATTTGGGGACATCTCCTTCTCCTACACACTTTTTTTGGCTACAGTACAGTATTTTTCCCCTTTAATATAAAACTTGCAGAGGAGGGAGGGGCAGAAGCCAATCACTAGACACTGCAAGAAGCAAGGATGATTTCTGAGACTGCATTGAGGGGCTGTACCCAAGTCAAGGCTCTCCAAACACAGTATCTGAGTTACAGGGGTTAGACAAGGATGTTGACAAGTGCCTTGCTCCTGAGGTTTATACAAAGAATTACACTGCATTGTTTTTTTCCCACACCCTTGGCTCCACCTTTCCAGCCAGTCCATAATGCAGCAAATAAATCTTGATTGTACTGATGGTTTTATGCTTGCCTAGTGTTTGAAGCTAAGCCTGGATGAAGCCGAGATGTAGAGGTGACCTCTCTAATTATTACCCAAGCAACTTCCTCTGAGCTCTGTAATTGGAGACATCTGGGAGCAGAGTTTGGAGTAGGTTTCCTCACCAAATGCAGGAGTCAGCACAAGTTCTGGAGTTGCTGCACGCTGATGTTAGGTCAAGGTTAGGCTGATAAGCAGTACATAGAAGGAAGTACCCTAGAAGCTTGTGAGGTGTCCTAGAGATGATCCTTACTGAAGGAGAGAGGGTTGTAGACTGAAAATATCTGCCTTGGAAATGGTGGGGAAATTACTGATGTCAAGTTCTCATGGGGTGATAGTGATAAAAACACGGGTGCGTGGTCCCTGGTGCAGAGGAAAGAAGGGACTGCTGGGAGACATGGATGCTATGGCAAATTATCCTTAGCCACTCCAAAACCTCCATTTCCTTGAACTGTGACGGAGTGGCCAACCCATGGGTCCTGGTGAATGTTGGAGGTAGCTCAGTAAGAAATATATTGCACGAAACTAATAAATCCCTGGGGAGATTTGTCCTTTCAGATTCATTATCTACTCATCTTTTTCATCTTGTAGGGAATCATCTGAGTCACCTTTGTCTTCTGGTAGTTTTGCTCTACATATGTGGTAGGAAGGATTTGGTAAAGGTGTTCCTGTGAGGTCCGATATGTACTTGCTCCTCCTCCCCAGATATGGTCACTCCAAAAGCCAAGGAGGGCAATCCAAAAGTAACATCTTCTGCCGCAGGAACCAGGCAGTGCTTTGATGTATCTACACGTTATAAATGGGCAATATTGTTAGGCAGCTGGGAAACAAGGGAAAACTTAAAACGCAGCAGAGTATTCCAAAATTTGATTAGAAAAAGCGAATCCTGCCTTTCTGTGAGTCCTTCAGAAACAAGCCACTGCTTTTGCATAGCAAGCATCACTGGAAGGAGAGGGAAGATTTGATCAGGCAAAACTCTGTCTCCGTTACACCAATGTAAATCCAAAGTAATTCCACTGATCCCAGTGTTGATTTAGGCTTGTGAAGCTAAGATCAGGATTTGTTGTAATATCACAACAAGCTACTTATCTGCAAGAAGAGTTGTGTGGAAGAGCCTTGATGTGCAGTTCTGCCTTGCCTGGGTCTTGGGAGATGCTAGAAATGGGAGCATCAAATGTCTCTCTGCTGGGAGCTGAAGGCAGAGATGGTGACAGAAGGGGGGAAATAAACCCCTTTTTCTTTCTTTTTGTGAGGTAGATGATCAGCAGGAGAATTTCCTAAAAAGGACTTGTCAGGACTGTTCAGAGTCAGCATTTTTTAAGGCGGCTTCTGACCTGTCATAAGTAAAGAGCAGCTGAGAAGACAGTAGTGCTATTTGCTCCTTTCATTCCTCTCCACTATAGGAAAGAGGGGATTGCTGGCAACCTGCTTGTTTTCCAAACAGTCTTTCTTCTCACTGTGGAAAATCCTATGGAAAAATCAAGGTAATTGACTAAACTTCTACAACACTGTCTGCTCCTAAGCACAAAGCAGCTGAGCCCTGGTCCCCTCCAGCTGGGTGGAATCCCAGAATGGTTTGGGTTTGAAGGGTCCTCAAAAATCATCTCATTCCAACCCCCCTGCCATGGGCAGGCACACCTGTCACTAGACCAGGTTGCTAAAAGTCCCATCCAACCTGGCCTTGAACACTTCCAGGGATGGGGCAAGCCCCAGCTTCTCTGGGCAACTTATTCCAGTGCTTCACTAGTCTCACAGGAAAGAATTTCTTGTTAATATCTAATCTAAACCTTCCCTCTATCAATTTGAAGTATTCCCCTTGTCCTGTCACTCCATGCCCTTTCAAAAGTCCCTCTCCAGCTCTCTTGTAGCCCTCTTTAGGTACTGGAATGTGCTTTAAGGTCTCTCCAGAGCCTTCTCTTCTCCTGAACAACCCCAACTCTCTCAGCCTGTCTCCATAACAGAGGTGCTACCCAATCCCTGGAAGTGTTCAAGGTCAGGTTGGATGGGGCTTGGAGCAATCTGTTTTAGTGGAAGGTGTTCCTGCCCATGGCAGAGGAGTTGTAATTACATGATCTTGAAGGTCCCTTCCAACCCAAACCACTCTGTGATTCTATGAAATACTCACATAGGAGATCAGACCAACGTGGTATAGGAAAGATGTTAGAGTAAGTCCAGCTCTCCTCTAATTATGCTGTACTGAGCAAAATGATTTTCCACACGGGTGTGGAACTGGGGACCTCAGTCCCTTTTTCCACACTTGTATCACCTGGTGTCACTCCTAAGGTGAATGATTCAAGGCGGATTTAGGATAGAGAAGTGTAAATGCCTAAGCAGCCACTTGCTGCCAGAGCTTTATTTGTGATACCTGAGTTACATTCTACAGATATAATCACAGATAACCTTTCCTCTGCTGATTTAGCTCGCTAGATTTTCAGGGAAGGGCCAATCCCAGCATCTCCCAGGGCCACAGATCCCACCTTGATCTCCACTTCACCACCAATTCACTGCTCCAGTACAAACCCCAATGCCATGACTTCATTCCTCTTCAAGCAAGCTTCTTGCTGTTTGACTTTCACGTTGCTTAATAGCAGACAGCCCATTAAAGAGCTGCTTGATTTGTGGCTGTGCAGAAGTAAGCGCTTGTACAGACAATTAAGGGGAGAATTTAATGGTATGGATTTCCCAGCAGAGTTATCAATTAGCGCGAGCTGTTTGTCAGCCGGCCGCGGCGCAGATCACAGTGCGGGTGCGTCCCCAGCGGTGCCCGATGCATTCAGCGAGGCAGAGGCTGGCTTTCATCATGGCTTATGGTTTCCACCTTTCGTTTTATGCGGAAACAGGGAAAAAAATGGGTCTTCCAGCGGAGACGTCTCTTCCAGCCAGGCACTGCTGTCATTAAACACCTGGCTGCCCTGATCACACTGCTCTGCTGGGGTGGTCATGCAGTAAGCTACAAGGTGTGGATCTCTTGGCTCCCAGTGACCCCAGGTTATACCTACCCAGTTTACTAACTGAATTTCTTACCTTAGCTGGTCATAGAATTGCCTAGGTTGGCAAAGTCCTCTAAAGTCACTGAGCCAGCTGTTAACCCAGCACTGCCAACCCACCACTAAACCCTGTCCCTGGTAGTGCATGGTAGAGGAGAACGAGAAGGGAGGAGAGGCCTGATTTTAGGGAGCTCTTATACTAGGAGAAAAAGGATACTACAAGGCCTAACAGCTGTAAGAGGATGCTGATGAAGTTCAAAGGGGAAATGAAATACAAATATTAACAGAAGGGATATGCAGCTCCTGAACTGTCTGCCAAGAGAGGTGGCAAAATCTCAGGCCTGCCTGCATGAGGGACCAAAGTATCTCAGATGCCCTCAGAGACCTTTTCCGCTGCTAAGCACCTTCCCAGCTTCTGCCTAAGGCTTTTTCTTGCTGAGTTCACCCCTGAGACAGACTTTGGAAGAGGGAACTCTCTGGCCCATGGTTTGTGGAGCTCGACAGCGTCTTGCTGAGCATCACCATGTTGCCTTTCAATAGCCTCAACTTCTCCATCATGGTCAAGGACAGCAATTTGGCTTCTCATCCAAGAGCTGCTTCTGCCAAAAAAACAAGAGGAGTTGCTATAGTTTGCCTTTTCATTACAACTGCTGGTTCTTTGGTCACGATGACCCCCATAAATAAAAGAGCTTATTAACGCCCTTCTCCTCCCACCAGTGATTGTCTATGACCTCGAATGACCTTGCTTAATTTAACTTTTTCAACCAGCTATTTTTGACAGCGAATAATTTAACATCCTTGTGACCCCAGCCTTGCGTCTCTCCTGCCAACTGGCTCTGCAGTTTAAATGAACAGCAATAAATAAATACATATCTGCAGAGGGACCTAAATGACTCCCATTACTGGAGCATCTGAAGGCCTGCTTAAATAAATCAAGTGAGTAGGAGATTATGCTGCAATCATGTGGAGAGGGAAAGGAGAGAATACATTACTGGTATTCCAGAGGCTGCAACTCGGGGGCAAACAACTTTGCAGAATTCAGAACAATGAGGTTTAATTCAAGTGCAGATGGATGACCAGGGGCTCATTCTGTGGTGTCTTCAAAGAGGAGCAGAAGACTGCAACTTGATGGATCTAAGCACCAGTGCTTAGAACTCTCACCAGGCAGCTCCTGCCTTGGGGAGGGGGCTGTTGGAGGTTGCTCTCTGCATCTCCATGCCCTGAAAGTGAGGGTACAGACACCAGCTGCCCACCTGCAGTCATTGTCTCACTTTTATCCCCCACACATGCCCTCAGGAGGGGAGAGCTGAGCTTGTAGGAGTAGGGATGGCAGGAGTGGGCACTTCTTCAACTCCCAGTGCTTTGGGCAGGCATGTACTCACCTTGAACCACCCCAGGACCAAACCTCACCTCGGGGGTCCCCTTCGTGAGTAAGAACAACAGATATTCTGGGGAGGGAGGAAAACCTCACCAAGTGATCTGCTTTGAAATCCCAAAACGAATAATGAAATTCTATTTTTTGGAGGAAACACTGGCTGCAATTTTTCTCCTCCACTTTGCCTTTCACCTTATTCCTACTTATTTTTGGGGTCCAGTTTTAAAGCATCACTATTTCTTCTTTCCCCCTTCACAGCCCTTGTGCCAGCCCTGTCACCATGGCCTCATTTGCATCACGCTGAGGAGCAAGGAAGCATCGTTATAAATTGTATTTACATAATTCTCCTTCCCCTGCTGAGGCTGAAATCGAAAATGCAACTAAGTTAATCAGCAAGATCTGGGCCTGCCACGAGCGCAGGCTGGGGCTCCACGTCCCTGTGGGGCCATAGGAATGTCTGGGGACCCACTCACTGCCTTAATTCAGCAGTGAGGAGCTTTTCCCTAATGTTTTCCAGCTTTTCCCTAATGCTTTCCAGCCTGTTAAGGAAATAAAAGCCAGGCTTCTGCTGCTGCTTTGTCTCAAGGGTGAGTCTATTTTCTCTTTTTTTCATTTTTCCTCTTTTTAATCCCTTCATCTGGCACTGCACAGCGTCACCCATCACCCCCGTGGGTGACAAACTCCCCTCTGTGCCCATCTGTCCCCACGTCTCCAGCAGTGAGATGTTCCCCCTTAGCAGCTTTAGGGTAAAATTGGTGAAATAGTTCAGTAGGAAATTCCCTATTTTCCTCCATCACTGTTAAAGCAAGCCCACAGTGCCTAACTGGACAGGAGGTATCTGTACTGGTGAGAGGAATGATGGATGATCATAGTAATTAATTAACACTGATGAAGTGTCTCTCAGTTTAAACACATCACAAATCAAAACAGACTCTACACTCTCCCTGCCCTCACAGAGAGCAGAAGCAGCACCATCCATCCCTGCCCTAGTCTGCCTGGCAGCTGGTTTTAGGGCTATTAATAAGATTTTGGAGTTGAAGACCTGTTTAGAGTTTACTCTTCCCCCTTCTAAATCTTCAGAGACTGAGGGTCTGTCTTTCTTTTTTTTTTTTAGAGGGGAGAGAAAAGAAGGGTATGAAACACCCGGTTTTGAGCAGCCTCGAGATCTACGGGGGAGAGGGGAAAACAAAAAGAAGGAAAACACTAGAAAACAGCTTTTGCTGCCAAAGGAAGCCTTCGTGGAACTACAGATTTTTGGCTTTCCTATTCCTGAAACTAATAAATGAATTAAAATAATTGTAACACAAATATTGCATGAATTGATTAAGTAATGAAATTATAAAATTAACAGGAAAATACTAATAACCTTAATATGAAAAGTCCAGGAGAGTTTCAGATAATGAGAAACTGGAGTAAAAGTCTGGTCCTAGAGGACATGATTTGTGGTGACCACATACAGCTGCAGGTGACACCTTGATGGGAACAAGAGCCTGTGCCAGGCCGACGCTGCTCTGGGCACAGCCTCCTTTCTAATTTTATCACCAAAATTTCACTGCATTACCACAAATATGACAAGCAGATGTCCTTAAGCGTTCACTCTGTCACTGGCAGGCAGCAGCTAAACCTTATCCCTCTTTTTTTGTTGTCTGAAAGAGTCTGGGCACCCATGATTTTGAATAGTTTATTCCTGTCATTTCCGAATGTTTTCTTTAATTGTTCTTCCCTTGTCATCTATTTTTGGCTTGATTTATGATAACCATGAATAGTACCAATAAAGCTTGTGTGTCAAGTCAGCACATCAGATCAGAGCTGCCCCTGACAGAGGGTCTGTAAAACCTCACTGGCTCCCTCCTACCGAGGCGTATGCACTTTTGGGGGGGTCATGTTTAGTTTTCCTCTCCTGAATGTGTATTTGTGATCAGGGAAAGCATATTTTCCACCAATCTGGACACCTCGGCCCCATCGCCTGCCCCATGATGCCCATTGCACATCAGCCTCTGTGGATGTGGAGCTGGGCCAAGCATATGCCCAGCCTTTGGACCCCCTGCCCTTTCCCCCTTCCCAGTGCCTCACTTTCCCTCTGACAAAAGAGAAAAGGGGATTAACTTTGATCTTGGGCAGGAAAACACAGCTCCTTCAACCCCTGTGATCATGCTCCACACCATTCCTTACTGGGGGATGTCCCCTTTGCACCTAAATCCTGCAACCCCTGATGACTCTCCCCTGCATCCTCCATGGGTTATATCCCAATGCCCCCCAGCTGCCTGGTTGTCTAGATGGCCCAGCTGGTGGTGGTGCACGGTGCTCCAGTTCACCCTGTTCCAAATCCCAGTGCAAGGTCCCAGGCAGAGCCAGTGGGGCCTTGTCCTATTAACCAGTACCAAGACAACGCTGGCCCACCTGCAAGTGCCTGGGAGGTCCCAGTGGCTAGTGCCAGTGTCCAGGTATGCAGGTCCTGGTCTCGGTTCCAGTTCCCAGCTGGTGGTGCTGGTGCCCCTGTTCCCCATCCCCCTTCTCTATCCAGGTGGTGCCAGCCCCTGTTCCCACTGATGGGCCCATTTCCCGGATGATCCCAGGTCTTGGTGCCTGGACAATGTTGGACCCAGGGTTTCCCTGTTTCCGGCAGGGTTGCCAGTACACCAGACTGGGTCACAGCTCCTGGACCGGCGCCAGCCAGTTCCATTCCCATTTCACACTACCGGGTTGTGCCAGTCCCCATTCCCAGTAGTGACTCCAGCTTCCAGCACTGGGGAGCGTCGGTTCCCGGTCCCGCTTCGCATTCCTGGTGTCGGTTGCTGGTGTCAGTTCCCGGTCCCATTCCCGGTTCCCAGTGCTGGTTCCCATTCCCAGTGCCGGTTCCCGATCCCGCTCCCGGTTCTCATTTCAGGTCCCATTCCCAGCATCAGTTCCCGTTCTCCCGTTCCTGTTCCCTACCCCCAGTGCCCAGTGCCGGCTCCCATTCCCCCTCCGTTCCCCGCCGGCGCGGTGCCGGGCGCAGGCGCGGGGCGCTCCCTGCCCGCCCGGTCGGGGCGGTGCTTGCGGGAGCCGAAGCGCTGCGGGAGCGGCGCGCCCGGAGCGGCGGCAGCGGAGCGGGCAGCGGGCACCGGCACCAGCCCCGGGCAGGTAAGGCGACCGCCGGCTCCGGGAGGGGGTGGCTCGTCCCTGCGCTCCCGCTGCTGTTCCGTCCGCGGGGGCGGCTCCGCGCCCCGCCCGGGGGTCCCGCCTCGTCCTCGGGGGATGCTCGGAGCACCTGTGGCTTTGGGAACCGGGGGACAGCCGCGTTCCGGGGAGGGGAGAGGAGCGGGGGGGAGCGTGCGTGTGTATATGTGCATGTATGTGTATAAGATTTCTGGGGGGGGAAGCCTATAGCAAGCACCCTCCTCCTCCTCCGTGCGGAGCGCGCTGCTCCCCTTGCTTTCAGCAAGCGCTGGTGTTTGGGGGTGCTGGAAGTCGGGGTGCTTGGGGCTGATGCGTCTGAAAGTTGCACCCCGGATGGTTCAAAACCTCGCAGCAGCTCCCAGTCATGCTTGTTTCTGTTGGTGGAACCAAGCTGGACTGAAACTTTGAGCAGCGAGGCCTCAGCGCTGGCTGGAGAGCAGGATTTCTGCACTGGGAAAAAATCCTGAGGTTTCGTATTGTTCTTTGTTCCATTTTTTTGGGACAAATCCAAAGGTTTTAGAAAGTCTTATGGAACGTTAAGGCGAGAGAGAGCTCCTGCCCCTGCCAACACACTGCTGGGGTCCGGGAGACTGATGGCTTTTGGGCTTTCCAAGCAGAGATATAAATCTGGATTTCCCACATCTCAGGGGTGGGAGGCACCACCTCTTTCTCCCTGCCCTGAAAAAGTTATTTTTGACCTGAGACACCAGCCTGATGCTTTCTAGTGGAGGGTGTCCCGTCGGAAATGTCTCTGGTCTTCTATCACTTGCATCCCAGTCTGGTAGCTGCCAGGTGAGCATGGGCTGCTTGCTTGGCTCTGGAGATCCTCTCTTGTGTGATGCTTGCATTTATTACCAGTTATTTATTACCAATTACCATTACATTTCTGCCTGGATTCTGCATTAGGTCCGAGTTTTGTGGGGAGTGCAGCCATGGCAAATGGAGCTGGAAGCAGAGCAGCGAGCTCAGCGAGTCATGGAGGATGATCTTAAATCCTCAGCTGCTTCTCTTGCTGCATCCAGCAAGGACCATGCTGCAGGCTTTCCCCAGGGCGCCTTTCATCTCCATCCCATCTCACATCTTAAAGGGTCCCGATTCTCTGGCCAGGGTCAGCCTGCATTCCAGGTGTGCCAAACTGGTGTTATACTGGAGTGAAGGCAACGTGGGGTCTCTGCAGCTGCATCTCTGACCCCACGCTCTGCACGTAGGTGGTGGGTAGCTCAAGGCAGGTGCAGAGAGCCCGGCTGTGTGTGCTGCTCAAGGTAGCAGTGAATTGAGGAACATTGATGAATACAGGCAAGAGCAGGTATCACCTGTTGGGAGCATCCTTGGGGTAGCAAGGAGCAGGGAGGGGGAAAAGCAGGAGAGTCAGGCATGGATGGAGGCACAGAGCCTGATCTGGGTGCTCACCACTTAGCTCCTGCTCAGTGCAGCATCTTGCTACAGGCACATGAGTCCTGGTGTGATATATTTCCCCCTGCCCTTACCTAAACATCAGCTGCCTCCTACTTATTTAAGTAATTCTTGAATGTGAATCACCTGGGGCTCAGCTCCAGCGCAGGAGCATGCAGCAGGGTTGTAAAACCCAAGGCGGACTGATGGATGCTCTCTGAGACCCGCCACCCTTGGGAGCAGGATGTGAGGTCCAAACTCCCCCTGCAGTGGGTGTGTTTGTACAGATGCTGCTGCATGCATGGGGGCTGGCTCGCTCAGTGGCTGGTGCTTGCCAGCAGCCATGTGCCAGAACTGGTTGGGAAAAACTTTCTCGTTGGCAGCAGAGTTAAGGATCAAGGCACGAGCGAAAGGAAAAGCAGGTTTTGAGGAAGGCAGCAGGACTTGCTGTAGCAGGCCTTGCTCAGAGTAGAAATCAAGCCCCTTTGTCATGTCCTAAGGACACAGTGGGTGACACACAGAAGGAACATTCCCATCTGCAAAGCCATGACATATAAAACAGGGGCAAAGCGTCATGACCAAGGCATTCAGGAGGTTTGTGATGTAGTCAAGTCCATCCTGCTTTCTGGTTCCAGCACCCCCATCCTTGCATGAAACAACTTTATGTGAGGCTTTGACATGGCCACAAACACGGGAAAATCCCTGCTTGGCTGGTGTGTTCTCCACGGCGTAGTCTGTTCAAGGGAGCTCTTTTAGCTCATGATAAACAACTACTGTGGGCATCCTTAAGCCCCTGGGGTGGAGGAAGATGGAAATCCAGGACTGTTAATGAAGGAGACTGACCTATAGCTTTGCTCTTATTTTTAGGGAAAGGAGATGCTCCAGGCCTCCTTTATCTGGACATGCCAGGGCTTTACACAGGGCATGTGGGAGTATGTCAGTGGAGAAGACTTCTGCCGGGGCGGGGGGGGGCAGCTGGGGGAGGTGACAAAGGGCACTGATGGACAGATTAAGCCCACGCAGCAGAGCTTAAATCTTCTTAAAGCCTTTAAGGGAGGATCTGAGTTCATTCTCATTATTCATGCCGAGATTCCCCTGTGAAACCAAGCTGAGAGGCACCGTTCCTGGGAGGTGGATGAGATGCTCAGACAGAGGGAAAGGGCTAACCTCAAGAATGAGTTGCAAGGTGTGGGGGTGTCCCCTAGGACATATGTCAGCTGATACAGTGGGGCACTGTATGCCTGGGCTTTGTGCTATGTTTGGAGATTGAATCATACTGGGATTGTCGAGACTGGAGGTTTGGGGCTCTTTTGGTCCTGGATGTCCCTGGGAGCATTACTGACAGGCTGTGGGAAACAGGGAAAGGATGTTTGTGGGACTAGGGTATGGAAGAGTTAATGTGGAAGGACCAGGCTCTGGGATCTGGTGCTTGAGAGGGATTAACTCAGCCTGGAGCAGGTGCAGGGAAAAGGGCTCTGAAGCTGCTCAGAGGGATGGAGAGCTATTATACGAGGCTGTTTTGCTGGGCTTTTATAAAGTCAGAGAGGGGATGTACTTGCTGTCAATAAATACATCCAAGGGGTGAAATTCGGGGGGGCAGAAGAGCTGTTTGAACTGAGGGACAGTGTTAGGTTGTGAATTCCCTCAGTTTAGATTGGAAGGCTTATCTAGAGGCTCTGCAACTGTATCACATCAGAGGATGGTAGGAGAGCGTGAATTAGGGCACATCACCTTTCTTCCAAGGTGCTTGACTGTGATATAAGGAGGATTTAGGGTTTGGTGTAGGAGGCCAGGACTCTGTAGTCAAGACACCCTGTCCAGGTGTCTCCTTTGGGAAGGGCTGTGTTAGCCAAACAGGTCTCACCATCTTGATGTGGGACGAGACCAGGCATGAAACAGATGAAGCCCAGCTATATCACAGAGATAATTTTTCATCTTCGATTATGCCTCAAAAATAAAAAAAAAAAATTCATCTCCCCCTTCCCTGGTTGCTGCACGGATTAATAACAAAGCATCCATGCTTTAAAGAAAGCTTTGGCTCTGATCCCAAGAGGAGATTTAGACAGTGTTCATTCTGGGGTATGATGATACGAAGAACGGGTGCATCCTCTAAATCTGCTAATGCTTGTGCATTAATTATTGGATATTTTTGGCTGGTCCAGAAAAGCAAAAATTCTTCTCATAATGCTTTCTCCAAGCAGGGCAGCAGCAGGTTAATATAGGGAAGGAGAAGGATGCAGCTGTGCCTTGAGGGTTGGGATCAGGCACTCTCTCTCCTCCCCCTAACTAATCTCTAGAGGTGTCAACTTCTTTCTCTGCAGATGTTCAGAGGTGAAAGCCTCCTCAGCCCATAGAGAGGTGTCTGTTAACCTTTGCTTGTGCTGTGGTGGTAGGGGGAACACTTGGTTAGCATTTATTTACTTATGTCTTCATGTCTTCACCTTCACCTGTTCTTTTGAACAGCTGTAGAGCACAAAGACTCAACAACAGGCTTGCAGTGACCTGCTTCGGGCCAGACGGTGCTCCTCCATCTCCTGGCCCTGCGGGCGGTGTCACGGATGGGGAATGAGGTGCAGTGATTACTCCAGCTCTGCTCACTTCCAGCTGATTACCCAGGGAGAAAGGGCCAGGCTCTGGGCATTGCAGAAAATGGACACAGACCCATGGAAGCTACGTTTTTCACCAGTCGAGCATCTGTCTGGCTGCAGCGTTAACCCTTAACCTGCTCTGAGCTCTCCCCTTCACACCGTGGAGTCTTTTCATCTAGAGCTTATTCCTACTAACTTGTCTTACAGTGTAGAAGGCACCCCAATTCTAGTGGCTCAGTAGGGCGGTAACTTCTTGAGGTCATGGGGAAATAGGAATGGTTGCGGTTTTTACCCTCTCTGGGAAAAAAATCCTTCCTGCTCTACACTCTGTGGCTGGGGAGACTTTACAGCTTTTGATTTTCTGCATGATGCATTAGTTTTCAGCCAATATTGCAGATCCTCATGCTTTGGGGATCCTCCTGGACTGGAGATGTGACAGATGATACCACTGCAAAGCCGTGCTGGGAGCCCATGGGGTTTGCAGCATCTAGGTCAGAGACTGGCTCCTTTGGGCCTGATCCAGCCCTTCAGAGGGGCTGAACTGAGCTCCTCGGCCCCTGCCTGCAGCTTTTTTGTCCCAATTCAATAACACTTTGATGCATTTTACCTTAAAATACTCTTCTGGCAGAGAAAAGCTCTCCCTGCCCCTTGATTTGCCCTTGTGCAAAAATGACCAGTTTTAGTCCTCCTACCATCCATCTGAGCATCATCACTGTTCCCTCCTGTCCTGTGACTTCAGTCTGCTGAGAATGAAAGTTAAAGACAGAGGTGACTATAAGCATCCCAACCACTTTAACTCTGCTCTGTGCTGGGAGGCTGGAAACCTTAATGGGGAGCTCTGAAATGATACATAGGAGAGAGCTCCTTCTCCTCACCATGCAGGGACTTTCTCAGCTTATTGGGGGCCCCTGCAGAAGACGGACATGGACAGGTTGGAATGACACCAAAAGAGGGATGAAGGTGCTCAGAGGGCTTGAGAACCTCTGCTATGGAGACAGGCTGAGAGAGTTGAGATTGTTCAGCTTGGGGAAGAGAAGCCTTCAAGAAGACCTTAGAGCCCCTTCCTGTATATCAAGGGGCTACAAGAGAGTTGAAAGTTTTTACAAGGGCAGGGAGAGGTAGGACAAGGGGGAATGTCTTCAAACTGACAGAGGCCAGGTTTAAATTAGATGTTAGAAAGAAATTCTTCCCTGTGAGGGTGGTGAGGCACTGGAACAGATTGCCCCAAGAAGCTGTGGCTGCCCAATCCTTGCAAGTGTTATGTCAGGTTGGAAGGTGTCTCATGGAAGAGGAGTTGGAATTAGATAATCTTAAAGTCCCTTCCAACCCAAACCATTCTTTGATTCTATGAAATTGTCTTCTTGACTGACTGCAGCTCATCCTCAGGTGAGGAACGCTGCAGACTTGGTTCATTCCGTCAAGGTTTGTTCTGAAATCTGCCCCTAACTGATCAAACAAGGTTGTGGCAGCCCAGGCCAGGGTTATGCTTTTACCACCAGGGAAAGGGACATGGAATATTGCTTTCTGTGTAGCTATAGCATGACAGGCAGCAGGTCTCTCTGATCCCCAGGTGAAAAGGGCATGGCTCCAGCTCTGCTCCTACCTGGCCTTTCATTAAACCATGGTGCTTTTCCTCCACTGTGTTTTTGTGGTTGTTGTTGGGGTTTTTTGTTACATCTCCAAATAGCCCATACAGTGCTTTCCCTAGGTGACGAAACACATCCCTCCCTTGCAGCAAGCACCCTCTGTCCCAGCTTACATCATATTCTGACTTATCTGAGCTTCCCTGACTCCATGGTGCAGGACTCAGGTGGCTCTTGTTGACTCCATCCCTTCACAGCCCATCCTGAGCTGTTCCACCATTGCCTCCAGTCCCAAACAGAGAAGAAGGATGCACGTCTGTTTGTCGCTCAAGGTTTGGGGTTGGTTTGTTTTATTTTTTTCCAAGGCACACCCTGGTAATCAAAAGCTTCCTATGAAGTGTTTGCAGGCTTGAAGAGCTGGTCCTACCAGTTTTCTGAACATGTGTAAATACTGTGAGGATTGCCTAGGGGTGATCAAGGGAGGTGATTTCTCTGCTGAGCAAAGGGAAGCCTTGAAATTATAAAAGCTGCAGCTGCAAACTCTGCTTTTTCAGAGCCAAGTGACCACTGCTGCGTGAGAGCAGGATGGCGATGAGGACGAGGATGGGCATGGTGGCCGCTGGCTGCTTGCCCAGCAAGTGTTGCCTTTGGCTTCCTGGCAGGTCTTCATGCGGGAGCAGGAGAGCAGTGATTTATTGCATCTAACACGGGGCTGCGTCAGGTTCCTGTCCCGTGCAGGGAAGTGTCAGAGGGTACATCTCATACACACCCTGCGACTCACCGCTTCACCTCAGAGCTGCTGTGGCTTAGGGTATCTGAAGAGATACAGAGCGAGGACTTCCAGCAGGATAAAGTCTGGGAGAGGAGGCAGGAGCTTAATCCCCCATCCCAGAGCCCTGTGCTCAGCCCACGGTGAACTTGCTGTTCACCCCGTGCGGTAGTAACATGGCCAGAGCCACCTCCTGCCAATAAGACAGTCCCCACTCCAGCTTTGTGCAGAGGCTCCAGGCACACATCAGAGCAGTGATGGGCGTTTTCGTTCCGGTGAGAGCAGGCGTGGAAGATGCAGCTGCTAGCCATGGTAGCAGGAGCAAGCACCAGCCATCCTGGGCTGCAACAAAGCAATAGGTCTTCAAAAGAGGAGGAATCCTCATCTGAAAGGTGGAAGGCTGTGGAAGAGAGGGGTTGGACTGGATGATCTTTAAGGTCCCTTCCAAACCAAACCATTCCATGATTCTGTGATCTGGAAGAAATCTTCTGAGCTGGGTGGATGGCTGCTTTTTATCTCTGATGATGGTTTCTGTTATCCCAGCCTCTGGGGAATGTCCCTTAGGGGGATGTTCCTGGGCAGCCTTAGGAGGGTGAGTGCCATAGGGCAGTGAATGCTCTCAGAGGAGCAGGGATTTTTGGATTTTACCCCCAAACATGAGGGTGGAGTTGCAGCATGAGAGGCAGGGGTTTGGTCTCACTGTTCATGGTTGTGACTTGGTAATGGGTTGGTTTGACCTGGGGAACCTGCCTGAGGGAACAGTTTGGGATATTAATGAAGGGCTAGCAAAGATCAGGGTTGTCCTCTGGGTTACCACAGGAAGGGCCTCAGAAGACCATGTGGAGCCCATAGGTGCAGAAGTCGTCCAGCCTTTCCCTCTGGACTGCATGGAACAGATGCAGTCACATCACATCCTGATGGCTCATCCTGTTACAGAAGTTCTGGGAAGCAAAAGCAAACAAAGGTGGGTGCTCCACCAGAGTGTGACCCCGCCACGCATGAAAGGTCATGTTGTGTTGGTACACAGAGACTTTGTATGTTTTCTGGAGGTCGCTGTCCCTTGTAAAACAGATCGATCATAGAATCACAGAACGGTTTGGTTTGGAAGGGACCTTAAAGATCATCTCATTCCAACCCCCCTGCCATGAACAGGGACACCTTCCACTAGACCAGGTTGCTCAAAGCCCCATCCAACCTGGCCTTGAACAATTCCAGGGATGGGGCATCCACAACTTCTCTGGGCCTCACAGGGGCAAATTTCTTCCTAATTTCTGATCTAAACCTAAATCCCTCCTAGAGTATTTCTGCTATGCATGAAGAGCTAAAAGCCACCTCTCACCACCCAAGCAGCATTGCTGTGCCGTGCTGTGTGCCAACCATGGTGCAGAGCAGCAGCTCTTGTGATGCCGGTGGGCTTAGATCATCCAGCTGTCATGAACCAGATGTGGCCCACAGGAAGCATCCATCCAAACTCTTGCTACTTGGCAGGGGAGATGCTTGATAGGGAGATGAGGCTGAATGGAGGAAACCTGCTCGGCATCGTGACCTGTATCCATCTCCCTGGAGGGGGAGAAAAGCTGGTGTCTAGTCCCTGCCTGGAGAAAGTGGCAGCCTTTCTGCTCCAAGGGCAGTATGGCAAACTCTTACTTCTGTGTTAGAGAAGGGCAGCACTGCTGAAATTAAGGGGTGGAAAAGCTGGCTGGGAGTTGGGGGAGTTGCAGCATCCAAGGCAAAAACACAATTTGGAGAGCTTAGATTAAGGCAATGGGAACTTAGGTTCAGACCTTTCACCTTGGCAAGAGCCAAGTGAAGCTGAAGCCATTAACGAGGATTTCTAAGAAATCTCACAAATTTGAGGTGGTCCAATCTAAATAAGAGAGGCTTCCCTCTTCAAAAGCACTAGCACCATCAGTTGCTACAAGCCTTTAACCATAACTTTTGTACTCCTGATGCTTTAGATAGCTACAGAAAGAAAAACTTTTTAAAGACAGTGATAGAAAAGCAGGTAAAATTTAAAAAAAAAAAAAAAAGGCAGATGTTGCTGGGCCATCCCGAAGGTTTTGCAGACAAGGGGAATGCTCTTATCAGTCAGCATCCTTGTGGGGTCTGGTTATTTGCTGTTGTTGCTATGGAGTTTATAGGATGTGGGGCTCAGGAAAGAGGCTGGCAAGGGGCTTAAGGGCCTATCAAAGAGCAAACTGAACCTGGAGGACCCAAGCTGGAAAAGGACAAGGAGCAGAGTGCCTTGGTGCTTCTATTCAGGTTTGGGTCAGGCAAAGAGAAAATACTAAAATGCTTTATTTGCCAAAGCTGGGAGTCTTGGAAAAGGTTTGAGTCCTGACTTGGGGCCAGGAGCTGTAGGGTTGGGGCCAAGCCTGTGGTATAGAGCTCATTGTCAGAGGCAATGGGGTGACCTTATCAGCTGAAATTGCAGGGGGTGTTTGGTTCCTGCTCGGTTTGAAGTGGAACAGGTCAAGGAATAATAATGAGGGGACAGAGTTTTGGACTCTGCCTGCGGGAAGGGGTGAAGGTGAGGGAGAGAGAAAAAACCCTTAGCCTTGGGAACAGTGTTATAGAATCACAGAATGGTTTGGGTTGGAAGGGTCCTTGAAGACCTTGTGACTCCAACCCCCTTGCCATGGGCAGGGACACCATCCATTAGACCAGCTTGCTTGCCTTGAACACTTCCAGGGATGGGGCATGTTATGATGTGAGCAGGGCTGAAGCTGCAGGAGGGATGCTCTGGATCAGCCAGAGGGACAAACATCACAGCTAGTCTGGGAGGGATGATCTTGCAGGATCCAGCTGCCTCGATTGGCACTCCTACAGAGTAGCTGCAGCCCTGTTATCTCTGCTGCTCCTCCTGCACTCATCTCTGTGCATCTTTTGAAGTTCAATTGCTTTAATCATCCCAGAGGCTGCGGAAGCTATTGAAGGCAGAGCATTTGCATGGAGACATGCTGCATTTTATCTGCACTACTGATGAGTTTTCTGGATGAATTTTCCAGTTACCCAACCTCTTAAGTAAGCACTTCTTTGACCCGTAATGTCCAAGAAAAAGGCTGTCCTGGCTACCTCAAGCAGTGCCCTGTGACTCTTCTGTCCTTCCCTCTGTCCACCTCACAAAGGTACAGGTCTGCCTCTAGACCATAATCTTTTTGCCCATTTGGCAAGAAAACCAGTCTGAGTATATTTGTGTGATGCAAGGCTTACAGTGGAGTCAGTGTGACCAGATTTAAAAGTAGCTGGTCTAGATGTTCAATTAGAAACACCGAATAAATAATAAAAATACATGCTCAGTCCACTCCTGCATAGATAGCGTAGATACCTTTCTTCCCTTTCTCCTTCTTCCCCCTTCACTCCTTTCCCTCCTTTCCCCCGTTTTCTTTTCCACAATGGCGATCAATATGCATGCTGAAAAGGGCACAGCACCTCTGTAACATCATGGTGTGGGTGGTCTGTGTTCAGTGTGATCCTCATGTCGGATCACAGCCCTCAGGCTAAGCAAGAGCTGTGTGGCTGGATCACCACAGATGGAGGTGGCTTAATTCTGCCTGTGTGAGTCTGCTCTTCCTAGGTTGTATTTTTCCGATGCCTGAAAACTTCCTCTGTGTGAGCAGTGTCATGTGCTGGAGAAGGTTCCTGCCTTCTCCAGCACAAGGGGTTTCTTTGGAGGCTCCATGGCTCCTAAGTGAGCTTGGGAGTGCTTTGTTGTTGCTGGTACTCTCTGCTGCTCCTTATAATTATTAACCAGGGTCACGGTGTGCTAGGGCGTGAGGGGTTACTGAAGTGATGGCTGTTTCCAGGGACTGGGCATTGGCAAAGCTCATTAATTCACCTTTTGTTGCTTGCCCTGTAACTCCTGCTGATCTCCAAGGGTTTTTAACCCTGCTGTGGCTTGGGGAACAAGCCTAACATAACACAGCCAGTAAGGCTGCCACAGGGATCAAACAGCATATGGGGGTATCCAACACTGAGCATCTCTGTTCTCCCCAAACCATGAATGGATTGGGATGAGAGCTTTACCCAGAGTGGTGAATATTTTCAGCATCTATCTAATTTTTCTCAGCCAGTGCTGGCTTCCTGATGACTTGTTACCGCCTTCCTCTTTCCACTGTTTTTGGATACGTCTTTCTGCCACCGTGTTTAGCTGTTGTTCCACCCCTCTTCCTTCAATTGCTGTGTCCCTCCAGCCTCCTTCATTTGCCAGTCCAGTGGGAGATGGTGCTGCTAGCTTTGCTTTGAGCTTATTACTCCTGCTTGTGCCAGGATGCTTTCAGACATCTGTCCTGGTCCCATCTGACCTTAACATCTGAGCAGAAGGGCCAGTCAGGCTGGTGCCATAAGCCGAATTTGTGTCCAAAGCTCTTGCCAGGCAGAGCTCACCACCAAGGGAGGATTATGAGATTGTTCACAGTGTGGGACTGCCTTTTCTTCTGGCAGCTCCAACACCTGACTGTGTTTGCAAAGGGTGACTCATGGAATGCGGAACTCCAGAGCCAAAGGCCTCTGTCCCAGTGTGAGTTATCCAAGCAGAAAGGTAGCTCCTGGTCATCACACCCAGCTGGCTCCTGCAGGAAATGGGTATTCAAGGATGCCCAGACCCTCCTGTTAGCCCTGGCCTTCCCAGGAAGAAATATATTTGAATGCAGCACTACATGCAAACCTGCTGGCTGGCTGTGTCTCTCCCCGTGCTGTCATCTTGCTGTACAGCAACAAAGGAGCAATGTTCTAGAGGGGAAAAAAAAAAACAGAGGAAATAAAGCAAGTATGATAAAAATCACTGTGCATTACTGGAAACAGCTTCCACATGTGACATCTTATCTTCAGTTGATTTTGTGCAGATGTTTCCAGCCAGGCTTGTTTTGGTGATGCAGTCAGTTGCAGGAGCTTTCTGTTAGCAGGCGTGACCCTGTCCTTTCCCTGGGCATGCTGCTAATGCACTTTTTAATCTTTTTAATGAAAGATTCCTTTTTTTTTTTTCATAGAACCACAGAATGGTTTGGGCTGGAAGTAACTTTAAGACCATCTAGTTCCAACAACCCTGCCATGGGAAGGGACACCTCCGAGTAGACCAGGTTGCTCAAAGCCCCATCCAGCCTGGCCTTGAACACTTCCAGGGATGTGGCAGCCACAACTTCTCTGGGCAACCTGTACCAGTGGCTCACCACCCTCACACGGAAGAATTTCTTTCAGATACCTAATATAAACCTACTGTCTTTCAGTTTAAAGCCATTCCCCATTGTCCTATCCCTACAAACCCTTGTCAAAAGGACGTTTTTTTGAGGTTTGTTTTTTTTTTCCCCAGCAATAGCCAGCTGTTAGCAATACCTTCCTTTGTAGGCCTTGCAGTGCTTTGCAGAAGGGACCAGGATCACTGCAGAGGGAAAGTGATGGTTTTTCTGCTCCATAGTGGAGCAGGATTTATCGAGGGCCATTTGTTGTACTTATGTGCTTGCAAAAAGCCACGCTGATGCAGAGGATTTACGTGCTCAGAACAAAAACTCCTAACCCCATCAGGATATTTCTGAGGCTAATTCCACTCCACTGAGTTTCCAGTTTCTGAGGGGGGACAGTTTGTCCCTATTTGTGCTCATGCAAGATTAACCTTCTGGCTGAAAGGTGCCGTGTTCAGGTATCCTGATTTGGATGCCATCTGTGCTGCAGCAAATCACTGATCAGAATCAGAACCTGAATAAATATAATTGAGAGTAAAAATGATCATTTCAGTTTTAGCTTAGTGAAGTTTTTAGCTCTTAAATGAAAACAGAGATATGACCCAATGAAGGGAAGAGATAAAGGCCAGAAGAGGACATTTAGTCTTCTGTTCTTCAACAGTTTAGTTTCACTGCAAATGTTCAGTAATTTGCATTTTGGATAAGGAATCTCCTCTTGAAAGATGTCCAACTGAGCTCAGAAACATCTGGAGATGAGCTACCTATAATTTCCCATAGGAATTGGCTTCCTGGTTAACCTCAGTCAATTTGAGAAGAAACGAGATCTTGTTTTCTAATTTCCATCAATGTGGCTTCAGCTTCCACTCCTTGTGGACATTGCTAATGCTGCACTGTGGTGCTGGCTCTGGGCCACAGCACTTGGAGTCCAAAGCAATGCTACAGTACATGCACAGCTGGGAGTGGGAAAGGGCTTTGGGAACACAGCTTAGACCTGCTGTGGATGATGTGCTGCTGGTCCTGGTAGCTTTTCCATGGGACGCTCACTTTGTAGCTCTTGAGGGTGATAAGGCATTGGCACAGGTTGCCCAGAGAAGCTGTGGCACAGGGGTTGGAACTAGATGATCATTAAGGTCCCTTCCAACTATTCCTAAACCATTCTATGGTTCTAAGATGACTTAAAGCTTTTTTTGTTCATTGTTGACACGGAGTTGTTGGCTAAGAGGTGTGGAGTGCTTATCTTCTGTTCAGTGTAGACAGTGAGTGACGGTTCAGCTGCTTATTTCCTCGGTCCTGGAGAAAAGGTGTATAAAGCTCTTGCATTAAAAGGGTTTCCTCTCCTGAGCAGGACTTTTGTGTTGGTAGGTAGAAGGATAACCCTGGTGTTACCCCGTGACTGTCAATAGAAACACCCAAGGAGGCTGGAAAAAATTATTTAAATAACATTTTTAGAACACTCCACTGTTGAGCTACAGGGTTGAAGATTAGGCAACCGCATGCCTGGTTCCTGCTTCATCTTCTCCTTGGCTGATTCTATGCCTTTGCAATGTGGTATCAAAGCTATCTCCTGTTTAGTGAGAACCAAGAACAAGGGCAGCAAATCCTGTCCTCTCAGAACAAAGTGTTTTGTCTGACCTAGAGGCAGACAGCTGTAGGATCTACAAGCAAGGAGCCATTTGCTCCTGGCTGGGATGCAGCCTTGAAGTAACACAAGTGTGGTGAGCCCATGCCAGCTATCAGTGGTTAAGGAGCCTCTGAGCTGGAAGGGAAGGAGAGAGGAAGAGTTTTGTGGGGGAGGAAGGAAGAACCTTTCAGAAATTATGTGGTCCTGGCCAATGCAAGCACTTTCAGTCCTTCTCCCTGTTGTAGCACTTAGAGCCCTAATTGTTACCAGCTGGCAGGAGTTGGAACACCTGCATGATGCTGGAGGTGAAAAGGGGAGTCCACAACACCCCTGAGTCACGAGTCTGGCTCAGTGCTCCAACAAAATAGTTTCCTCTTTAACGCCTTCGTGGCAGGACTGAGGTTTGGATCAGACCACTGTTTCCAAAAATTCAGCTCTTCTAAGAGTGGTGAGTGCAGATTCCCCTCCCTGCTGGCACACAAACACGTGCATGTGCAAGCATAGGGTTGTTAATTCAAACCAGGCGTGAAAGCGCCCAGTTCTTGTGCCCCTGGAGCATCTGATCTTGGTGCAAGAAGGCGAAGAATAATTAGACAGCCCTTGGGCATTTTAATATCTCAGAGCTGATGTTCAGCCTGGTAAGCATGAAATGCTGCAAATTAGGGAGAGTAATGAATTTTAACATTGACCTAAGAACATTCCCCCCACACCTTGCTTTTAATTATTTTGCAAGGTGGTTTTGTTGTTTTTGTTTTTGGTTGGGTTTTTTTTTTTTTTTTAATTATCCTGAACAGTATCCCTTCGCCTTCTGCTTGGTGTTTCCTTTGCAACTTAAATCCATCTACATGCCATCATGTGAGAGCAGCCCTGCAGTGAGAACAGATGGCTGATAAGGTGACAGTCGCTGTGGAGTGGGATAGCAGGGCAGATTTTGGGCAAATTTGGGCACCAAAAGGGCTGGAACTCCTTGGCTGAGATGACCGCAGTCTTGTTCTCATAGGAATGGATGCTGCTGAGGGTGTCCTGTGAAAGTCAGTGTTGCAAGGATCACTGGAAAGCACAGCTCCAAGCTGCAGGGTGTAGCAGTGATTTTATGAATGAGCAGCCAAGTGCCAGCCCTTGGCCATGGTACAGGCTGCAGAGCAGTATCCAGCATCTCCTACATCAAAACCAAAACTCCTGCCTTAACTTGAGGATGGCTTTTAGAAAGGCACCAGACCTCCCTCCTCCCCTCCTTTCCAGGCTCCCTTCCTAAATCTCACTGTTTCTTCCGGCACAACTTCCCATGGAAATATCCTTCCCCATATGTCAGCCCAGCTCATGCACCAGTCCAAGCAATTCATCTTGCATGTCAGCTAACAGCATCCTTCTACTCTCTCAGCATGTTGTATTCCTGCAGAAGGCAGTTGCCAACCATCCCTTCCCAGCACTGCTGCTTTCTCTGTGTCTCTCTGTGGCAGTGAATCACTGTCACTGTGAAAGTCCTGCCTGATTGTCACTCAGAAAGCTTGTTCCGTGCCAAGATGTCCCCATGACCTCCCTGGGGGTATATCTGCCCTGTCCTTCACCCTTTCCTCTGCTAAAGATCTGAAGGCCAACTCCATCCCTAGCCCCCTTAGCAAGGTGAATTGGACTACAGGGTGCACTCCCTGGCTGCTCAGTGAGGCTGTCAGCTTTTCTACAAGGAGTGAATCTAGTTTATTATGCAGGTTTTGATATCAGGCCATTTATTTTTAAGGCTTTTCTGAGGGCAGATGTTGCATGTGGGCTTCTTTGTGGCATCTGAGATGCTACAAAGCATCTGGTGCTGGTGCCAAGGAGAAAATCCCAGGAGCATCACTATAAGCCCTTTATACCACAGCACCTGAGTGCATCACTGAGCTGCCTTCAGAGGCTCCTGTGTGAATCAATACCTGTGTAAATGGCCCTATGCAGGCCAGGTCCTAGCCTTGGTTTCCAAAGAGAGCACTTGTGCTGGAGGCAGAGTTTCTCTCCCTGTCTCTGGCCTGCAAGCTAATATGTTATGAACTATAAAATCTCAAATCAACAATCTTGGAGGATCATCACTAAATGTTCACTGTGTTCTTGGGCTAGGTGGTTTGCTGGCCATCCGGTGTCTATAATCTCCTCATGGGAGATGCATCTAACTGTTGCCCCAGCCCATCCCATGCAGTGGTGGTTCTCTTGCAGTTCAGTTTGTTTTTAATTAAAGGCTTAATTGCCCCTTTTTACAGTTATTTGCAGTGGCTGCATCTTGTGACCTGGGGCTGGGATTTGCTGGGAGTGATTTAGAGAAAGGTGGCTGCCTGGCACAAAGCACCCCACAAGCTGCTTTAGCAACTGATCCTCAGTAGCAGAGACCTGTGGAGCAGCCAACAAGGGGATTATTTTGGGTTCACTTAAGCTCTGAGTGATAAGCACTTGTGCTGGTAATCAGGTTGATAAATGCTGTCAATTAAAACCCATGTTTTGCTCTTCAGTTTTGCAGAAGTGATGTGGTTTTGTCTCTCCTGGAGAAGAGAAGCCTGGCTAGGTGGGTGATGCTCTTGGAGCACTGCTGTGATCAGAATGAGCATCAGTTTAGCTCTCAAACACCTACTTCAGCTAATCCTAGTGATTCATTAACAAGGGATCAATTTAGGCATGCTGGCATCCTAAATTGATGCCCAACTATATGTGATTATATAATCCCTAGGATTTTGTCTCTTTACAAATTAGCTGCCTCCAATTAGCCATTATCAGAACTTCATTATCCCATCACAAGTGATAATACCACAGGAAGCATATGGTATCTATATGTCTCCCTAGGAATAATGAGAGATCAGCTTGCTGGATGCATCCACCCACTGGCTGGGGCACCCTGAGTTCTACCATGTTGGAGACTACAGTTGGGATTATGTCACTTGGGGACGTGGTTTAGTGGTGGATTTGGCAGGGCTGGGTTACCGATCGGACTAGGTACCTTAGAGGTCTCTTGCAACCTAAATGATTCTGTGATTCTATGGTTATGTGGCACATAAATTCCCTTTTCTTTAGGAAATCATACTAGATGTTTCCAGGTTAGGATCACTAGTGGTCAACATTTGAAAAAGGACATCCCATTTTGGGGATAGGTAAGGTTTGTACATGGCTGTTATAAATACAGAGAAACTTCAGGGAAGGAGCTTAGGAAAAAGTCTGTAATTAAGTAGAGGGACAATGCACAACTCCCCTTTTCCTTGTGCCTGCTGTGGGGACAAGGTGACTCTCATTGAAGGCTGGAGAGATGAGGACCTGGGGGCTGGTACCCAGTGCCCAAAGAGCAGGGGTGGTGGAGCAGTGATGGAGAGGTGCTGCTCTCTCTCTGGGGGACATTTGGGCAGTGGTTTCCTGCTGTCACCTAGATTGCTAAATTCATGTCTCTGCCCTGGAAGCAGGGTGCTTGTCAAGAAAGAATAATTAATCCAGAAACATGTGGTGCTCTGCCAGGAGGCCTTTTTTTAATTAAAACCAGATCTGCTGAAGTCTACTGAAAAATTTGTGTCTCTGACAAAATTATGAAATGCACATCTGTGATTCGAGGCTGTGTGGTGGGGGAGCTCTGGGTAGGGCTCAGTCCCCATAAACCTGTGCACACCCATCTTACAGGGGGTGTCTTTTCCTCCTTGGCCTCTGAGGGCTGTGTTTTTCCCGAATGAGTTACAAATTCACTAAGAAGGAGGACATCAGTTAACATCTACTACTATGCCTGTTTTGGTGGTATTTGGCCAACTGGGGGAGATTAGCTCAGTTGGTTAGAACATGGTGATGATTAATGGCAAGGTCATAGCTTTGACCCCCGTATGGGCCATTCTGCTAAGATGTAAATTCAGTGATCCATGTGGGTCCCTTCCAACTCAGAATATTCTGTGATTCTGTGAGAAATGGCAGTCCCATGTCCAGGGGATCAGCGAGGTACACTTGGGCTTAGAGGTGGTTACCTTCACCCACAATGTCTTGGTCCTGCCACTCAGATGCTGCAGAAAAGGACAGAGTGTTCCTGATCAGACCCTGCCCCATCTCATTCCTGCTCTGCCTGTCCTCCAGAGCTGGTGGGGAAGAATGTTTTCCTCGGTGAAGCCGTACGAGAACCAGCGCTACGCCTCCCTAAAGAAGGAATGTCAGCGGCGGAAGCAGCTCTTTGAGGACCCACTTTTCCCCGCCAATGACGACTCGCTCTTCTACAAGTCAAGGATTCAGGGCATCCAATGGAAGCGACCAAAAGTAAGTGCATCCATCCCCTTGCCCCTCAATGTTGCTTTCTACCATCTCTGCTCTCAGACATACACCTAAAAATGCACGGTGCACCCTTCGCCAAGGCTGTCAAGCCCCAGTCAATATCTCTTCCCAGCAGGGTTTATTTGCCCAGATACTGTGAGCCTCTTGGGTGCCAGGGAGCCCTGCTGAACTCAGATCCAGGCTTTTCTGCCCCCAGTGTGGTCTAAGAGCAAAGGAGGCTTCTCTGTGACTCAGTTGCCACGTGCATAAACCGGAGAGATGGTTTGCATTCAGGTTGGTATTGGATGCTCCTGTGAAGGCTGGTGGGTCCAGCAAGACAAAGTGTTATCTCTGAATCACAGAATGGTTTGGGTTGGAAGAGGCCTTAAAGATCATCTAGTTTCAACCCTCCTGCCATTTGCAGGGATACCTTCCACTAGAATACTCTTGGTGGTCCATTTGGAAAGACAAAAGAAGATAAGCTTTGGGTAGGTGAGGTGATTTGGGGGTCTTTGGGGAAGTGGGTCATACCCATCCTTCCACTCATGTGCAAAACCCCTATCCCCTGGAAAAAGCACTCTGCATCTCCTCCATGCTGCTGTATCTATCACGGAGGCAGGCTGTGGGAGGCTGGGGGTAACATTGCCAGTCCCATTTCTGCTATCCTCAGTGCCTGCCCAAAGGATGCACATCAGGACCTAAGGGCACTGTGGGGAATTTGTATGTCCTGGTATGGCATTCTCTTTGGGGTTGACCATGAGACCAGTGTTTTGACTGCCATGAAGTACAAGGAACCGCAGGGAGCAACAATAACTGGGTGGGTGCCGATGTTCACCTTTCCTGACACAGCTCTCTGACTCAGGACTCTTTTGGTCCCTGACTGTCTATGGGCTAGGTGGTAAAAAGACAGTCAGACTGTATCACTATAACTGAGGCTTTTATTCTTCCGTCCTCTTCTCTCCGTGAGCGCAACAGGGAACAGGGAGGTGGACAGCAGCATGAGAAATGGCAGAATTGGCCAAATCCACGAGCATTGTTTACATGAATCATTTTTATCACACCTCGTGCATGGATATTTTAACCTACAGGGAGGGGAACATGCAAGGAACTACTTAGCACACACTTTAAAACTTTTTTCACTCTTTTGCACGCTCCCCAAACCCCTTAATACCATCACACAACACACTGATACTTCTAACTGCAAGTCCATATTTTTTCTCTAAACAAAGTCTATATTAACAGTCTTTTTTCTCTTCTTTTAACTCTTGACTTCAGGGGTTTGCTGTGAGGTGTTCTTCTGCAGCATAACAGGAGCATATTAGCAGCTTCTCCTTCCATTCTCACAGAATGTCCAAGGTTGTTTACTGAATTCCACAGTTATCTTGGAGGCCTCTTGCTGTGCCTCTGCTGCACCTGCTTTCCCAGGCTCAATGTCTGCTCAGCTACCTGCTTTTCCAGGCCTAATACCTGCCTGGTCTCCAACAGGTGGGGAGTGGCAGTAGCTCAGCATCTAACACATCTGGGTTTCCTTCCTTGCCTGTGGGGAGAAGCAGCTGCCCAGCCCTCTCTGCCCAGCCCGTGCTATTCCACGCACAGCTTGGTGGCATTTCAGCATTGTAGGGTTGCCTGAGCTGCCGTCATCGTCTGCGCCCCCGCTGACAGCCTGGAAAATCAGCTGGCCTTCAGCAAGACAGAGCTGTGTCTGTCTGGGCCAGGGCAGTCCTGGGGGGTTGTGGACAGGAAGGCTTTGTGTGAAGGGAGGGATGGAGCTGAACTGACTCTTTCTGTGTGGCCAGAGGGGCTGAGCCCCCCAGCATCCCACTGGGCTCCTTGTGGAAGGAGATCTCACTTCTCTCTGCTCTGCCTTTGGCTTTTCCACACCAGCTCTGCCTGATCACAGGGTTTGTGCAAAGCCCTGTGTGTGTTTTAGTTTATTCCCCTAGTCTGCTGGAGGAGAAAGATGCTCTGGGCACAGCTGCCTTCTGAAGTCAGGGCCCACCATGCTTTGGTCTCACTTTGAACACTTTGGTCTCACTGTGAACATGCCTTGCACATCCCATTTAGACAGCAGACAGGTGATGCCTGAGAATTTCTAAATAACTTTCTCTGGGACTAAAAGGTAGGGATGTATTTGTGACCCCTTTGCTGGTTTGCATTCAAGGACACATACATTAATTCACTCCTATGTCTAATGACAGGTTGGATTCAGTTTTAGAGGGTCAAACTTTGCTTGTCTTCTGCTGAACATCTCAGAGCTTTTCTCTATCTGCTTTTCTGGCTTTCATCTCACTTGTAGCAATAAGCAGAGGATGGTTGAGCCGGGGCTCTTTCTGGCATGGGCTGGCAGTGGGAATGGAGACTGGAAGTGGGTCCCTCATGCCAGCAAGGTCCTGTGTGCATAACTAGACATGGAGGTGATCCCTGTTTTGCTGCCTCTGCACCAGGCAAATGGAACTTTGCCAGCGATTTCGGCACCAGAAGGCATACATACTGAGCAGTAGCAGACTCACTGATGCCGCTGTCTGGTTTGATCAGATCTGCCCAGCTGCCTTGACCACAAAAATCACCATTAAAAAAAAAATAAAGATTTTGAGCTCACACCTGCTCTGTTTATGCTTAAGTTTCCCAGAAGCCTCTTTCTCAAAAGCATTTCTCCAGGTTCTTTTAGTTTTTTATTCCACTAAAAGTAACTGAATTTCACAGGAGAACTGCTTTCTGCCAGCCAGACCATGCAAAGTGACATTATTGGTTGCTAGACCCAATAGTACCTCAATTCACACTGGCTCTCTAAGGGAGAGAGCCCAGAAAAAAGTCCCTGCATCTTCTGCAGGAAAGCAAAGGTAGTACCTCTGGGTATCAGGAATCTTGATATCTCACCAATTTTCTGTCTGAAAGAAAGCTGGGAAGCACCATCAGCTTTTCCAGTTTAATGCAGGATTCAGTAGGATCCAAAATGTCCATGAAGTTCAAATCAAGTGTTCTGCTTGTGTGCTAAGGGCACAGTGCAGTTACTAAACTACACTAAATCCCTACAGCATCTGCTTTCTATTACAACCAGCAAATCTTCCCTTAGGCAATCACGGTAAATTCTTGATCAGAAAAAACAAGCAGTGATACTCCCTGCATTTTGCACACACTGTTTTGGGGATTTCCAGACCTGGAAATAGAGTCCCCAGTCCCAAGGAGACTGTCTGCAGGGAGGGGGTGGTGTGTACACACTTCTATCTCTCATGACCATGGGTTGTTTTGAAGAGTTTCAGCTCAAACTGTCTGCTAAAACAT
>JAWWES010000001.1:28991687-29030625 GCA_035583135.1 Lophotriccus pileatus
GTGAGAGCTGCATTTGCTCAGTGTCCTCTCCACTTCTCAAGTCTGTAGCTGTGTGCACTGGTAAGGGTCAGGCTGGCTCAGGGGATGCAGCATGAAAAGGAGCCAGGTAACATAATTTCTATAAATGAAGGATGGCTCATGTGGTGACCAGGTTACACTGGGACTTGAGACCAAAAGGAACAACTTCTGCTTCTGGATGGGGTAACGTTTGGCACATCATCTCTCTGCTCTGAGCATCCCACACTCCAGTTTGTCAGTGAGGCATAGGAAGACTTCCCTGCTTTGGCACTGAGATATGCAGATCTCAGGGCTTTTGGGATTCAGGGAGTATTTTTTTAATTAGTGGCTCTGCAACCTGACACATAAAAACCACTCACTGTGGGAGAGGTGGTCTGGGGAGAGCTGTCCACATGTGTGGTGATGCTAAAAGCCAGGCTCTATTAGCCTCTCTGTCAGTCTTGGCTGGTCAGGGACTGAAGACGTCCTGGCTGAGCACTGGTGAGTGCATCACTGGAGAGCATGTGTGGGAGGAACAGGAATGATGGGTCTGGGGTCTCTGCACTTGTGTCAGTCTCCTTCCCATCCCTCTCCATTTGCTCAAGGGGAAGTGCAGTGTTCTCACAGCACCTTGTGTCTCTCCACCTCTCATTGCTTTATCTGAAACCTCTTTGGTAACCTTTGTACTTTGGATACCCGGAAGACAAAACTGCAGAGGGACCTGTCAACATCCTGCAGATTGACCTTTAGATCTTGTTTGCTGCCATTCCTGCTCTTCCTGGTGCCAAAACAAATGGCATGGCATGATGCTGTGGTATACAAGCTGAATCAAGGAGTTTGAGGGAGTGTGGTTTTTTGATGCCTTCCTTTACAAGCAAGTCATGTTTGCTGTGGGTGGAGTGTCCCCCTGTGCATGGTGTGGAAGCTGATAACAATACAAATGTGTATACACTGAGATACCGTGGGTGGATTAGCATTCGGGATGCCTGACTGAGGCAGTACAAACCCCCACAAACAGTTCTGTAGGGTGTAGATATTCCCAACCAAACCTACCCTTTGATGTGTGTGAAGCTGAGCTACCAAAGATATAATTTTTAGTTCAGTCTGTAGCAATAGGACGAGCGATAATAGTTTTAAGCTGAAAAAGGATGGATTCATAATAGATACAAGGACACAATTTTTTATAGTGAGGGTGGTGAGGCCCTGTCACAGGTTGCCCAGAGAAGCTGTGGCTGCTGCATCCCTGGAAGTGTTCAAGGCCAGGTTGGATGGGGCTCTGAGCAATCTGGTCTAGTAGAAGATTCCCTGCCCATGGCAGAGGGCGTTGGAACTAGGTGATCTTAAAGGTCCCTTTCAACCCAAGCCCTTCCATGATTCTGTGATTCTGTAATAATCCCTCTGAAAACACAGACCCCTAGTATTTGAAACTCACCCCATTTCCCCTCCCTCTGTCACCCTGCTGCAAATTTTTTTAATTCCTCTCTTTGCAAAATCACATCCCAGTTCAGGTACCTGCAGCAGGGCAGCATGGGGACATTTGTGTCAGCTGTGTCACCATTAGTCACCATGCTTGGGTGCCTCTTGCTGTCTTGTCTGTGTGAGTGACATTTAAGACAGGATCCTCTTAGTTCCCCATTGCCTGGGAGGGAGGAAACGCAGCCATGCTAATAGATTATTTTGCTGATTTTGCAAGTCTGAGTGAAGGCATTGTTCTGAAACAGCCAGGCTCTGCAATGCAATTAGACTAGTCTGCTCCTTGCAAAATCTTGTTAGCAAAAACCAGTCCTGGCATGCAGCAGATGTTGTATCTCCCATGGTTATTCATCCTTCATAGTTCTTTCTCTCCCCACAGCTGGCTTGATGCGATCCAGATCCCCAGTGAATCTAAATCTCAGAAACCTGAACTGGGAAACATTTATAAGACAGTCACCAATTGTAATGCCAATTAGAGAGTGATTTTCTCCTTACTACCCTGTGTGGAATTGGTCTAGCTGGAGAAGGCAAGGAAGATATTTTCTGGTTTAGACGCATTTGCAAGAAAATTGTGTGCACTGGGGAGAGCAAAGGGAAATCCCAAGTGCTTTTTGGTGGGAAGCAAAATTACACCAGCAAGTGCAAGATAATTGCACTGGTCGGGTCTTTTTTTCCCTTAATGCACTTCAATAACCTGAACCTGGAGGGAACAGGCTGGCCTGATCTAAACTCCTATAAGCCAGACCTCTGCAATCAGCCTCTCATCGACAAGGACCTCAAAGCCCTCTCTCAGCCCTGATTTCCGCCCCTATCCCACATCCCTTGCAGAAGGAAGGATATGAATCATCAGAACTTTGAATCACTATTTTGGCCCTCCCTGTGTTATCAGGCTGTATGTTTCCACAGAACCATCCACACAGACTTTCTCTAAGTTGTATTTTGCTGCCTAGAGCTCAGCAGCCATTTCAGCAGGCACTTTTAGGGAGGGCAGATCATCTCTGATGGTGCGTAGGAGTAACCATCCCTGGAAGCGTTCAGAAAACATGTAGATGTGGCACTTGGGAGCATGGTCTAGTGGTGAACATGGAAGTGCTGGGTTAATGGTTGAACCTGATGATCTTAGAGGTCTTTTTCAACCTAAATGATTCTATTATGTTTGAGATTCTCTAAGACAGGTTCTCCTGAAGGGTAAAGAGACATGAATGACTCTCTTGGCCAAGGTAGAGTTAAGAGCAATACATCAAAGTCATAGCCTCCCTGCAGCCATAGCTTTTTGGCTTTCCCTGCACTGTTCCTTGCTGTTCTCCATCTGTGTCCAGACTGGGAGCAGCCAGGACACAGAATCTGGCTGTAATGAGATGAAGGAACAGGACGGACTGACTGTTTGGTGAAGCCCCAAGTGCCACAAGGCAGTTTGAGCTGGGTCTGTGATGGCTGATGCCTGAACCCAAAAGGCCCCCAGGGTGTGTGTGGGTGTGCACGTTGGTGTGCTGCCCTCTTCTCTCAGGGTCGTGGTGCTGGGAGGGTGAGGTGGTGTTTGCTTTCTGGAGAAGTGCCCGCCTGGGTAAATGTTATTGCTCACCTGGTTTCTGTCTGTAGCATGGGAGGGAGGGGAGGAAGCCCTTCATGACCTTCTCTGATCGGAGCATCTCTGCTTCTCTCCTCCCTTTGCACGTACCAACCCCAGGCTCTGCGATTCCATTGGGCTGCAGAACAAGCTCCTTATCACTTCCAGCTCTTTTCACAGGAAAAGAGACACTAAATGTTCCAAAGCTTTTCTTGGCTTTTTGACCTAGTTCTCACTGGTCTCATGTTCATCACCCACCTCTGCACATGGTGCTCCATGGCTCTGAGCGGGCTTTGCACCACACACCAGCACCCCGCTGTGATCCGTGCAATCCAGGGAGAATTGCAGCATTGCTGAAGCAGTGCCCTGGTCCTTTGCTCCCACTTCAGTACAGACAGCACACAGGGAATGTCATCCCTGTGGATTGAGGGCCACTCAGTCTAGACCAGGGCCAAATTGTGTGAGTGGAAGCCTAGCAGCTTAAGTGGGGTCTGAAGAATCCAAGTAATCTAGTACTGGGGAGGAATATGGCAAACCTTCTCAGGAAGTTTTGCTGGGGAGACTGACCTACAGATGAGACTTACCCTGATGGAATCAGCTCTGCAGCCTTAGAACAAAGAGGCAATGCTGCCTTCCCCTGTGCAAGGACTGGATATTAAAAAAAGTTTCTTCACTGAAAGGATGGTCAAGCATTGGATTAGGCTGCTTATGGAAGCTGTGGAATCACATACCTGGAAGTGTTCAAAAAAAGTATAGATGTGGTGCTCAGAGACATGGTTTAGTGGTAGACTTGTCATGGCTGGGTTAATGGCTGGATTCCATGATCTTAGAGGTATTTCCCAAGTTTAATGGTTCTATGAATTCTCACCCTGGAGAAGTTGTGAAGTCTCCATTCCTGGAGATATTCAAAACCTGACTGAACACGATCCTGGGCAACCTGCTGTACAGCTTGCTGTCCTGGGCAACCCTGCTTTGAATAGAGGGAGGTGGACTGGATGATATCCAGAAGTTCCTTATAACTGCATTGATTTGATGATTCTCAGCTTAGGATCGCTGGGAGTCTGCTGGGACCAAGCTCAGTTTTAAGTCTTGAGTGTGCTGTGTGGTCCTTCTGCAGGGAAGTGTGGCAGCCCCTCTCTGCCTTTCAGGGTAGACTTTACTGCAGCCTTTCAGCACTTGAAGGGGGCTTATAAAAAAGATGAGGACAAACTCTTTGTCAGGGTCTGTTGTGACAGGACAAGGAGTGTAAGGGTTTTAAACTGAAGGAAGGTTGATTTAGACTAGATATAAGGAAGAAGATTTTCACAGTAAGAGTAGCAAAACACTGCCACTGGTTGCCCAGAGAGGTGGTCGATGGCCCATCCCAAAGAAACATTCAAGGTCAGGTTGGACAGGGCTCTGAGCAACCTGAGCCAGTTGAAGGTGTTCCCACTCATTACAGGGGTTTGGAGTAGATGGCCTTTGAAAGGTCCCTTCCAACCCAGACTGTTCAGTGTTTCTCATGCTTTCATGTTCTTGCCTGTCTGTGTAATATCAAGTGACTACTTTATTGTAACCTGCAGGTTCACCCAGGGGCGGAAGGGGCAGGTTGCCTCAAATGAGGCAAACACGGTGCCTCTGGAGATGCCCAGAGCAGGATTACAAAGAGCTGACCTTGCAGACATCCCCATCACCAACAGGCAGGACAGACAGCTGCTGGGTGCTTCCCCGGTGGTGTGAAACAGGAGCTAAACCCCACTGCTTCTCTCCCTGCACCCCTGTCTGCGCTCAGTGCTGCTGAGAAGCGCAGGTGGCTCCTGCCTTTGATGGTGGCAGTTTGCCTCCCCCTAGCGCTCATCCCAACCTCCTGCAACACCAACATTAGGGGATTAGACCTCTCCCTTGGGTTTGGTCCTGCTCAGTTTGTTTCTGGATGGAGCTTGGCTTATTTTTGAGGTGTACAGTGCTGGCTGGGCTAGGTGAGAATAGCCAGAGATACTTATAATTCCTTTTCTTCCCTGTGATGGGGCCCTGGGCAACCTGATCTAGTGGGAGATGCCTCTGCCCACAGTAGAGGGACTGGAACTAGATGATCTTTAATCATCTTTAAGGTTCCTTCCAACCCAAACCATTCTATGAGTCTATGGGCAGAGGCAATAAAAGTCCTCACATACAAAGTCTGTGGGGGAACATACTTTACTGGGTGCAACCAGCCTGAAAAACTGGGAGATGTGGGGGAAGAAAGATAATCTGCTTTCCCTTTTTCCTCTTCAAATCAAACATAGTAACAGAGGGGAAAAGATTCTTTCAGCTCTTTGTCTGTCCCATCTGCTCTCAGCCTCCAGCTGGACATGACCTTCCAAGGGGGATTTATCAGAAGAAAATATATTTTAAAAAAAGAGTAGTGTGTCACCTGAAGCTTGCTTAACACCCTCTGTTATTTAAGTGCTTTCTTGGCCAGGCTCTAAGAGGCAGTGGGTAGCAGGGAGGGCAGCCTGGCAGGAGCCAAGCAGAGGAAAGCTGATGTGCTTGGTGCCTGAGTGCTTGGAGGCATGAGCTCACCTCCTAGCTGCCTCCTACCCAAGTTTTTCTATTCGTGGTGCCTGTGCACAATCCACCATCCTGGTTTTGGTGGCAGAATGAGCATTTTATCCTCCTGGCCCAGCTGCAAAGCTTTTGGCAGCAATTTTTTTTTCATCTGCTGTGCTAGGATCTGGAAGGACAGACCTCCTGGGTTAGGACACTTGTCTTTTTGCAGCCATGGCTGAGACCTCAATCTGAGTTGAGCTTTCCTAGGGGACCTGTCTGATTTAGGCACTGCGATTCATCATTAAATGCCTTTCTCTGCCCTGTTCCTGCAGGGTTTTATTTTTGGATGGATCCACAGGTTTCAGTATTGGAGGCAGTGTTTTTGGGTCATGCTCTCCACAGCAAAAAGAAGCTTCTAAAGCAGTCACAGAGTAGAGAGATCTGAAAGAGGCGACTTAGAAGAAGGGATGGGGCATAGAGCTGAAATGGTGTGAAAGCGTCCCATTATCACCAGGGATAATTAAAGCTGTGCTGATGCTGATACAGAATAGGAAGTAAGTCTGGTGTACCCTGGGCAGTGATGCTGCCCATGTCCAGGTGAGAGCAAAAGGCAGGACAGTGTCCTTCTGCCACCAGCATGATGAACAAAGCCAGCAGAAAGCTGCAGGTCCGGTTTACCTAGAGTCTGAGGAAGAGAGGGAGGGATTTTCCTTTGACAAGAAACCCTGCTTCTGATTTCCCTGTCTGCTCACTTACCCAGTGCATCTGTTTTATTTCTGTCCTACAGGAAATCTGCAATGATCCACGTCTCTTTGTGGATGGAATCAGCTCCCATGATTTACACCAGGGCCAGGTTGGGAACTGCTGGTTCGTGGCTGCCTGCTCCTCCCTGGCATCCCGGGAGTCTCTGTGGCAGAAGGTAAGTGTTCTTTCAAGTATGGGATCCAACGGGAATGTATTGCGGGCCGGAAAGCCACCAAGGAGCTGCACCAGAGTGAGGGGCTGCAGACCTGGGGAGCAACCAGAGAGGTATGGGAGGAAAGAGGTGCTCAGTGCCACATCCTTGGAAGGTCTGTGCTTGTCTCCACCATGTCCTCAGCTACAGAAGATGTCAGCCCTATTAAAGCCAAGGCAGGGGGACTTCAGACTCTGGTACAGGTGTGCATCATCGCAGGGCAAGAGTCCAGCAAGTCACAAGCACCTTTTCCTAGATTTTGCTAAAAAAGGCAGCCAGTGTGTGCAGACAGAACCACCTGCTTCACCCACAGCCTCCTACTGCCACAGACCTGAGAGAGTTCCTTCCAACCCAAACCTTTGCATCTGCTCTGTGTGCTGTGGTACTTCCAGTCTCTACTTCCTGTGATGATCATGGATTCCAGGCTCAGGAATTTCTTGCAGCACCCCTATTTTCTGTTAAAGTCAAGATTTTTCTTTATATAGGAACAGGATAGCTGATTTGGCTTCTGGATAACTCGTAAGGCTTCCTCATGTGGTGGCTGTGTTGACTGTTGGGGCTCTCATTAGAGAGGTGGTGCACGGGGTTGTTTAGCGTGTTCCTCGGCATCAACATCTCCCAAGGGTGAGCAGGCAGGTTGTCTTCCCTCCCCACCATTCACTTCCAGCTCTGCCCTGGGATATGACAACCATACAGTTGCTGGGTCCCTTTGGACACCTCATTATTTCAGTTTGCCAATGGCATTGCTTTTCCTCTCAGGGCAGTTTGGCTGTGGGTGTTTGTGACTTCTCCTTTTCCATGCCCTTAACTCCCAGAGGCTCTTTTGTACCTGTCTCCTCTTTTCTTTCAGAAAGGTTTGTTTTATAGAATCATAGAATGATATGGGTTGGAAGAGACCTTAATAACCATTTTGTTCCAATGCCCCTGCTGTAGGCAGGGACACCTTCCATTAGATCAGGTTGTTCAAAGTCCTGTCCAGCCTGACCTTGAACACTTCCCAGGGATGAAGCATCCACAGTTTCTCTGGGCAACCTGTATCAGTGTCTCACCACCCTCACAGTAAAGAATTTCTTACTTTCTGAAGATCTCTGAGACAGAAATAATGGGCCCCTTGGTCCTTGGTATGGTTGCACATGCAATTGGGATACTGTTCCTGAACACCAAAATGTCTTCATTCACAGTCTGGGAAGAGCTGAAAGATGCTGATGCAGGCTTTAGAGTCTCTGAAATGTCATTCCAGGTATCTTGGTCCACTGCTACTAGGAAATGTTTTCCTGATTTACACTAGGATGTGACGTAGGCTTTTGAGTGTCCCTTGCTCCACTTCATGCAGTGAAACTGTCTCTCTCAAGTGTGAGGAGAGGGAATACATTCAAGGAAATAGAACAGACCAGCACATCTGTATGTATCCCACATCTGTAGGTATCAATGAGATTATTTTATTCACACACTTTCTTTCACCTTGCTCTCTTCATGTCGTGTTTCCTATTATGTCTGCATGATGTGAGTCACTGAGTAGGAATGGGGTACTGGAATTTAATTTAGAACTGTTTTCTAAATTCCTGCATCCTAGCTGACCCTACACGTCTTTAGGTGTGATCTGCCTCCATGACTCCCTTTCTATGATGTCGTGAGGCAAATTTTGGAACTGAATGAACAATTCATGGGTTTGGATTTTGTGCTGTGTGACTATTGCTTTAAGATCTCATGCAGTTTTCTAGGTGCAGTAACTGGACTTGACATGGCGTTCAGGACCTGTAGGAGTTTAGAAGAAACTCCTGTGCTTCTTTAAACAAATGCCATGTTTTCTCTAACCAGCTGTAATTAGTCCAATGAGAGAGGTATCTGTGAAAGTTGTTTATGCTTTACACCCAATTAGTGTGTACCTCACTGCCGTGTGCTGCATGAAGGAATGTATAAAAGCTGTTGTTTCCTTTAATAAAGTGGACATTTTGCAAGATCCTATGGGTCGTATAGCAAATGTGTCTGAGATCCCCTCCAGCCAGACCCAGCCGTTCGTTGTGAACGGCAACACTGTGAAACTTCAGAGGTGTCTAGCTCTTACAAAAAGAAGTTAAGACCTTGAAATGAGAGGATTTAAATAATTTCCATCAGCACTTTGTCCTAAAGGTTTTTCTGGATCTTTACCTGTGCTCCCACAGGTTGCATTGGTATTGATCAACAAACAAAGGACAGAGGCCAGGCTTTGAAGCCAAGTGACTCAGACACCCCTGCATTTCCATCACACAGTCTGGTCTTCTTCCCCCTTAGTGGCTTCCAGAGTGCCTGGCAGTCTTGGCTGGGGTACCACAAGCAGATGGCTCTGAGGACACTGACCTCCCAAAGTCCATTTTGTGTAGGTCTTCTGTAACCTGTGGTTAGTTATTGCTTCTCCCTGAAGGCTGATCTTGCACCTCATCAAGACAGAGAAAGAACATCACATGGTGCCTGGGAGCTGGACCCCCACTGCAGTGTGTTCATCACCACGTACAAGGTCATTGCTTCCTCTACTGCTTCCACATATGGGGGTAAAAGACACAAGTCCATCCAAGCAAGATCCATATGACATTGTCACATGTAGCTCAGCTCAAAAAGGTCTCCAGAGTTACCTGAAGGCATTTTTAACTTTTGAAACCCAAGGATCAACAGCTGTTGCTAAAGGTGTTTTAAAGCCAGTAAACAAGTGAGGCAAGAGCTCAGAGAACAGTGAGAAGGATCATTTGTCCTTTTAGATGTTAACTCGTAGCTTTCTGGACTCTATCCTCAAGGTCTTCTGGAGTAACAGCAGAACGGTGACTGATGGACAATTACTAGGAAAATGACCCGCCTTAGGTCCCTGTTGTCTGTGGCTCGTCTGGCCAAGGCGGCTTCTGGTGGTCCTTTTTGGGACTACTTCTTGAAGTCAAAGTGATTGCCCCAGAGTGATAGGAGGTGTTCATGAGTCAAGTGTGACAGTGCAAATACTGGCACAGACTTTTGTAAAAATATTGTAGAAAAAACTGTTTCATGGAGTTCATTTAAAATCTGTTTGAGCTCCCGAATTGCCCTGCAAATAAGTCATGTGGCAGAGGTCAACCTGAATCCAGATAGGACAGAGAGAACCCAAATGACTTTGACTCTACAACCTGTCTAAAGCTTTGTGCTGAAACCTGGTGCTCTCCAAGTCCAAAGCAGTCATCATACCCCAAAGATACCATAGCATACTTGCAGGAGTCATGTCTTTTCCATGGCACACCCAAAACCCTGTCTGTGGTTTAGTCATTGATGGGGACACTTGGCAGAGGGGAACCTGGCTTGGCATGACATCTCTCTTCAGGATGCACAGCCTCCTGGAGCCACCCAGCACTCTGCAAAGAGAAATGCATTCAGCACTATCCCCCTGTATCCCATCTCCCAGTACTGTGCTCTGGATTTCCCAGAATCACAGAATGGTTGTCTGTGGGAAGTCCAATCGCCCTGCTAAAACAGGTTCACTCAGAGTAGGTTGCACAGGATGGTGTCCAGGCATGATGAGGAATGGGTAGTTCCAGGTTGAGCATGATGGTCTTGCTGATGCTCAGGTGGGTTCAGAGCATCAGAACTTGTAAAGAGTTTGTGTTGCTTGTATCTTGGACCCTCTTCTCTACCTGCCCACAGAGACAAGCATTAAGGAACAGACTACACCTGAGTTCCCCTTTCCTGGGCGCACAAAGGGAAACCCGACTTTTGAGCACCCTCTCCAACTTTGTGCCAGTTCAGGCACACAGAACAACACTGGGATGCTGCTGCCTACCTGCTGCTGCAGGAGCAGTGTGGAGCCTGACTCCCGCAGCTGTGCCATCCAGAAAAGAACACAAGGCTCATGTTAGTTTGGTACTCATTGGCTCATAGTCAATTTGTCCCTCAGATCCCTCATATCCTTTTCTGGATGGCACAGCCTCATGTGAACCACCCAAAGGGTCTGGAGGGAGGTGGGTTTGTGCATCCAGGAGGAGGGAAGGTGAAGGGGGAGCTTATTGCCGAGTGTAGCTACTTAATCATAAAATCATAGAAAGGCTTGGCTTGGAAGGGACCTTCAATATCATCTAGTTCCAACCTGCCTGCCATGGGCAGTGACACGTTCCACTAGACCAGGTTGCTCAGAGCCCGATCCAACCTGGATAGGAGAGTGTGGACAAGATGGAGCAGGAGATGCACAGTCAGGGGACAAAAGACAACAGCACAAGCTGCAGCTTATCTTCAGCATGGGCACAGCCAGATTCTGGAAGAGGGGTCCTGAGAGACTGTGGGAACTCTGTCCATGGAGATACTCACAGAGGCACTGGACAAAACCCCGAGCGACTTGTGTGAAGCAAGTCCTATTTTGAGCAGCAGGTTGGACCAGACCCCTCCAGAGTCTCTTCCAACATGAACCTACACTCAGAGAAAGCTACTACCACTCAGACATGTCAAGGTGGCATCCCTGGCTGCACACCTTTGTTTTGGGATAAGGAGCCGTGGTTGTCAGGGAGGTTGCCAAGGAGGCTGACATCAGACATCCCTTCCCTATAGATTATGCAGCACAGCACAGCTGCACCATCAGTTAGAATCTGCAAACAAGTCGGAAGGGCACCCAGAGGAAGCACCAGAAGGTATTTTGCGTCACTGGCCCGGGTTGCCTAGCACTGCTGAGTCCGTGGAGAGGGGGCACCAGCTCCAGGAGCTTGTCAGATTTTTCCACCTGTGTGTCCTGTTTAAGAGCCACACATTGCTGAGAACGTAGCAGAGGAGTAGCCAAGGCGATGGCAGCTGAAGCAAGGATACTTGAGCTGCCCTTCATCTGCGATGAACAGCTCACCCGGCGCATGAGGCTGCGATTCCAGAGCCTGCAACAAAAAAACATGAGGCCCCAGGATGGTGAGAAGCTGCTGCGTCCCAATGAACACATCTACCGAGTGGATTTCATCCAGCAGCACAAACTGCGCTTCCTCCGCTGGGACATCCAGCTGGAGACACCTGGAAAGGTCACAATGACTGGCACCTCCCAACACTGGACTCCTGATCTCACTCACCTTATGAACCGGCAGCTGCTGGAGCCAGTAGGAATCTTCTGGAAGAAGCCAGGGGCCAAGGAGGTGGAGTGCAATGAGGCAGATGCCCAGGAATTTGGGGAACGAATAGCAGAATTAGCCCAGATCCGCAAGGTGATGTACTTCCTCCTCGCTTTCACCGATGGTCTCGAACCAGCTCATCTGAAGGGCTCCGTTGTTTTTAAAGCCTGATACTCTCTCGCTCAGCCTCACTCCAGCTGTGCTTCAGTCTTAATTTTTCTTCTCTCAGCTCAATTCTTGGTTCAGTTTTTGCATGGGTTTGATTTTTTTGGGGTTTTTTTGTTTTTTTAATGAGGAGTGGGTGGCATTGTGATAAAGTGAAGAACAGCTCAGGGATTCTGGAGTGCTTCAGCCCAGAAATGTTCCCTGGACATGCTGTCCTCTGTCTGAATGATGGGGAGGAGAGGGCCATGAGCTTGCTGCTGCATTGCCTGGAGTATAAGACTGTGTGCTTGTGAATTCATCGGGAATTCACCAGGTCTGACTGGTGCAGGGACTTGCTGGCTTGGAAATATGAGGCTGCCCTAAGCCCTTGAAAGGTGGCAACTGCGTAACCAAAAACCTGGTGGAAAAATAAATATTTGCCATACTGGAAATAGGAGAGACCCCTGGAGAGAGCCCTGCCTTCCAGTTTCCATCCTAGCCATTAAAAAGGGAAGGCTTGTTTGCAATGGATTTCTACTCCTAGTGAGGATGCTGAGTGCTTGCAGGCTGCAGTGACTCCTGCTGTGACTGTGGCTGCTTGGTGTCTCTGAAGACCAGTCCCATGGAGAATCCAGATTGCTGTGAAGCTGAAATACATTTAGACACACTGTATTCTGCAAATTGCAAACCTACTGGACAAACTGGAAGGTTGGACTGGCCCTTTCCTGACCGTCACCACCATTTCTTGCTGGGGGTCACTGCAGGGAGGGGTTCTCCAGGATGCCTTGTGCTGCCTGGAGTTTATTGGTCCCAAGATGTGTGTGTGTGTGTGTGTGTGTGTGTGTGCAGAGTCTCAGGTCTGAGCCAGCAATGAGTCCCCCCTACAGCAAAGCCAATTTTCACATTGTACTGCCCTTAAAGCACTTATGAATATATTTGCTCTGAAGTGTCTATAGAGAGCCATGAGGTTGCAGAGCACTTTGCAAACCACAGAGCAGGAACCTGCTGCTGCTGTCCCTTAAAAGCAGTGTCTCCTACCCTCTACAACACAGGGAACAACAGTGTGTGGATGGCCCTGTGTGGAAGCAGAGGGTAGTAGTACCTTTATAAGTATTGGGGCAGGAGGGTGTTTTGTGCCTGGCTTGTCCAGGCACAAAAGAAACTACTGACTTTGGATATTTCCTTCATCAAAAAGTGGAGGGTACTTCAATGAAGCTTCTTGAGACACACAGATAGAAAAGTCCCTTGAAAGAGTTCAATATTATTGCAATTGGTCCTTTGCTCTGATTGCTCTCAAGTGTGGGTGAGGGCTCCTTGAGGTTTGGCCTGAGATTTTCCCAAGATAAATAAAGAGAAAGCAGTGATGGGAAGGCCAGGACAAGGGGACTTTGTACTGTGGCTTGCTGACTTGTGCACACCAGCCCCAGAAGAGTCCAACCTCTTCTTCAGAGCATCCAGAGATGCAAGTCCATGCCCTCCCCAGCCCAACAATAGTGTACAAAATGATAAGCACAAGCTATGCCAAGCAGAGAGGAGAAGGAAAGCAGGACGATCAGATACTGGCTGGAGAGATGGTGGGAGCTTGGAGTCTTGCCCACAACCAAAGCTCAGCTACCACTCAGATCATACAGCCATACCATGGACATTGCCGGAGAAGCTGATTTCTTTGTTTAGACCCCAAGAAATGCTGGACTTAATGAGTATAGAGGAAAGTGGGTGCATTCCTGCTTGGCCACACCATGGATCCACTGTTGGCCAACCCCACTTCTAGGGTCCTGGCAGCCTTTTCCATAGGAGGACCTCTCCTTGTGCATCCCAGAGCAGAGCTCCTGGCTACAAACCACTTTAGACCAAATAACAGGAGCCACTGGCAACATCCTAAGGGATTTTCGCATGTGCCAGGTGTGACAATATGCCATTGATACGTTGCTGGGGTAGAGTTCTTGCTGCAGATACCTCGCTGGGTATTGATGTACCACAGTAAATAAAAGCCTAGCCAATGAGTTTCCTCTTAAGGATTGAGGCTGTGTATATCTTCTTCATGTTCTATGTGTGTCTTCTTCAGCATTAGGAAACTGCCCTAATCCTGCATGCAATAAAGCAGCGCACACCAAATTTTCTCCCTGTTGGTATTTTTGAGCCTCTTTTTATCTCCTGTAAAATGTAAAATGAGCATTTACATTCTTCTCTCTTTGTGTGAAAGGCTTCATGGAGTGTTGAATGGTTTTGTGTAGTTTGGGGAGGGGTTTGAAGCTGGGCAGAGAAGAGGCAATGATTCGTAGGTGGATCCTGCTTTCCTTTAGAGCTGGGGTGGGAGGTGAGGGGGGCAGTGTGATCTCTGCTGCAGGGAAGATGAGCTTCTTTTTACTGGTCACCGAAACTCTCCCTGTACAGTATCAGCATCCCATAAAGGCCTTCAGAAACACTGCCCTGTTCCCTCTCCCAGGCAAATTTCATCCCAGTTTGTACCATGGTTCAGCAGACTGGTACAGCTGGGTGCCTCCCTCCACATCCTGAGCTGGCAAGTTCCCAGCAGAAGGCTTGGAGCATTTGGCACCTACCGATTCTTCCTTCTAATCAGAACATTTTTTCAGGGCCACAAATACCTTTTCTCTTAATTAGCCACTCTTAAGAAAATAGAGAAAAGCCCTAAATCAGCTTCGGGAAATGAACCTGGTGTTTCTGAGCTCCCAGTTTACCTGTCTGTGAGCCCTTGCACTGCAAATTTGTCCCCCTAAAGGGTGTTGAAACTCCAGATTTTCGGATCGCCTAAGCAAAAAGCAGCACAGTTGGCTGAATGAGGAGACGTGGTCTCCTCCACTGCCCCAGTGTCACACAACCAAGTTGAGTCCAGGACTCAGTGTGATCCTGGGATGAGTGGTCCAAAACATGCTCTTCCAGCGTGGAGCATCTCCTGGAAATCATACTCCTCTCATTTCCTCTTGGATCAGTGCAGAAGCATGACCAGTCCTTGCTGCTGCATCCTGCTCTGGATGAAAGCTGACATCTTTTGCTACCTTCAGTGATGGAGGGTGTTCTCAGAACTGTCCCCAGGTGAAGGGATGGAGAAGGATGGTGGGGATCAATATCTCCTGCCACCACTGACAGCAGTAGCTGTCTCAGAACCAGCCAGCTGGAAGCTATTGCTACCCACTCTGGCTGACAATCTGCCTCTAATCAATGCTGTGATCATTTCTAAGCCCACATTAATAGCAAGTTGATTAGCATGATGGTCCTCTATGACTATTCATTAGGATGAGCTCCAGTCAGGAGGGAATTGATGGGCACTGATGGAGGACTGTCTGATCTTTCCTGGCACTCTCCAAGAAGGACTCTGGGACATTGCTGTTAGCACTCCTGGAAAACGCCAAACCCTCCAAAAGTGGCTTTATTTCATGGCTTTGTCTGGTCTGCTTCTATTGATCCAGACAACTTACAGTGCCAGTGAGCTTGCAGAGTTAATGGCATCATTAATATTTCAAGGTAGGAGCAATAAGAGGCCTGGTCTGGGTCGTTGCTGGTAGCTAAGATGTCAGGGTGCTCTTCAGAGAGAATTCTCTCAGCAAGATTACTGCTTTGTGACAGCAGACAGAAAAAAAAGGCAGAAGGTTCTGGCAGCTGGACAAGGGCCAAAGCACAGTACAGGTGGTCTCACCATGTCCCTAGACTTCCTGAAGAGCCTCTTTCCATGCAATGTAGCTGTGTCCTCTCCTATCCCATTCCAACACTCAGAGCTGTCTCCACAGGACAATGATTATTTGGTGTATTGGAACATAATACATGCTCCCATGAGCACCTTGGGGTTCTTCCTCACTGAGGTCATGATGCCTTGGGAGCAGGTAAGTAAAGAAGCAAAGATGTGGACAGTAAGTGCAGCTGAATCAGTCAGTACTTGTCAACTATCAACTACACTGACTATGAGTGGCCTCACAGCCTGCCCTGGCCATGGAGTAAAATCGCATTGCTTTCAGCCTCAACAAGCTGCAGTGGGGTAGTTTCTTGCTGTGGGGCTCTGTGTCCTGGTTCTAAGTACAGTGCAGATGCTCCCACATGTAGCATCTGTGCTTGACTGCTCATTTCTGTCCGAGCTGTTGGGTAAATTTTCCATCCAAAGAAAAGCTGGTGGTGCCTGCAGCCATGAATGGACTTTGACAGTTACCCTTCTCATGTGCCTGTCCCGCTGGCAGTGACACCAAACTTGTGCACTCTCAGCCCCTCAGCTGCTATAGGGTTTCTTTCAACCCAGGCCTTCTTTTCTTTCTTTCAACAAGTCACCTCCCCATGGTTGCTTGGATGAGCATGGTAGCTCTTGACAGGGAAGAATGGAGACCTGAAGGGGATGGGGATCTTGCTTTTCCCAGTTTTATTTTACAGAGTAGATACATTCAGAGTGTCTGCTGCCTGTTCATTTGCATCAGTTAGATGAATGCAACACTTGCTTTTGTTCCAGTCAAGTCACACCAGAATCAAGTAAGAAAATCAAAGAAGGTGTGCTCCTCATAGTGGTACCCTACTGGCACTAAAAGGAACAAAAGTGTGGTCATAAAAGTAATCACCCCTGCTCAGACTAAGGACATTTCTGCTCCAATAGCCTGTCTACAGAAGTAGATGGCAGCAGATGCCCAGGGTAGTGCTATAAGAAAGAGGATGAGGATCTTTAACTCCATCTTCCAAGGGACAGTGAAGTCTAAGCTATTCCAGTGTATGTTAAGCTAGTCTGCATTGGAGGAACCAGCTCCAAAATCTGGCCCTAGCAGGCTGAAAGCAAATCCATTCCTCTCATATTCTTCCTTGTCTTTAATATTATCTGCGTTAGTTCAAGGAGGAGAGCTATTCCCAGAAAAATTGAATAATTTAGGTGCATGTGCCTCCTCTCTCACAGGTCATCCCAGACTGGAAGGAGCAGGAGTGGAACCCCGAGAAACCTGAGAGCTACGCGGGGATCTTCCACTTCCAGTTCTGGCGTTTCGGTCAGTGGCTGGATGTGGTGATTGATGACCGCCTGCCCACACTCCACAATCAGCTCATCTACTGCCACTCCAACTCCAGAAACGAATTCTGGTGTGCCTTGGTGGAGAAAGCTTATGCCAAGTAGGTACTGAGGCAGTTGCAGGACAAACTGGGACATGAGCGCTCTGCTTTTCCTCTCTATTCATTCATCAGTTGGTTTGCAGCAGTGGAAACAACAGCTTTCCTGGGGGGCAGTAGTACATCTCTCAAACAGACAAAAACTAAGAAAAAAACCACCTTCTCTAGCCTTAATTTATCCTCAAAGCAAAATATCCTTTAACATTTCTTTAAGCAACACCTGTCCTAGAGATTTCTTTTACTTTGGTCCTATGACAGCAGGAGTGCTGCAAGGAACACAGGTCCTATTTTTTTCACCCAGCTGGCTGTCCTCACCCACTTAAAGTCTTATTACAAATCTCCATTCCCCAGGCTTCCCCAAGAATTGTCCCAGACCCCTTAAAATGTCAAACCAAAGTTGTTGTGCCATGCCCTGTCACCCTCTTTCAGGTTGTCGGGCTGTTATGAGGCCCTAGATGGAGGCAACACAGCTGATGCCCTGGTAGATTTCACTGGTGGTGTCTCTGAACCTATTGACCTGACTGAAGGGGACTACATCACTGATGAAGCCAAGCGAAACCTCCTCTTCGAGCGTGTGTTGAAGGTGCACAATCGGGGAGGCCTCATCAGCTGCTCCATTAAAGTAAGCAAGGTTCCCAGCATGGTCGTGGTCCCATGGGAATAGGTAGTACAGGATTGTCTTACATGATTGTAAACTTCTAAATTGGATGAGATAAATTGTGGCCAAGGGTTCTGACTTCTTGTGGACAGCAAAAGCAGTGAATCCTGGATTCCAGCCCTCTTCATTCCTCATTTCTATGTCCAAGAGCCCAGATTCATCACACCGCCTTTTAAATGTTAGGAGGGGATTCACTGTAGAGAAAGGTGTTTTGGTGTCTTCATGCAGAAACCTCTACAAATGCTGGGTGCCAGACCTCCCAGTATAAGTAGTAGAATGAGCTTTATTTGTTGTCATTATGGGAGTTCAGAGTCCTTATGGAACAGATGAAGAACAGAAGGGATCTAGCACATAAAATGTCATCCAAGACATCTGCCAACTGGCTCTCTCTCTCTCCCTGACCACTGATGTTCTTCATTTTGGCTTAAAGAAACCTGTTGGGAAATCTGAGCCCCTTTCTTTCCCAGTCCCTGCAAAGGCAGTCGCGTCCCTCTGATCTGAGCACTGTCTGTGTCCCCTGCCCAGGCCACGTCAGCAGCTGACATGGAGGCTCGCCTGGCCTGCGGCCTGGTGAAGGGCCACGCGTACGCAGTGACGGACGTGCGGAAGGTCCGCCTGGGCCATGGCCTTCTGTCCTTCTTCAAGTCAGAGAAGCTGGACATGATCCGCATGCGCAACCCGTGGGGCGAGCGGGAGTGGAACGGCCCTTGGAGTGACACGTGAGTTGGGATGGACAGCTTGTTTTGGTGGGAAAAGCTGGGCTGGAGCAAGCCTTGAGACATGAGGCAATCTGACTACATCCACACCCATAAGTTAACATTGTGTGGGCAGCTCTGGGATGCTGCTTCAGCCCATGTCCTAAATCTGCTGTTTCATTTGGGGTAGAGGTGTCTGAGCTTGGCAGAACTTCCCATTAAGGCTCTAGTGCATGTTGTGGTGAGGTTGCCAGCATATTTAGGTGAGGTATTAGGAAGAAATTGCTTACTGCGAGGTGGTGAGTCACTGGTACAGGTTGCCCAGAGAAGCTGTGGATGTCCCAGTCCTGGAAGCATTCAAGATGAAGTTGGATGGAGCTTTGAGCAACCTGGTCTAGTAAGAGGTGTCCCCACACATGGCAGAGGGGTTGGAATGAGATGATATTTAAGGTTCTTTCCAAGCAAAACCATTCTGTGATCCTATCATTCTATGTTCACACTAATGAAGCTTAGTTATAGCTCACTTTTCCACTCCCAGTCTTGTTCCAGCAAAATTAACACCCAGCAGAATCAATCTCTGCCACCACTGACTGCTGTGATGTCTGTGGATGAGATGAGATGATGAACCACGGGCTGGTGTAACCAGAACCTTTGGCCAGAGTCAATTTTGTTATCTTCACTGATAGGGATTTGATTGTACTGGCCAAATAAAATCTTGCCAGGCTGGATTCAACTCCGCTGGTCAAGAAGGAAGTTGAAGTTCCAAGCCATGCTGGACTTCCCCCATGTTTGGAAGATGATCGAATCAGAACAGCATGGGGACTGAGCTGGAGCTTTATACAGTCCTTGTGCCTCTTGAATTCTTGTGTGTCCCCTTGCCTCTGAGTAATGATCCTGTTCTGTTCCCACAGCTCTGAGGAGTGGCAGAAAGTGAGTAAAAGTGAGAGAGAGAAGATGGGGATGACAGTGGAAGATGATGGAGAGTTCTGGTGAGTCCCGCGTGTTACCACAGGCCACATCCTCTCACCCCATGGAGCATGTGTGTCATTTCCATGTATACAGCAATCCAGAGAAAAGACCCTTCCAAGCCCCCTCTTTAAGTCCATGAGGGGTTATCTTTGGATGACCATGACCCTAGGATTACAAGTATCATACTGGGGCCAAACCATTTCACCAGGATACTGAGAACTTGGTATAAGTGGGCTGAACTTAATAGCCTCACTGGGTACGTTTCGGTACATGAGTCCTTGTGTGGAGAAAGGGGCACTATGCTGCTTTTCCTACCCCAAAACACATAGCTCTGTTGTTTAAAATGAAGAAGTACTTACTGCATGTATAGGTAAAGGTATCTCCATCTTTTTTTGGGATATTTGATGAATAACTTCTGTTGTTCATCAGCCATCAGAGAAAACCTCCACTCTCTAACAGCTGATCAAGAAAACTCCTTCAGTGTACTTTTCTGGGGAATGAAGCAGCATAACCCAGCTCTGCCCTTTCCTGACTTAGGATGACCTTTGAAGATTTCTGCAAATACTTCACGGACATCATCAAGTGCCGTCTGATTAATACATCCTACCTGAGCATCCACAAGACCTGGGAAGAGGCAGTGCTACATGGAGCATGGACCAGAAGCAGTGACCCCTTGAAAAACCGCTCTGGAGGTTGTATCAACCACAAGGACACCTTTTTACAGAACCCCCAGGTGAGTATGGAGCAGAGGGCCTTCTGGAGCCTCCACATGTGCTTCCAAATGTGTAAATTTCCTACAGGGACCTAGAAGACCAAAATGGCTCCAGACCTCTAATAGATTAATTGTTCTTATTACCATTCTCTGGCTAAGCCTCCTGGCACAGCATGACCACCATCCAGGCCAACTCTATTAACCTTATCCCTTTTATCAGGGAGTCTGCATCCAAGTGCCTGCTGTAGACCATCTTGGCACAAGCGAATAGCAAACTGTGCCACAGGGTAGCAGTGTTGGCTGGTTCCAGTCAAACAGGGCCAGGACTCATTTCCAACAATTTGGATATCTGAATGATCAAATTCCAGTTCTTTTGCCCAAACTTTGGCACTGTTAAATTTATTAGGACAGGTGTAGTCTATAGGGCCATTTCCTTCTAGCTTTAAGTTCATCTCCTGGAACAAACTCTTCTGGAGAAAAGGAGGCTGAGGGGGACCTTATTGCTCTTTACGACTACCTGAAAAAAGGTTGTAGCCAGGTGGGAGTCATTCTCTTCTCCCAGGTAAAAAGTGATAGGACAAGAAGAAACAGCCTCAAGTTGTGACAGGAGAGGTTTGGGTTGGATAATAGGGAAAATTTCTTCACTGGAAGGATGAAGACATTAGAAGAGGCTGCCCAGAGCAGTGGTGAAATCAGCATTTCTGGAAGTCTTCAAAAGGCATGTAGATGTGACACTTGGGGAGATGGTTTAGCAGTGGATTTGGCAGTGCTGGGTTAAGGGCTGAAATCAATGATCTTAGAGGTCTTTTTCAACCTAAAGGATTCTATGATTGTCTTGTCCTGCTCTGAACTGGGATTCTCAGTATCATGAGCCAAGTCCTTGTGAGTCCTTCATCTAACAAGCAGATGAAGGATGGTCTGGTCCATTGCAAGAGTTATCATCAAAGACATGGGAGAGTTGTTTCCGGCTGCCAGCTCTGTATTAGCCTTCATCTTAGGTTGCTGTGGACTGCAAGTGGTAAAAGTCTCTAGTATGAGACTGCATCTAGGCTCTTTGAATTCTGCCAAGAAATTCAAAGACTGGATTTCACAGTCTTTCTCTAAGATGAGCCAAAAAGGTCTCTGGCTTGGCAAGATGATGGCAGTTCCCAAGACTAGGGGATGTGGGTTCTCAGTGCGGGTACTGACCCTGCAGGGAGGTGGTGAGGCAAAACTGAGGTTAAATCTACTGTGTGTGCACCCCTACCCATGCCCAGTGGTCCTGTCATAATAACTCCCATTTCTTCTAGTACGTGTTCGATGTGAAGAAGGCAGAAGACGAAGTGCTGATCTCTATCCAGCAGAAGCCAAAAAGGACCAGTCGCAAAGAGGGCAAAGGAGAGAACTTGGCCATAGGCTTTGATATCCATAAGGTAGACTGGGGTTTCCTGCATGTTGGCCTGAATGCCACCATAAATTTGTTAGTGGTGGAGTAGTACATCAATCCTGCACGACCATATTGTTCATTTAAGCGTTATCTGGGAGGTTCTGTAGTGCCTTCAGCGCTGCCTCGCTCTAGAGATGAAGAGGGATTTCAGAGGTGTACAGTGACAGCGTGGACAACAGGTGGCCCTGAACAGCTATGGATGCTCCATCCCTGGAAATGTTCAAGGCCAGGGTGGATGGGGTTTTGAGTAACCTGGTCTAGTGGAAGGCAGGGAAGTTTGAGCTAGGTGATCCTTAAGGTCCCTTCCAACCCAAACCATTTGATTCTGTGTAGTTCTCCTTGCTAAAAGCAGTGATTAGTCTGTTCTCTCCAAATGTTGAAATCTGTTCGATTAATCCCTATGTGTTGCTTGCCTGGCCCCCAGTGTTAAGCTGGGATGCAAGAGGCAAGTTCCTGAGCCAACAGAGTTGGGAAAGCCCCATCCACACTTGTATTCCATCCAGCACAGTTGGGACCGTTTTGCCAGTTCTCTTAGCTCCAGGTCTCCCAGCACTGTGGGCTCAGTCCTTGCAGTCTGGTACCCCGTGGTGAATACCAGTACACTGTCAGACAGTGACAATCTGCTGACCATCCTGCTGTGGTCTCTGCCAGGTGGAGTTGAATAGGAACTACCGGATGCACACCCTGCAGCAGAAGGTGGCCAGCTCCATCTACATCAACTCCCGCAGCGTCTTCCTGAGGACAGACCTGAAGGAAGGCCGCTACGTCATCATCCCCACCACTTTTGACCCTGGTCATGAAGGCGAGTTCCTTCTCAGGATTTTCACAGATGTGCCTTCAGATTGCCGGTAAGGAGCACAAGCTGTGATGGGGAGGAACTGGCTATTTGGTGACAGCCCTTTGCGTTTGACTAATGGTTTTCGTGAGCAGTCATAGCCTTACGAGGAGCTGGCGTTTGTCTTCCTTTCAGGTGTGGTCAAGAGACAGGGCATCTTTACAGGTCTCACCACAAAACATGCAGAGAAGCTCCCACTCTGTTTCTAACCATCCCAAACCCAGGTTGAGGAGATTGGACTGGGGAACAGAGTCTGACAGTGGACAGTGCATAATCCTTCCATTGTACCAGAGCAAACTCTCTGGGTTAAGGCTGGGCACCTCTCAAAGGCCACATGTTTTTCCTTGCAGAGAGCTGACACTGGATGAGCCACCACACACCTGCTGGAGTGGGATGTGTGGTTACCCACAAGTAGTATCCCAGATCCACGTTCTTGCTGCAGCTGGGCTCAAGAATCAGGACTCCCAAGGAGGTATTGGTCTCTCCCTGCCTGTTGTCCAACTATGGAGGACTTGGGAGGTGGTTTCTTCAGTGGAGAAAGGGGGAGGTGGTTTTATGAAGTGGGATGTTGCTGGGATTTATGTCCTCAGATATTTTTTTCAGTGAACATGCCTGATTGAGACACCACAGGAAGAGAAAGTCCATGGAAAATCAAACTCAGTTATTGCTGTGGACATGATCTGGGAGGTGTTATTTTTAGGCTGTTGTCTGAGATCTTCCCAAAACTTCCCCAAAGCTCTTAGCAGTGGCCCTGTAACAACACAAGCTTTCCTCTTGAGTATGAGCAGCTGTAAAAGTCAGGAATTCTATTTAAGGGCTTTTTAGTAGGAAGGACAGATAAACGACGGAAGAGACTGATGCATAGTGTTCATCACTGGAGACTGGATAAATGTCTATCAGTAGAGGGCTGCATATCTCTAGAACCCTGAGAGTAGCGAGCAGAATCTTTTCAAAGCCAGGACTAGTCCAGTGTGTGTATTTATCACATGCCACAAAGGGAGTCCTTTTTACCCTGCCTGGTATTTGGGGAGGGAATTTTACCCTAGGCAGGTTGGTTTTTCTTGGGTGATTCACAATAGCTCAGTGTATCTGCAGCAATACAGGGAATTCTGTAGCCAAAGGTCTCTGAATGTTCACAGAAACAAGGAGGTTTATCTTTCCATATTTTTTTTCCACAAGAGGCCCTTGGGAATTGCTTTCTTCCAGCTGTTTTCCAGCTGTTCAGCTCCCACCACCAATAGTGTGTTTTGTGCTTCCCAGTGCAACGGCATCTCTTGTATATCCCAGTCCAGGTCTTCTCACAGTGGAAACAGTGATTTACAGATAGGAATTTGGCTCTGGCTGAGGGAATATGAGGATTTAATGGGACATCCCAAAAGACAAGGCTGGTTTAGAAAAACAGCTGTGAAATTCAGCAGCTGTGTCTCACCAGGGGAGCCAGGTCCTTGCAAACAGAAAGCTAGCAAGGAGGTATTTTGGCAGTCAAAAATGTGGTTCTTAAATCTGTGGTCCTCAGAAGGGGCTGGTTTGTTCCTCTTCATTTCCACATTTCCCTGAGGCATGAAAACTCATCCAACTGGTGTGTGTTTCCATCATAGCCACTAAAGCTCATGGTAAGAAAATGCATTCTGGCAATTAAATTTCCATAGCAATAGTTGATTCTCTAATGAAATTCCCAAAACAAGCACTTGTTTCATAAGAGGAAAGTATTCACTCCTTCTTCTGGAAGCTCAAGTGCCATCTAGCTGTGGACTGTAGTCCATAAACTTGGTAACTTTATTCTCCCTCTGGTATTTCCTTGTGGGAGCCTATTTCTCTTCTCCATGGTTTTACTTCTGCCTGCCTCCAGGACAGCAAACCCTGAATGGATGGTGTCCTCCATGGAAGATTTATTACAATGGTCAGGAGGATTTAGAGTGATGAAGGAGTGTTTATGTAGAATATGAGGCCAAAGAAGAGGCGGCCATTTCATAGAATCATAGAATTGTTTAGCTTGGAAAAGCCCTTTAAGGTCATCAAGTCCAACCCTTAACCCAGCCCTGCCAAGCCCACCACTAAACCATGTCCCCAAGTACCACATCTTTTAAATCCCTACAGGGATGGTGATTCCACTGCTGCCTTGGGCAGCCTCTACCAGTGCTTGATAATCCTTTTGTGGAATAAATTTTTCCTAATATCCAGTCTAAACCTCCCCTGGCACAACCTGAGGCCATTTCTTCTTGTCCTGTCACTTGTTACCTGGGAAAAGAGACCAACCCACCTGGCTGCAGCCTCCTGTCAAGTAGTTGTAGAAAGCAATAAGGTCTCCCCTGAGCCACCTTTTCTCTGAGCTGAACACCCGCAGCTCCTTCAGCTGCTCCTCATCAGACTTGTGCTCCAGGACCAGCTTCATAGCAGTCCATCACCGCCTGCTGCCCAGGGACAGCATCACCTAATAGAATTAAGCCTGAGCCCAATAGCTGAGCTTCATGGACATCATCTGGGCTGTGATGAGTTCTTTGGCAGATACCCATGTCCTCTGGTGGGATATGGAGGGAAAGTGCTGCATGACGCCCCAGGAAAAGGACTCTAAGGAATTCCAGAAGCTAAAGTCTCTAAAGGGGGAAACTACAGCCATATAGAATAATGTAGCTTAAAACTAAGTAGTAAAACCATGTAGCTTAACCTATATAGCTTATGATTAAAAGACAGCAGTCTCAGCAGAAAGGAATTTCTTGGGAGACAGGAGCTTCTGAAACAGAACTGATAAAAGAACATAAAGCTAACAAACTAGACAAAACTGTCCTCATGGTTGTACAAAGGGCATGGACACTGTTCCAAAAGACGTGATGGTGTGCCAAAAGTGAGAGTTCAAGAAAAAGACAGCATAAAAAGGACAACCCAAAGGGACCACTGACTCAAAACAGGAAGCGTGTCAAGGGGAGGAACAATTCTGGGAAAGGGGTGGAACAGGATTAGGTAATAACCTGAATTGTTAATTAGGTAACTAAATAGAGGCATGAGGTTATTGTAACTCATGCATGCACACCTTTTGGAGAATCTAATCTCATGTGCATCCAACATCGTAAATAAAAGAATGCTGTCTGCTGAAACTCACAAATTGAATCTTAGGTGTTTCTTTTAAGAGCCGATTTGAGGCTTCACAACAAAAAAATTCCCTTTTCTGTCCCCAGGAGCCGATCCTTATGTGATCATAAAGTGCGAAGGACAGAAAGTTCGCTCTCCAGTGAAGAAGAACACAGTATCACCAGAATTTGATGTGAAAGGGCTCTTCTACCGGAAGAAGCCAGGACAACCCATCATTGTTCAGGTACCTGGGAGGCGAGCAGTGAGTTGAGGGATGGAGACCCTCTCTCACTAGGACCACCCCAGCCCTCTCCTCACCGTGTTCACAGCAGATCTGTTCCCCAAGGCTGAGCATAGCTTAGTGCAACTCAACCTCTCACCACTGTGGTGACATCTGTTAAAAGCATGTCCTTCATCCCTCTCACTTACAGAGTGATACCCCCACACCTCATCACCTCCCTGGCTCTGCTCAGAGCAAATCCCCGGTAACCCCTTCTTCTCTCCAATGCATGAAGGTTGGCTGCATTCCTGAAGGAGCTGCCATTATCCCCGTTTTATTTCCACAGATCTGGAACCACAACTTAATAAGTGATGAGTTCCTAGGCCAAGTGGTACTGACGGGGGATCCCAGTGACCGGCAGTCAGTGCACACACTGCACCTCCAGGACAAGGGGAACAGGAGGTCAAACGATCTCCCCGGAACCATTGCTGTGATGCTGCTCAGCAGTAACGTCCTCACTAACGTCTGAGTACTCAAGGATGACTCTTCTGGTGCCACATATGTGAATATAAACATGCACACAAACATACATATATAGAGAGACACACATAGAGCCTACCTACCATCTGCAAAGTGTATATGAACCATGCATGCATTCCACTCAAAAGAGCCAATCTTGTGTTTTCAGTGTTCAAAAATGGTGCCTTTTTTTTGGGGAACCACAATGATCCTTCTGCTGGCATCCTCTGCAGCCCCCCTCGTTGTCATGTGCCGTGTGGGATCACTGTGAGAACACTGTGTGTCCTGACAGCCAGAGCACAATGCCCTGATGCTGTTTGTTTACACAGGCTGGCACACCCACGTGCCACCATGCACACGTGTGGCCACCGTGGTCCCACCAGGTGCTTCAATGCATCCTCGATGTGTCTGCTGGTGTTAAGAGTAGTGTGCATGGAGTTGTCTCCCTTGAAATTGCCGTTTAGTCGCTTATCTGTGGAGGCGCCACAGCAAAGGAGAAGTGGAAAAACAGATTGGGGCCGTCTGTGTGTTTTTGGGGTATGGGTTTGCATGCTGCAACTGAAAGGAAAATGCACCAAGGCAGCCCAAATCCTGAATTCACAGGGGCAAGAAGACCAAAGGCTCTATCATTTTAGGGACAAGCTGTGTCCACCCAAGTCTTGTTCAACCCCATGCAACTCTGAAGTATACAAAGATGTCAACAACTATGTGGGACAACTGTTCTCTGGGGTCAGGCTTTTTGAACTGGTCTGGACTCGGCTCCTGTGTGTGCCTCTTGAACTGCCGTGGTGCCTGCTGTTTCCATGTCTTCATGCCATCCCCATCCCAAGAGCTCATCTCAGGAGCTGAGGTGGCTTGTCTGCTGGAGCCATTCAGTGTTAAAGTAAGAGGAGATTGATTCCTCTGAAGGCCAAAATGTCAGGTCCAAGGGATGGGGAGCTTTGCTACATGGACTCCATCTTTACTGCTGCATACAATGCATCATTTCTCAGTGCCTCATTTTCCCAAATTCTTTTTAAAAATAGTGGGATTTTAGCTTGTGCTAAAGGAGCGCTACTCCCAGTGCAGCCTGAAAACGCTGGGACTATTTAATTCATACCAGTGTCCATCTCTCACCTTTAATTTCCAGTCTCCTGGCTTGGAGGAGTTGCGCAGTGCTAGAGCCAGTCTCACGAGCACAACCCAAATGCATCCTTGGGGACATGTCTGGGGCCACAGTCTGCTCCTGATTTCCATAAAACCTGGGTTAATCTTCCTTATTCCACTGGGTGGCAGAATCCGGCTTCTTATAAACCATCCCAGATAAGCCAAACAACAACCCGTTGTCTGGCCTTTGAGCAGCTGATCAGGGCCAATTTCAAACCATTTTTTCTCCTGTTATTTGGGGGGTTTTATCCATGTGCCTTTAAAATGGTGCAAGTTAAGGGATTTTTCTGTCAAATTTTCTAACAAGCAAACCTTTTTCAATCACCTGCTTCATGCAAGTGGAAATTAATATATATTATAAAATCTTCTAATCTTGGCAAATTTTGTCCTGGGCAGAGTCCTTTTTCTGCAAGAACAAGTGAACAGGAAAGCCTTCTTTTGCCATAGCAAGTAGGGTTTCTGCTTGTCCTAGTAAACACCCATGTTTATGCTGCAAGGCTACTTTTTTTTTTAAGTCCCTAAAGATCTTTTAAATCTATAACACAGTAAAGTGTTCCCAAATTCACATCACCTGCCAGCTCAGTTCTTGGTGCACCCAGAAGCAGACAGTACAACTGCATCAATTTTTGCAGTCTGTTCTTCTCCTTTCCTCATCTTCAGAGTTTACCTCCTGCGGTTATTGACAAAATCGTTCCAGGTTTGAGAACCCTCCAACTCCAAGTGCCATCACAGGGGCCAAGTTTATTTCAGCATCTTGCAGAATTAACTTAAATGCTTCTTGGTAGGTCATGTGACATTTTGAACCCAGGGTCAAAGCAAATCCTTGGATTTGGGCAGACTGATTCCAAGATATTTTGCTTTTATTCTCGTTTTGTTTATGGGAGTCATCACTGAAAATAAATGCAAGCAGCATTGTAGGGCTCGAAGGTATCATGTGGGTCTCTAGACTTATGTTCAGAGTGACATATGAGATGGACTGTGATCCCCAAAGATACCTCACCTGGCAGGCAGATGAGCTGTTTGGCATCACAGGAGCATGAGAGAAGCTTTGCACCATCACCACTAGATGGAGGCATCCAGCCTGCCGGCATTAGCCTTGTTTTCTCAGGAAATCAGGCTATGGATAGCTTCAGCAAAGGAGAGCCATTTGGTAGGAGTGCCCTGCCATGTGCCAAATCTCACTGTGATGCCCAAGGAGCACTGCTGAAACTTAACAAGGAGTAATGGTGCCCTGGTACCCATGGGTAGACTCTTTCCTTCCTACAAAGAATCAAGCCATGATGAGAGGAAAGGCAGCTTTTAAACAGCTTCTTAAAAAAAAAATCATTACACTACATAAGGACCAAAATGTCTTAATACCAGTATTATTTGTCCTTTTTTTTCCCAAAGCTTTGGAAAAGTTGGAGCAGAAGCCTTCTTCCCCTACATTTCCAATGGAATAACAAAAATTACCTTTGTTACTCTTTTTTCTGGTCTTGTTTATAGAGCAGATATTGAAATGCCATTCCTACTGTTTATGCCTTTTCTTTTTGAATGAAGTAGACAGAAATATTCAGGATTTTTTTGTCTGAGAGGAGTGCGGGTCTGATAAGCACTTTCCAGTCCCTCCCCGGTGGTGTAGGACATGTCTCTGATATATTTTATATTTCTTTTTTTAATCATTTCAATGGTTGCAAGCAGCCTGCCATTACACTCCATGAAATCCATTTCTTTTTGACATCTGCATGTTAGAACACCCTGTGACTTGTCTTCATCTCCAAAGGCTGCACAAGAACAGAGAGTGGTCCAAACAGAAAGCCAACATTGTACAGCTGTAAACCTCCTATAAATAAATAAATTGTGTATATTTTATTCAGACTTCCTGCCTTTAAACGTCTGTGTTCTTCCAGAATGCTTTTGATCGGCACAAGGTGGCCCTGAAGAGCCTTTTGTATTTGCTTGATTCACTAAACTCCATTCAAATTATTTTCTCTGTGGACTTTGAGACTGAGGCAAGATGATCTGCGTGAGGTTTTCACACAAGGTTACACTCGCGTTCACTAAGAAAATCCACGGATGGGTAACCTGCTCTGACTAAACCTTTGCATCTCTGCCCTGGAGTCACCACAGTGCAAGGAACTTGGGTTTTTTGAGTCTCGCCTGATGTGGAAAAAAGCTTTGCAGATTGCTTAAAAAATACAAGAAGGGTGTGGGTTTATGGGCAAAGCAGAAGGAGAAAGTGGGCTTTGGATGGCTTTCCCTCAAAGAACAAACCTGCACCTTGCACATGGGGAGCACTGGAAAAGTGTGGCCCTGCCCATAGGAATCTCCAGTCTTGCTGTTGTAACACACTGACCCAAAGTGGGCACTTGCTTCCATCTCAGCTTCCAGCCCTCAGCTCCACCAGCTGCCTTTGCTCAGGGTCTTTGCAGTGTGGAGGAGGTGTGCACTTCTGCAGCCCACCCACAAGAGCCTGGAGCAGACATATGAAAAAAGCACTTTTATTGTGGGGTGGGGGCACCTTTCCAGATTCTCCAGCTCCTGGGATCATCCTCTGGGACAAAGTATGTCACCAAATGCTAGATAGAGAAAGGAACACCTTACTCCTCCGCCTCTACCGCTGAAACAGCTTGCAAGGATCTTTCCTCAGGGGAAAGCCTCACAAACATCTATACCCCCCAAGCATCCTGATACTCTCCTGGAGGGTGTTCTGAGCAGTAGACCTGGTAGGCAGCTATGGGGCTGTGATACTTGCTGCTGGACAGACCAGGTGGCTTTACTGAGCCTTGCTTTGTGCACATTCTAAACAAAGGTGTATGCAAGCCTGGAAAAGCCACAGGTCATCCTGCAGGCAGAGAGGTCATGCTTCCCCACTGGCATCCACATCTTAGTTCTGTTGGTACTGGAGCAGTGGGCTTAAAAATGGAGGTTGCATTGCAGCCCCGCCTGTCCCTGTGCTGGTAGGGCACAGCAGCATGGCAAGCAGGGATGTTGGAATTGGTGTGGGACCCCAACACATCAGTGTGGAGATGTGGGGAGATTGTGCATGTTTGGAGACCAGCAGCAAGTATTAGAGTAGTGCACAGCTCCAGGCAGGATCCAGCCCAGGCTCACCAAGGGTCCTGCAGCATCTCTGTATCTCTCCAGCAATGCCCTTTGTCAGGGATTTCTGCTCACAAATGTTAAATTAAGTCTAGTGTTCATACAGGATTTCTAATAAGGATTTTTCTAAGGGCATGTAGTGATAGAACAGGGAGGATGGCTTTAAACTGAAAGGGAGTAGTTAGGTATTAGGAAGAAATTCTTCACTGTGAAGGTGGTGAAGCACTGGCACAAGTTGCTCAGGGAAGCTGTGGATGCCCCATCCCTGAGAGTGTTCAAGACTAGGTTGGAGGATGCTTTGAGCAACCATGTCTAGTGGAAGATATCCTTGCCCATGGCAGAGGGTTTGGAATTAGGTTATCTTGAAGGTCCCTTCCAACCCAAAACATGCTGTGATCATGTGATTCTGTGATAAATTTGCAGTTCAGAGTCTCCTTTTCACCTGAAAGAGCATCTTCATGAAAAAACAGACAAGTTTGAAAGATGTTGCTGGAATATTTCTTCTTGCAGCTGGATCCTCTATAGCCTGCACCTTCCCACCCTAATGCCCCTGTACGTTCCCCCCATATGGCTATGAACCTCCTGCTGCTCAAAAGGGTGAGGATTTCCAGCAAGAAGGGCTACAGAGGTAGTAGGGCCTTCAACAAGGGGATGGGTTCATTTTCTATCCCTTAGAGCTGTTCAGGTGCTACCACATCCTTGGCCAATACCCCAGGTGTTAAATACCAGGGATTGTCCCATGACCCGTAGCCATTAGAGTCTGTTCTGAGTGGTTGCCCAAACACTCTTTACACTCTTCAAATCCCACCTCCAAACCCGGTGGTGCAGGCAGAGGAGCATGTCCAGCCCTATGTTCCTGGAAGAGCCTCCTCACTGCCTTTCCACACACCCAGGGGTCATGTTGGGCACAAGGAAAGGCTTGCCCAAGCCTAGACCCTTTCCAGGCACAACAGATGCAGAGTCCAGAGCAAAGCCGGGGCACAGCCATTATCTGCCCTTACATCCACACCAACTTTATTGACACAGTGAGTAGGGCTCCACTGAAGCTGGGCATGGCCCCAGGTGATCACAACTCATCTGTCTTGAGCTTAAAGTCAGCTGAGTCTATTCATGGCTGAGGGCTGGGCAGCAGTGGGGAGTTTCTAAAGGCTGGGGAAGGGACAGGAGGGACAGGCACCACTTAGAAGGTGACTGTACCATGATTCTTCTATATTTTGAGCAGAGTTCCTGATTGACTTTGAAGGAAGGAGGCTCCCTCTTATTGCTCCTTACTTCTGCAGTATCACCAAAAAATTTCAGTCATCCAGGTCCACAGACGGTTTCAGGCCCCCTCACTCCAGACTGGAGCTTAGAAACATCTTGTGTGACAACACTGTAAATAAAAAGGTGTGTTTTGCATCAATCAGTGGCTAAAATGACATGATTTATACTTAAGTAAGAACCTTGGTAATGTTTCATAGCACAATTAAAATCCAACCCCACCTTTCTTAGCAGGAAGGAAAAAAGACAGTAGCCCAGATTCAGGCAGGGAGTCACCAGGTCAGAGTTAAGCTTCTAGGCAAAACTTGAGCTCTGAGTTTCCTGGTCCTTGAGTGTGTTCCTGTCTGAGTTTTCACATTTACAAGTGCACGCTGGTGCATTCAAATTAGAATGCCTGTCAGCTCCTGGCCTCACCCCACAGGACCTCAATACAGTTGCTTGCACATCCCAGAGACCATTTTGCACAGAGCAAGGGGACCCTTCCAGCCACCCATTTGCCCGAGAAGTCATCAGGGCTCTGAACAATGAGGACTCGAAATTGCAGCTTAACTTGTAGCAGGGATCTTCATGGGTGCCATGAAAACCTTCTACATGGGCAAGTACTGATAGGACAAGAGGGTATGGTTTTAAATTTAAAGAAGGGAGATTTATATTAACTATTTGGAGGAAATTCTTTACTGTTAAGGGTGATGAGGCACTGGAACGTGTTGCCCAGAGAAGCTATAGATGCCCATCCCTGGAAGTGTTCAAGGACAGATTGGGTGGGGTTTGGAGCAACCTGGTGTAGTGGAAAGTGTCCCTGCTCACGGCAGGGGGGTTGGAACTAGGTGATCTTTAAGGTCCTTTCCAACCCAGGCCATTCTATGATTCTACAGTGTCATGGTCAGGGGTGCAGGAGGACACATGTCTGGGGCGTGGGGACTTTGGGGGTTGCAGTGTCAGCGGGCTGGAGATACCAGACACACACTCACACCCTCACACACACACACACACACACACTCGCACACCCACACCGGGGGCTGGCTGTATCCCGACTCCTCCCCCGCTAAGAGGCTCAGCCAGGGCAGGCGCTGCCCTTGCTCGGTGCCGGAGGCAGCTCGGCTCCGCGTCGGGCACCAGCGCTTCGTCCCCCACGCCGTCCCTGGCCATGCCTCGCTAAGGTAAGGCGAAGAGGGGGCAGTCGGCACCCGGGGGAGCTAGCCTGGGGGCTTGGAATGCTCCGGGTGGGGTGCAGTGGGTGCAGCGGGAGTGCGATGGGGTGCGGTGCGATGCGATGCGGTGGGGCGCGGTGAGGTGCGATGGGTGCGATGGACGGGGGGTGCCCCCGCGAGGGCTGCGACCAGCGAGTCGGACCAAACCTGGGGAAGAGACTGAGCTCGATGGGAGGGGGGAGACGGCGCGACCACAGACCTACCAGCAGTGCCCAGCAGCCCCGAGCCAGCTCGGCTCCCGCAGCACGGATTACCGGCTCGGTAATTTCTAGCTGCTGCTTAATTTGGCTGGGATCACCGAGCAGTGAGCTGGAGTGAAGGGCGGAGGGCATTGCCCTCCTGTACTGGGCTGTGCAGCCCCCCACCGCTTTGCTTCACAGCCCTTCCATATTCAGGGATACCTCTGAAAGTGCTTGAAGATGGGGAGAGGCTGTTGCTGCACGGGCGATGGCTCAAGACCCCAAGCGTCCTCCCAGTCCACCTCACCCTCTCCCTGCTCTCACCCAGAGCCAAACACATCATTTAGGTGGATAACACACAGCCGGTTCTCAGGCAGGATTTCCACTGGCTGCAGTGTAGCACAGCATGTGTCCAGGCTGGTTTTGGTGGGCTGTCCCCTGGGTCACTCTGGTGCCGGTAAGCAGATCTCGGGACCTTCCCTGGTTGTTTAAATTATTAGGACCATTCTTGGGCAGGGACTGAAATCTGACATGGGATAGGCAATTCCCACAAACCAATTTGCATTTTGCTGCCTACTTTGGGAGTATGGTGTTTTGTACATGGGTCGTGCTGGACCAGCTAAGCACTGTACCAAAGAAAGGTACAGGCTTTCCTGGGGTAGTTACAATTACATTATCCTAGGGAAAGTGGAACTGGCATCTCTTAGCATCTCTGGGAAAACTGGGGTGGGTGTATGGTGGAGGACCTGTCATGAAGGGCAGCATGGAGGGAGAGTTTGAATTGCAGCAGGCCAGTGGGTCTAAGATTGTCTGTTTGCCCCTGAGATGCTAAGTTTCCCCTGTAAAAGGAATTGGCAGGAGCTAGAGGATCTTCTCACAGCCCCAGGCTGTTGGTGTGAGTGCGCTTCTCTCCACAGGGCAAAAGGATGTCCAACAACCAACCCTATGGGGTTAACCTGTGCATTACATCAAGATGTCAAGGACATAGCCTCTCTTCCTGTGATGTGAGGGACTGCAAGGTCCCAGCACTGTCCCCCCACTGACGTGGGATGGTTTTGCAGCTTTGGACTGAGCTTTGCCAATGCTTCAGTGAAAACTGCACCCCTGTGAGACCCTGTGAATTCTCCCCCCTGCCTTGTGCCTAAACTGTCCCAGGGAAAACCAAACGGCAAACGAGGGCAAAAACCAGGATAGCACTTCCTTTCTGTTTGTTGATTGCCAAAATGGTTTTCACCTGTGGTTTTGGAGTCTCTGAGCCCTGACAGTTTCCAAATACATGTGTCTAAATTGTGTTTAACGTTTAAGTTTTTGTGATGACCTGGTGACAACAAGCTTTAAGCTTCTGTAAAACTAGGATGTAGGGCCAAAGTCTCTTCTTGGCCTTTTTGGGGTGGGACTGGAGTAACTTACAGTATCTCCTCACTGATATCTCCCCACCAACATTTATGAGATCTGGATCCTGCCCAGGGATGAACCTCTTTTACAAGGCAATATTATTTCTAACTCATTTCCCCTCCTCAGAGCAGCCAATTCATCTCGCTCACTGTTAAGTTTTCATGGACCAAGGGCTGCTGGTACAGTGTTTCTGTCTTACGCTTGCTAACTTGTGACTTCGCAATCCTTGGGTTGCCATGGAAAGGATTATGCTGTGATTAATGAAGGCATTGTCAGCTCATAGTTTTTTTTCAAAGCCTATCCTGGAGCTGCAGAGAACAGCTTCCAAGCCTGGCAGAAAGAGGCTAGCAGGAGAGGCAGCTTCAGACACTCAGTCCTGGGCACGTTTTTCATTGTCCACACCAAGACAGTGCTGTCAGGTAGCAGTTGCTGCCTCTGCTCACTGCCAGTCCCTTTTTAGGGTGACAGGAGGAACAGGGGCTTTTATTGTTCTCTTGGGGCAGAGCCAGATTTTTGTGGCTCCCAAAGCAGACTAGGACAAGTGTCACTGTACCAAGAGTCTGGCAGGATGTGGAGACAGTGTGTAAGGGAGCTTTGCACTGTGAAACCCTTCTGTCTGCTAGGCAACATGCAAGGAGAACCTGATATGGGATGAGCTGATGTGTTTGTGACTTTCTGGTTCCCCAGAAAAGTGCTAGGTAGAGCCAGAAAACTTATCAGGACAGAACTGCCCCATCAGTGTCCATGTTTATGCTGTCCATCCAACCCTAGGTAGACCACTCCAAACCCCACTGCACCCAGAGCTGTGCACAGAGTCCCTGCTCTGAATCATAGAATCACAGAATCATAAAGGTTACAAAAGCCCTCTGAGACCATGAAGTCCAACTGTTAACCCGGCACTGCCAAGCCCACCACTAAACCATGTCCCCAAGTGCCACATCTACAGGTCTTTTTAAATACCTCAAGGGATGGTGACTCCACCTGTTCCTTGGCAGCCTGTTCCAGTGCTTGACCAGCCTTTCCATGAAGAATTTTAACTAATATCCAGTATGAAGTTCTTGCAGTCAGGAAACTAGGAGACAACAGAGTACAGCGGTACCCACTTCACAAGGGGAGTGCAAAATATGGAAGTCCAATGAAAAACAGGCATTTGAAGTAGACTGAGTAACAAAAAAATATAAAAGTTCAAAATCCAAAGCAAAAAATATCTGTGAACCTCTTCATTTCTTGGCACCATTAAGTGAGTTCTCCCCAAGACCTGCCCAGCCTGAGCAGCTATGGAGCAACTTCCCCCTCAGCCCAGGTGGGATTTGAAAACTGAGTGCTTGGTCCCATTGTCAGCCTCAGAGAAGTGACAGAAAAATCACTGAGCTCTTTTTGGACCTCAGTCCCAGAAAGTGCCTTTCATGGCATGATGGTTCAGCTGCTGCCATCCCTTTTCCTGCATTTAACCTGTTGTAATAACCCAGTGCTTGCCTGGGGCGTAGGTGACCTGAAAGCAGTTTCACATGCATGAAAGGAGTTCAGACTTATATTGTAGACTGACAGGTGCCTGGGGTGGGGTAGAGATTTCACTGCAGTTGTTGCTGCACAGTCAGCACCTTTATGATGTGTGGAGGAAGGAAGACTTGCAAGAGGACATGCCCAAGGTTATGCTGAGTGTTGGGAGAATTGGGACTGTGAATCCTGGTTTTGATTTCTTTTCCCTTCTGACACTGGCTTCTTTGGGGAGAGCTGTGCTTGGAGAGGGATTCACCCCAACAGACAAAGCCACTCTCTGCAGCTGCTCCTGACTTTGAAAATAGGAAGATAAATCTGGGATCATGGCAGAGCTGGAGAGAGGATGGTTACAACATGAAGGTTGGCAAGGGAGGGAAAATAGAAAATGGCAGGTATCTACAGTGCCTGGATGTCTTCATGTAATGTAAAGACTTTAGGAACATTATAGAATCATAGAATGGTTTGGGTTGGAGGAGACCTTAAAGATCAACGCATTCCCACCCACCTTGCCTTGGGCAGGGATACCTCCCACTAGACCAGGTTGCTTAAAGCCCCCATCCAGGGTGGGCTTTGAACATTTCCAGGGATGGAGCATCCACAGCTTCTCTGCACAACCTGTTCCAGTGCCTCACCATCCTTATGATTTAGTCTCATAGGGCTTGCAGGTTGCAGCTGTGAAACACCTTCCACTTGAGAGGGCTTTGGAAAGGTTGAGCAGGACTCACCTGCCCAGCACACTGAGACACAGGGAAAAGGCGCTCTGAGGATGCTCTGAGGTGACCTGGGATGTGCTAGATTGGGACCAGGACCTATCTATAGGGACCAAGCCCTTCTGTGTTCCTCCTCCTATCTGTCATTGTCCAGAGAGCAAATTCCATTTTTCTGCTAACTTATTTCAATCAAGATAAATCTAGTAAATCTAATTAAAAAGGTTCAGCTGTTTAGAATTCTGAGAAAGGAGAGATGGTTAGAGGTTTGGAACACTTTCCACAGGAGGAAGACAAAGACTTAGCTAAAAAGAGATAGAAAGAATGCATGTTATAGATCCTGGAAGACCGTGTTTGCATGGTGAAGACAAAAGGAGGTTTTTCCTTGCATTTCCTTGGAAATACAAAAACTAGGGAGCATTCTGGGAGACCAGACTCAAAGAAAAAAAGAGTTCACACAACCTGGCATCTGTGGTACTCCGTACTGCAGGATCCTATGGATCCTGAAAGTATTGATGAGTTAAAAAAGCACAAGCTCATTTACAGAAAGCCTCTCAAAAACTATAAAATAGATACATATTTTAAAAAAATACCTTTTTTTTTGGCTCTAGGAGTTCTTGATCTGCAAATTATTAGTGTCTGGGGGAATATTACAGAGTAATGCCACTACGTCTTCACTCTGCTTTTGTATTGCTCCTTAGGCATCCTCTGGCAGAGAAGTACAATGGATGGGGAATCCACAGGCTGGATTCAGTGCGGGCTATTTTGTGGGGAGCTCAACTCACCAAAAAGTTGCTCATGCCCTGAGTCCTCCTTGAAACAATTCTTCTGAGATATTAGCCTCACTGCACTTCTTAGTTGTCTTGGAGAAGATAAGGTGTCAGCTCATCACATTAGTAACAGTGCCATGTATCATGTGGGTTGAGGAAAATAAAACTTATTCTCTTCTTTTTTCATTGAAAATATTTTGGTGCCAGCAAACACAGAGAGGATCTTAATGGGATTTCTTGCAGGTTCTGTATCAGATTTCCTGTATGCCAATAGGGAATTGCCACAAAGATAACGATCAGCTAGATCTCTGCTAGAAAGGCTGGGGTTTGTTTGCATGTGGATTCCTGCGATTTCCACAGCCGACCCATGCTCTTGTTCGGGTGAAGCTTGCTTTGCAAGTCGTTTTTCCATGTGCCCAGTGTGTTGGTGTACAGGAGTTTGAACTCATGCCAGTAGGAGAAGAAAATGCTTTGCCTCTTGGTGGCACTGAGTTCTCAGTCTGGGCAAAGCTCCCACTGAGCGTAGTGGGTTCTAAGAGCTTCACAATGACAGTGGGTCTGATAGGGAAGGGAGAGCATCCACAGACCACAACACCTCTTGCCACCAGAGGTAGGGTCCCCTTACCTGGCTGAGGCTGGGGGCACAGGCAAACCTCCTTACCTGGGACAGAGGTACATCATGTGCATGTTGTGGTGAGTTGCAAGGAGCCCTTCAAGCCCATCTACAGCCCATCAAACTGCTGCCTCCCGCATCTGACCCTTTGGGTGTTTTCCAGCATCAGCAGAGGTTGCCATTACATTGTGCTACCCCAGCTATTTCTGTCCTGCTTCCTCTCATCCCTCAGCTTTGCTGGATCGGTGCCATCAAGGCCAGCAGATTTACCCTGGGCTGAGATGAACTCCAGAAACCACACACACACACACTGGCTGTCTCTCTCGTACAATCCAGAGAAGGTTTCAGTCTGGAGAAATAAAAAGGTGGTTGTTTCATCCATAACTTCTGTGCAAGGATCTTCCTCAAGCCCATGAAGAATCTGCATGCACAGGGCTGTCAGAGCAGGGAAAGTCATTGCCCTTTGCTCTTCACCTCCTATGTTCAGCTTCTTGACTGCCTTTAGTCCAGATGGAACATTAGATTCAGGAGAACCCAAACTTCTGTAGTCTGGTTTTTTGGAAGTAATGTCCAGGAAAAGATAAGCATAACTGGCTTTATGTATTTTGGGGAGTTTTTTTCTTTGTGTGCCGGAGAGCTGCAAGAGCCTGGTGTAGTCTTTGGCGTAGACATGAGACGACATTGTCTGTTACTGAAGTTACTGAAAGCCTCCATGAGCTCTCAGTGGTGTAACCAATACACATCCCAAACACACCCCCAGGCCAGGCTGGTGGTACAGCTGCATCCCTAATCAGAAAAAAGGATGGACAACACTCTCCACCAGTCCTTTAGGACTTCCTGTCATTTCTGCAGGCTCTGAGAACTACCAAGTGTCTCAGAGTACTTGAGGTGCTGAGACACAGGGATCAGGATGCACGGCAGGAACTATTAGATCTTTTGTGTAATTCAGTAAAGCGGTACACAGAGACTTGTAAACAATTAATGAGCAGGTCAGCCCAATCTGCTGTTGTGCCAGAGAGGTCTGTCAGAGCAGGTATTCCACAAGGACACCGTCCCTCCCATGTGAAGCATTTCTCTTCTCCAGCACAAGACAAGGGAAGCTTTTGATGATGCCACCAATGCTTGTGGGTGATGAAGAAGGTCCTTATCATAGAATCATAGAATCATAGAATCAT
>JAWWES010000001.1:29030725-29056077 GCA_035583135.1 Lophotriccus pileatus
AGCTTTTGATGATGCCACCAATGCTTGTGGGTGATGAAGAAGGTCCTTATCATAGAATCATAGAATCATAGAATCATAGAATCATTAAGGCTGGAAAAAGACCTGTAAGATCATCAAGTCCAACCATTAGCCCAGCACTGCCAAGCCCACCACTAAACCATATCCCTAAGCACCAAATCTACATGTTTTCTTTATGGGAAGGAGAGTTTCTGAAAGTGCAATTTTGGCACTCCAGGAAGGCACGGAGATGTTGCTTTCTCCAATGCTAAATGTCATGCCTGCACTTAAAGCACCAGAGAGGAGACAAGAGAGCATGCAGTGATCTTGGCCAAATGATGGAGTAAATCAGGACTGCGGTTAATTCAGGTTAATTATACCAGTACCGATTAGGTTGATGGGTAACAGAGGGTGAAAGCTGTTAGGGTAACCTTACTGCTCTTAGAAATATCCCTCTGATTCTCCCCTAGTGCCCTGTTATATCTGGTTTTTTGTCTCAGAACAAACTACTCTTTGGAGTAGCAAACCAGGTCTTCCTCCCAGCCCTGAGCTCAGCAGTCAGGGAAGATATTAAATAAAAAGGGCTGTAACAAAAGTCAGGCTTTTTAGGTGCAGCTGCCATGTTGACATCAGCCAAGGGAGGTCTCCAGAAAACACCAATTTCTTATGTGTAGCTAAGAGTAAATCGCAAATATCAAGTCACCCTTTTCTTCATGGGGGTATCTTAAAATACTGCAAAGAACGGTAGGAACAGAGAAGCTCATTTAAACTGCAATAAGGACCTGATTAAAGATGGCTTGCCCATCTAGTCTGATTTCCACGGGAAACAAGGCTTGTGTGGCCACTCTGCCCGTCTCTTTAGATGTGTCACCTAATCACAGTAGTTTGATGACCAAGTTCACTTCAAATTTGACAGAGCTGTAGCAAGGTAGCAAAGTTCCTAGACACTTCCTGAAAAGACATGTGTAAGCATGCAAGAAATGTAGTGCCCCGCAGCACGATACCATCTCCTGTTGGACACCAGACCCAGGTGTGGTGAGAAAGCTGTTCAGGATGCCCCACCTGCAGGAAAGGCTTCTTAGGGGGGCTGTGTCTTACTGACCATCTAGAAATCTTATTATTTGGAATTTTGTCATTGTAAATGAGGCTTTTGTTAGTGTTGCTCCTTGCAGAGGAAATTCTGTCTATTTCTGGCTCTGCTGTTTACCAGGTGGGAACTTGGTACAGAGTGAAGTCACTTCACCTCCTGGAGACTCCAGTTCTTTTGTCCATCCAGGCTGTTTCGGGATGCAGTGACTTTTACTTTATGCCTGTGCAACACCTAACATATCACAGAATGGTTTGGGCTGGAAGGGACCTTAGAGATTATCTCATTCCAACCCCCCTGCCATGAGCTGAGGTGTCCTCCACCAGGCCAGGTTGCTCAAAGCCTCATCCAACCTGGCCCTGAACACTTCCAGGGATGGGATATCCACAGCTTCTCTGGGCAACCTGTGCCAGTGTTTTACCACCCTCACAATAAAGTCTTTCCTCCTAATATCTAATGCAAATCCACCCTTTTATGTGCCCCTTAGTCTAACTCTGCTCTGGCAAAGAACTGTAAGCATGACCAGTTTAGAGAGATGATGCCCTTTAGAGCACAGAGCATCCCATGCACTGAATAACACCCAGCGACTCCATATGCCACTGAAAAGGGAAGAGCAGTAGATGGAGCAGCAAACAGCCCCTGTGACTCAGCTTCCCCAGCAGAAAAATTAACATAACATTTTGCATGTGCAGCCAATGAGTCAAGGAGTGTCTGTCCCCCTCTCATCTGGGCTATTACAGGGCTGATGTCTCCCAGCACTTCCTGATGCTGCCCTGAGGCATCTAATGGTGATTGCACCAAAGGCACCCTGGAAGGGCAGAGCAGAGTCTCTATTTAATTTTACAGTTCCCATTCAAGCAAAACAACCTCTGGAGTCAAAAGAAATCTCAGCAGATAGAACAGGGCTGGTATCTTCTGATTTGAGCTCACTTAATCCTAACAGTCCTTGGATTTGAAGGCTGACCCCAGCCTTTTGAAGGGCCACCTTGAATTTCTCCAGGATCATGAGAGCTAAGAGGATAGTGTGAGAGCAGGTGGAAGGAAGATTTCACTAAAAATCCCCCCCAAGGGGTTCCTGGTGGGAAAAAAAAAATCACAGAATGATAACAGCTTGCAGAAGTCCTGCTCTAGCCACCATTAATAGCACTAAAAGGAGAGAGACCACACAACCAAGGCCAGACCAGTAGGGACCAGCAAGAGTATAGGGTGAGACAGCTGCTTATTAGGACAATTTAAGGATAGAGAAGAGCAGAGGAGCTGCCTTTATTAAAGACATTTTGATCTGGAGTCATAGGTACAGACTTGGGTGTCCTGGTTCTCCTGCATGACCTTGGGGAAAGTGACATCCTCCCTCCCTGTCTCAGTTTCCCTCTGTGTGAAATGAGGATAGTGTTGTCCCCTTCTCCATAAATAGGCTGGGATTCATGAAGGAATAACACAGTATATCTCACTGGGATGGTTGCTAAAACAGTGACTGCGATGAAGACAGTCACAATATTAACAAACACTTCTACAGCAAAAAAGCAACAGTGTGTTAGTAATTAATTTATTGGGCTGAGATTAGTTCAGATCTTACCTCTGCCATACATTATCTGGATGGTGGAAGGTTATACATAAATCCCTCTGAGACCGCTTCAACAACAAGCTCCAATGTGCCCCAAGACGAATCACCTGACGCCCCATAAATTTTGGTTTGGGACCCTGGTCCCAGCCTGCAATGGAAGTAGTGCTCCTTCTCCTGCCCTCTATCTTGTAGTAAAACCTGTGGTCTTGTAGGGTCATGAGACAGAAAACTTGAACAGCCAAGGAGACGATCCAGTTCAAGCTCCTTCACTGCATGGTCCAGTTATTCTTACCTGTAGGCAGGAATGTAGGATTGGCCACAGTATATATCTAGGGGATATATGTATATCCTTCTATATAGGGAGTGTGTGTATATAAATAAAAATATATTTTAAAATATTTATATATGTATATATGCGTATATATTAGATTAGATTAGATAAATAGATTAGATAGATGTGTGTACAAATCTTTCTTTGGATTTCTGGTTCCCAAACCTTTGTAACAGGTTGCCCAGAGAACTTGCCCCATCCCTCTCGGATGGGGCTTTGAGCAACCTGGTCTCGTGGAAAGGTTCCATGCCTGTGGTTAAACAAGATTATCTATAAGGTCCCTTACAACTCGAATCATTGTAGAATTCTATGATATTTATGGAGTTTTTTCCAGATAACAGACACAGTCTTTGTAGGTGCCTAAGCAATACAGCCACGGGATTACACCTGTGACTAAGCTAAGGGCTGATGTCTGTGGTTCCACTGCAGGGCTGGCAGAGCCCAGGTGGCTCAGAAGGTTGCTACCTGTGGGTACTTCAGAGGATTTTTGAACCTAGCCCAAAGCAGGATGTTCCACACATGAATCTCCTCCCAAATCCATGCATTCAATGTAAAACACATCGGGCTGAAGTCTGTGTGTATCCCTTGCTCTGAAAATGCCAGAGATTAACCAACCCATGAAGGAGCAGGTCCATGGTGACCTTACCAACACTGGCTAGTCTGCTCGACCCAGGCTAGTTGGGGCTCCCTGAGCATGAGTAGGCAGGATCTGAGTTCTGATCTTGGCACAGGGCTGTGTGGACATCCCAGTTTGCTCAGGACCAGCAGGATGACTCCCAGTACAGCCCATCACTGTGCTACTCCAAGGAGGGAGAGTCTTGAGAGCATATTAATTTTTCATATCACCCCCAATTTCAAACATAGGCTTTAATCATCATTTGTTCTTGTCATGTGCCAGGCCCTCTATGTAGACCCTAGCAAGACTTGGAAGTTCATCTACAGGTAAAGAAGAGATGAAAACACTTGCAAAGACTGTTTGGCCAACCTGTAAGTGCAGCATTTTCCCTAGATCAGCTCAGCCTGCTGGGTCTGGATTATGATGAAATTACACCTGATCTCCTTGCAAAAGGATACTTTATTTGATTAATTATTGTGGCTGTTGAAAAATAATCACTTCTAGAGGCTGGTGCACAAAAGGAAATTGCCCTTATTGGGAGGCTGTGTCAAGGGCTCTGTAGAGAGGTGGGATCAGATGCCACTGTGGTCCATTGTTCTGCTTTGGCTACTTGAAAGCACAGTAAGGGAGAGAAGGTCAGGTCTTTTGTTCAGCTTCTCTACCTTCTGGGCTTTTCGGGGAGATCGAATGCAGGGCAAATCTATTGAACTTCCTGCTGAAGGCTTAAAAAATTGATGCCCATTTCCTGACTGCTCTCAGGTGAACAGAGGCTACACATCGATTTTCTAACTTTCCAGAGGAGGGAGTTTTCTGTGGTTTCTTGCTTTAATGTAACCTTTTTTGCTCATTGAGTTGAGGTGTCTCTTTCCATGGCACTCCTGCCAAAGAGAGGTTTGAGGACCAAACCTTTAGAATCAGCTGAGCAGTCTTTTGACATATTCACAGCTGCTCAGCGATGGGGTTAAGGAGGGGATGTGGAACTGAAACCAGTCACCTCAGGCTTCTTCTGTAGTCTATGGACAGAAATAATGCTGACTCCTACAACATATGAAATTAATCAGGCCTTGGTAGCACTAGTTTGTCCCCATAGTCGTGGAGGTGATCTTACAAAATCATAGAATGATTTAGGTTGAAAAAGACCTCTAAGATCATTGAGTCCAACCCTTAACCCAACAGTACAGTGATCTGTGACATGGCCAATAGGAGGCAGGGAAACACTCAGGCATTGCTTTGCACCATTGCTAGATAGTAAGTGCATCACTAAACAGGTTCTTGCCTTTGTGGAAGCTTTTGCTTCTGTTTTGAGCTCTGTTTAAAGTCACATCCTGAGGTCCGCAGTGTTTTAGGGTGAGCTTTTAGGTTAGTTCGTTTTTCACCTACGAAGACATGCTGTGAACTCAGTGTTGCACTCTCCACCATCAGGATAGCTTCAAACTGAAAGAGCCTGGGTTTAGATTAGATATTAGGAATAAATTCTTCATTGTGAGGATGGTGAGGCACTGGAACAGGTTGCCCCAAGAAGCTGTGGTTGCCCCATCCCTGGAAACATTCAAAGTCAGGTTGGATGGGGCTTTAAGCAACCTGATCTAATGGAAGGTGTCCCTGCCCATGCAAGAGGGGGTTGGACCGGATGACCTTTAAAAGGCCTCTTCCAACTCAAACTATTCTATTATTTTAAACAAGCGGTGAGATCCTGCATCTGGAGTTGAGTCTCCATGGTTCTTTCACTGACCAGTGCAATGCTTTGCGAAGGCAAACAGGATGGCACAGCCTGCAGCTGTCATCAGGGGCTGTGATTAATGATGCAGCTCATGGCGGAGGAAGAGACAGAGTATCACATTCCTTTCCCTCATTGTCTTTTAAAACCCTTCACACCCAGTCTCAGGAGAGACCACCTCAGCATTTCATGGGGTGCAGCTTGCGGAAATCAGCCCATTTTTACCAAAGTCAGTTCATGTCAATTGTTTCATACTGCTGTGGGTCTGGTCATTGAGATTTTTAGCTGAGTCAAAGTGTTTGCATTTTTAGCTGATCCATAGTCAACCTGACCAATGAGAAGAGCTCAGCATATGGTTTAAGTGTTCAATTTTCAGGGAGCAGACAGATTTTTCATATTTTTCAGCTCTGCCTGATGTCTTTTGAAAATCATTCTCTGATTTTGGCCACTGAAGTCTTTGCCTGGAAACTCTACCTACTGCACAGCCCCTGACACTGCTCTGTCACTCATGTTGAGTAGATTACACCCTATTTATTGGTGGTTTCAGTTACGAGCCTCATTTTCCTGGGTTTCAGTTGCACTTGCGGAATGACAGTCTGCAGTGTGCATTAGCACTGCACTTTCTTTCCTGAGCTACTTGCAAGGAAAAAAAAAAGGCAATGTACAGAAGTACAAAGTATCTGTGTATGTAATGCATCCAGACGACTCTTACACTGGGCTGTTTTACTACAGAAAGCCACGGTGGTGCCTGTAGTCTTTTCACCCTGTAGATTTTGCTAATTGATTAGCAGCTTGTCTGTGTTTTTTTGTTTAGGAAAGGTTCTTTTTATTTCAAGCAGCTTGAATTTTCTGGGTTTGGAGTTTGCAGATCTGCATCCCTTTTTGTAGAAGCAAAAAAAACACAACACAAATAAACAAACAGAAAAAAACCCACAGGAACAAACTACCAGGTCTTCCCTGGGAAAAGCATCCACCCACCAGAAGGAGAAGCCTGGCGGGAGTACCCTCTAATCTAATTAGTACCTAATCCTATGCCTTTCCTCACTGTAAGGCTGAGTGTTGCAGGAATAGCTCAGAAAAATCTGCAAACTTGCAGGCTGTTGTTTGGTTGCGCAGTGTTGCACACCAAGGGGGCCTTCTTAGAATCCAGGGCTTCCCAATGGATCTTCATGCCCCTGCTATCACCTATTCCTCTATTTCTCGGCTTTCAGCTGTGCTTGAGCCTCTCTTTTTCCCTCAGTTGTCCAGGAAGCTGGACCTGCTGCTGATGGAGTGGCCATTCTTTACAACAAAGTACACCTCTTGTTCTCCTGATACCAGCAGTCTCTACAAATCTGGTGACTACATAAGGTCTGACCCAAAGGCTGTAGGAAAGGCTTTTCATGACCTTCAGTGAGCTTGGGTCAGAGTTTTTCCAGGAAAATATGCTCTGTGCTGATCACAGTGCATGCATAGCCCGCAGACACTCTCTGTCACGGATGCAGCGGTCACATAAGAAATGGTAATTCCAGTGTTTCCTACAGCTTATTTCAGTTGTGACCTGCCTTGCTGAGGTTAGAGCTTCCTAGCATGCCTCACGTCATTTGTCAGCATGACCTCAAGATGATCCTTCTGTGCGGAGGCGGCAATTAAGACATAAACAAGGGAACTTTCTCAGCACGGTGGCAGGCAGCATGTGGCCAGGTGGTTCTTGCTGTGTCTCCACATCCCTGCTACGAGAGTGTCATACTGTTTGCTCACTAGTAAAAACTCAGGGTGTGCTGTCCTGTGTAGAAAAACAACAACAAATACTCTGGGTAAATTCTTGTTGCCATTGAATTCAGGGCAATACTGTTGCGTTTCATGGAATGCGTCTTTTCTCCACATTAAAAGAACAAAACCAGGAAGCTGGATTTTACTTTTCTGGAGGAGTTAGAAATGATAATTTCTTCCTGCAAGGATGAATATACTTGGGAAGGGAAGGTGTAAGTGAATGGCCATTACCGTGAACATTTCAGTCCAAAGCTCAGATAGGGGAATTGACGGACATCACAGAGTCGTGGAATGGTGATGCCGAGAAAAGGTGCAGTGAAACTGTTTAGAGACAGAATTTTAGTCTTTAAACAGCAAAGGTATTTATTGCAATGTTGGAGAGCTTCCCAGTTCTCACCAGACACAGAAGCTCTGAAGATCTAGTGAAAAATTCATGTTTATATACATTTTTATGAGAGGTTACATCATCTTTGTATGCATATTCCTATAATTGCAACATCTAATTATAATATTCATAATAGGTGGAATCTGGGCGGAGTTTGGGGTGGAGTCATCTTTTAAGGTGGTGTTTTGGTGGTCCTTTCTGGTCTCCTTAGCCTCAGGGGTGTCAGCCTACTCTTTTTTTTTTTTTTTTTGGTTCATTGGTGTATTTTTCTGGGGCTTGCAAAACTTCTTTTGACTCATTACTCCTTTATCTTCTGGGTACTCATCTTATCTTAGTCTATGACTACTAGGTTGACTTTTTTTGCTGTCTTCACTAGAACAGAACAGAACAAAACAAACTATCTTTGTTTAAACAGGATTCTAAGATACTATTTCTTTCTTAATTAATCTTTAGAAATTTGGTCCCTGTTTCTGTTATATTTTAGCATAAGCATTGCATTCTTTAGAGCAAGGTACTGAAACCTCCCTCTGAGTTACTTCTTTAGGCTTTTGTTCCATTTCAATGGTTTGGGTTGAAAGGGACCATAAAGATCATCTAGTTCCAACCCCTCTGTCATGGGTAAGGATGCCTTTCACTAGATCTCCAAGCCCCATCCAACCTGGCCTTGAACTCTTCCAGGAATGCAGCAGCCACAACTTCTGTGGTCAGCCTGTGTCAGTACCTCACTACCCTCACAGGGCAGTATTTCCTTCTAATATCTAACCTAAACCTGCTGGTTTTCAGTTTAAAGCCATTCCTCCTCGTCCTACCTTTGCATGCCTGTGCTGAGAGTCCCTCTCCATCCCTCATTTTAAGCAGCACCCCAGTAGCTAAAGTACCCATGTTTAAGCCAGACTCAAAGTCAGGGCTCTCCTCCACCAAGGTGGTGGTTTAACTCATTACCTACCTCTCAGCAAGTCGTGAACAGCCAACCTTCACATATGCTTTGAAGGAAAATCTGAGCAAAGGGAAGAACAAGGGTACATGCCTCTTGTAAAAAGTTTTCCAGTCATGATGGATCATCCTGGCTTCCCTCCACTCCATGCCCTGGTTGTTGCTCCAAGCCAAGTAGTGAATGAGACAGTGGCATGAGGGAAGTGTAGATGCAGCAGTGGGGTAAAACCCTGTCATGTGGGCCCATCTATGTAGTCAGTTGGGGTTGGCAAGGTGTGACTGGCCTCAGTTGGGAAACTGAGGGCAAATAGAGAGGAGGAGAAGATACTTACATCATTTTAAACACTAAGAATGATTTGAGCTTTGGAGCTAATTACCTAGGGGAGGTTGTCTCTGTCAAGAGCTTGCTTGTTGATCAAGCTAGCAGGGAAGATAACTTGTTAGTCAAGAAGAAGATGAATGGCTGGCATATTCAGACTAATATCTTCTGACCTTAAAGCTCTGGTGCTTATCTGGGGCCCTAGGAAGAATGCAAAAATACAGCCTGTTGTAGCTTCCCAACCATGACAACTTCTAGATGGACAAAGACTAGGAGGAGTGGTATGTAGCGAGATTGTCTTCATCTCTGCTCGCTATCATGCAGAGTCAAGGGTCAGAGATCCCAAAGACTGGGGGGGTTGTGAGTTTAACCTCATTCAAAAGCCATTGTTTTTCTTCCTGATCTGAATCCTGCTTTTGGTAAAGACAAAGGCGCTTGTCTCTGAGGGTGTAGGTCTGACCTTTTTATTCACCATTTCTCAGACGAACAGCAAAATACATTGAAAAATCCTTAATCCTTCTCAGCTCCCTTGCTGGAGGGCAGGAGGTGAAAGCAGTAGTGTGCAGAGAGCATTGGCATGTTAAATCTCTTTGCTCAGCTAGGGTGACACATTTCTGCCAGTCAAATGAAATAGACAGAAGGCAAATGAACTTCTCCTCTTTTTTTCACACTATTAAGTTCACAGGGTGTTCTCCAAAAGGCAGGCTCTCCACCGAGCTGGGTGCAGATGGGGACAGGCATGGAATGTGAATGCATGCACCCCATAAATTAATTATTCTTTTTTTTCATTGCATTTGCATTCAGGAAAATCACATAGGATGTGGATCTTGAGGAGAAAGGAATAGATTTTACATTTAGAAAGAAACACCTGAATTTATTCTAACCAATGCTTAATGAGCGTGTGCTCTGGAGGATTAGCACTGTGGAGCGATCCCCCCGGAAGTGTGGCCAGTCATGTGGTTGGACTCCAGTCCCAAAGTGCCAGCAAGGAGCACAGAAATGCCAGTTAAAGAGATTAGAGTAGCAACCCCCTTCTTTGCAATTGCAGGACAATGGCTTTGTCCAGGTTCCTCGGACTTTCTCCTCCAAAGTCGAGCTCTGTCAGGTTCCTCCTGTATTTAGGGTCTTTTCAGAACCAGGAAAGCCATCGTATAGGTAGGTCACCATGATGGAGACCTCATACTGAAGCACTCTTTGTCTTGATTGTTAACCACGACTTGCAAGCAAATGATGTGCATAGTTCCATGTCACACATCCCTCTGCATCCCTCAGATGTTCTGTTCAGGTAATGTCCAATTAGTGATGGCCAGAAAACTGCAAAATGAAACAAATTTACAAAATATACACTTTCCAGAGGGTTGCCTTTGTGCCCTTGTGTTACGTGTGTGATTTGGGAGAGGTGCAAGGTACATTTTGTTCAGCCCATGCCATCTGTAGAGCTTGACGTGGGAGGTGAAGGTGGCATTCAAGTGCCCTACACACCTGCCAGCAAGGGTCACAGGGTCTAGGTGGCTATTTTGTTCCACCAGGGCCCCCATGAATTAGTAGGCAGCTGATCTCCTTGGTGCTCAGACAAGCCCAATCCTTCTTACTGATCCCTGTGGGAAGAACAGGGAGGCGAGTGTGCTCCTTCCCCTGCCCTTCCCTTTTGGGGTGTTCCCAGCTGAGCAATCCATGGGGAAAGCTGGATTTCTGTTGTGTACAGAAACATTGTACACTTGCAAATTCCCTTGCAAAGGCTTCATGAGGGGACTGACAAAGCACAGAACAAGAGCAAGCCTGCTGTCTTGGGCTGAAGGCTAGACTTTCAGAAAGCAAAAATAAAAACCCCACAAAAGTAAAAATAAAAGACCAAAAAGACTCAGGACACCAAAAGTAAAAATAAAAAACCTAAAAGACTCAGGACACCAAAGTCCTGTTTAAAACCAAAGTGGACTGGATATGCAAATACTCTTCCAAACCTGGCACAACACCTATTCAGCATCACCACAGGCCATGCTAAGCAGGGTGCTCACATACCAGGTCGTTTTAATGCTGGAAACCAGTGTAACCGTGGGACAGTGCTTTGCTTCAGCCGCACAAGGACAGAAAACAGAAGGAGCAGTTCTGAGATTAAACATGTGGCGTTAGACTAACCTGTGGGAATAGGTGTCCTAGGCATGGCTTTTGCAACATGGACACCCAGCATGGCAGGTCTTACCTAGGTCATTTGGCTGCTTAGCATAAAAATGACTAAGATACTTAGGAGCTCCCCTGTTGGGCGAGATCTTTATTTTTCAGAGAAGGAAACTGAGGAAATGAACTGTAAGATGACTTGTCCATAGCAGATGTCCTTGGGCCAGGGAAGACAAACTGGTACCCAGCCCAGTGTCCAACACTCCCTCTATGATCATCATGTTACAGACCTCTGGAGAACCTCCTCCAATGCCTGTTCTGAGCCAAGACAATATTTCACTGACTATTCCCAGTGGAGTAGACTCTTCAGCATCCCTAGGCAGTCTGCCTCAGGACTCACTACTTGGCAGGGTTAGAAAGCTATTTTCAAGGTATATGAATTAAAGAGAAGAGGAATAATTTAATGTGCTACAGAGAAGGTTCAAACTTAGAATTAGGAAAATTGCCTCACAGCCTTTCAGTTATTAAAGTGGACATGTGATTTTCCACTAGTCATCTGCTTTCTAGAAAAAGTAAAATTAATTCATTGAACATGGCCTGTGGCCAAAATGTGTCTAGTGAGTATTTACTAATGAACAGTGATGCCTTGGCTGCTCTTAGGACACCAGTTCCTTTTCTGGGCAATGCAGAGAGATCATGTAGATGGTTTTAGCAGGCAAATGTTTTTATTAAGGTGGTGAAGGCATTCAGATGACAAATGTGAGGATAGTTATCTGCCTTCAAATATGAGGTCCGTAAAAATGTAGAGGTGGTGCAGGAAGCTTAGTGAGGAAAAGGGGAATAACTGGAAATTCTGTTGAGCCTTTACAGTCTCTGCAGGAGTTAATAGAGATAAATCCTGCCTTTCTGTCTCGGTTGGGAACATCTGCGTTTCCCACTGCAGGTGAGAAGCTACAAAAAATTCCGCCAGCAGAATCAGCACCAAAGACTAAGTCTTACATTGCTGAATGGGATGTGAGCAGTTGCTGCTAGTGGTGAAGAGAGATCACTCTCCTTGCCATGAGGAACATGTGTAGGGACATTGGCACAGTGAATTATCACTCCTTTTTTTTCAAGACTGAGGCTGTCTTTTTGGGACAAAACACCTGGAGCTGATTGAGGGGAGAGTGGAAAGACTATTCCCTCCCATCTCCCCAGGAAATGTTTGCCTTTTGATGGGGAAAGCATAAAAATAAAAATTATAGTTAAAACCTGAAACAAAATATTTAGGATTTTATGATGAATCTGGACCACTTTGTCAAGGGAAATCTGGACCACTTGTGTCCTGCAAGATCATCCTTCATCAGCCTTCACATCCTCAGTGTCCCATAAGAGTTGTGTGTCTGAGACTGAGTGCCTTTTTTCTCTGCTTTTTAAGGCCTGAGTATTTTTACTATACTGGAAAACATTTCACATCATAAATACAACAGTTATTGATTACCATGTACCAGGGTTGGTTCGGAGATTAAAAGCAGCAGGAATTCAATTCTTTGAAAGTGTTTTTCACTCATACACACTGAACCCATGTAACTCTGGCAGTGCCATGAGGTGACATCACACAGCAGCAGGCAGAAACTCAGGAGCAGCATGGGACTTTCCTATGTAAATCCCACAAAGATACAATTTGCCCAACAGCAGGAGCAGAGGGTGGAGATGCTCCATCCCATCCAGGTTTTAATTGCAGTCTGTTTTGGAGGACTTGGTATTTTCTTGGAATATACTATTTTCTTTTCCTCTCCTTAAATCAGTTTTGATGGAAAGATGAAAATCCATCCAGCCTTGTGGGTCGTTAAGGACAAGAATCCCCTTTTCCACGTGCTTTAATTCATGCTATGGAATCCAAAGACACTTGTATCAGTGTGTTTGTTAGGTTAATCCTCTGATAACTTTCTAGGACTCAGTTTACAAAATATTGCTTGTATAAGCAACCTCCAGTCCCAGTCTCATTCACCATGGTGCCAGCATTAATCTGGATGTATTAGAGGATTGTCTCTCACTGTCTGGAATTAATATTACGAAAGCCTTGGGAGTTGCAGAGCTTCCAGCCCTCATCACATTTAGGGCTGTGGAAACCATTCCGGGTTGAAAGAGTCCCTAAACTGGGGAGTCTGAGGGGGGCAGTTCATTAATTGCTGATTTCTTTTGATTTAGGTCCATTCCTGGTGATTGCTGATGTGTTTATACAGGAACCATGGTCATTCTACGACAGGTAAGTGAAACATTCCTATCCTCAGGTTCTCTGGTTTTACTCCATCACCACAGACACTAACAAAATATTTTTTTGGAGGGGAAGGGTCAAGTCAGGTTATTTTTGTCCTATCTTATTTCCCTAAAAGGACTGTTACAAGATGCAGAGATACTCATTAGCCTTAATCCTTGATTGGCTTAGAGGAAATCATTGCTCTGTGTGTGTAGTCCAGATTAACCTCATGCAATGTTCCACTTCTATTTTCTTATCTGGGATGGTCCAGAAGCTGCATGTGAGTCCCGGATATGCAGAAGAATAAAACAACTTACTGTATGACTTGAAAAAGGATCTGGTCAAAATTTGATTTTGGATATCCACAAACAGTGCTGCTTTGGTTGTGTAAAAATGGAATCTTTTTGCACATTTGAAAGAAATTGAGGGATGGAGCACCTCTGATGTGGAGGAAATTTGAGAGGGTTGGGGTTGTTCATCCTGGAGAAGTCTCTGGGGAGATGTTACAGCACCTTCCAGTACCTACACAGGGCTTGTAAAAAAGATAGAGAGCAACTTTTACATGGGCATGCAGCAATACGGCAAGGGGAAATGGCTTTATGCTGAATGAGGGGACATTTAGATTGGATGTTACAAAAAAATTCTTGACTGAGAGTGATGACGCACCAGCACAGCTCGCCCAGAGAAGCAGTGGATGCCCCATCCCTGGAACTGTTCAAGGCCAGGTTGGATCGGGCTTTGAGCAACCTGGTCTAGTGGAAGATGTCTCTGCTCATGGCAGGGAAGTTGGAACTAGATGACCTTGAAGGTCCATTTCAATCCAAACCATTGTATGAGTCTGTGAATTGAAGAACTAAGTTCCATGGCAGGTGTCATGGAGATTCTGTAATCATTTAAGACTTCAAAATGTATTGTTTTCCCTCTGTCTAGGCATAACATGTCTCTCTCAGTGTCAGCTTCTGAGTTGCCTTATTGCCATGTCTCACCTGGGGAGGACTGACAGTTCCAGCACGTGTCCTGAGTTGGGGCTGCAGATGGAGGCTCAAATATATTTGTTAACACAGTCAGGCATTGTCGCAGTGGAGCAAATCTACCCAACAATTTTGGTTCAACTCTGTGTCTCCCTATGCTTTTGCCTGCTTTTGTCTGGGTTTTTTTGGACCTTTGAAGGAACTCACATGGTTTCAGTTTATACCAGTGACACAAACAGCTGAGGATAGCTTTTAGGGGAAGGAATGCCGGGGATCTCATGAAGCAACTGAACTGCTCTTTATGGTGTTGCCCCAACCTGCCAGAGCCCGAGCCCAACAAAAACAGCCCGCACTTTGGGGAGGGGGTAGGAGCTCAGTCCGCCTTCCAAAGGCTCCAAGGTGTTGGCCTCACGCACAAACTGACTGATGCAATTTGCAATGCTAAGGAATATGGGTGTGGAAATTAAAACAAAGTAGGTTAAAAAGTCAGAATAGCCATTGAGAAATACCCTGTAACAACTCCGTCTAGGATGCTATCACTCCAGACTGCCTGTCATGTCTCTCTGTTGGTGGGTACCCCTCTGTGGTTGATAGTCTTCTGTGTTGATCTGAACTCACCCTTTGCAGAGCTTTAGTCAAATAAAGCCTCTTCCTTATTATCTAAAACCAAGGTGTCTTGTCTGGGCAAGGAGGCAGCATGCTTCTGAAGTAATTCTGGGCACTCTCCCTGTGGGTTCAGATGCCAAGCAGTTGCTCACAAGTATCAGGGAAATAGGTTTGTGTTGCACTTGTTGCTTACTGCAAACACCTTTCTGCAACGTGGATAAGGTGAACAAGGACCCCTCTGTAATGAAATAAGGTTACCCAGTTGTCAGCAGATACAGGCCCTTTCTGAGGTCACTTTATACCAGTTTGCCCCATCTAAAGGTCCATTCTGAGTCGTATTGGAACACCTTTGCCCTCTGTGGCCCAAAAGTCTGCTGTTTATGTGATGTTTAATTGCCTGTAGCAGCAAGATATGTATTTTGCCTCCTTAAGTTTTGCTGTAAGATTTTGGAAATACATCTATGCTGTTCCTGTCTCTGTTACTTTCCAGGAAGCTTTCTCTGTCTTTTTTTCTGCTCATTCTTGAATGTGCACGACATGGTTATGGTTCTGCCCTCCCACCCCTTTTCCCCTGAAAACTTTCTTCAACAAGATCAAACAAAACACCAAATCATCACTTGCAGTAGATGAACCCAGAGTTTTTGGTCCTTACAGCTTGTTTTCCCTGTCCATACCTAGATATAAATCCAGGAACTTTGAAGATGAGCCCATGGCATTGCTCTCCTTCCATTCTTCCATCAAAACAGTGCATACCAGGATCTCCCTTAGGGAGAACTGAGTGCCAAGGGCAGCACATGGCTCCAGCAAGGAGGGGAAAACACACAGAGCTCCTGCCCTGTATCTTCCACCCAGTAATCTGAAAGAAAAGCCAATATTGTTCCCCAGCAGGGGCCTGAAGGGAGCCAAACTTATCAGCTTTAGTCACTAGCAAATTACTTGTGGCAAGTCCATTTCAGTGCACAAAGAAAGGGAAGATGGAAAAGGAGGGCTTTCCTGAATTCCTGCCTTGGCAGCCTGACGAGTTTGTTTGGCTTTGCAGTGCAGCAGCAGCTTGTTTGTGCATGTTCTGTTTGTTATTTAAAGCAGAGATGGTTTTAGAGCTGGAGGGGAGACTGGGAGGGTGCGGTGGTCTTGGCCATACGGCCTGGCCAGGGAGAGGGCTTTCCTGGTGGCAAGTGGCAAATGACTGCTGCTTGCCACATGGCTCTTTTTGCCAACTCCATCTTCTTGCTCATGTAGGCAACCCCTATATAAACCAGTCTTAAATCAAAGGTATCACAGTGCTGCAAATTTGCTGTTGCTGGGCCAGCCCAACATAAACCAAACCTTCTTATCAACTGGGGAATAAAACATACTTGCAAAGTATGAGTATTTCATGTAGGACCAAGCTCAGCATCAGGAGCTGGGCTCGATGATCCTTTTGGGGCCCTTCCAACTTAGGATATTCTATGATCCTACAAATCTCATCCACTAAACTAAACTTTGCAGAAGATTTTACCTGTATTACTGTGATCTCCTGACCATGTCCAGATCACATGAGGAGCATTACTGCTTTTGAGGGTTTCTCCCATTTCTTACAGGCCCCCCAGCCTGTTCCTGAGGTTGTAGGGAGAGAAGTAGAAACAGGAGTTAAAAAGGGACAGTGGAGACCTAATCCAAGCAGATAAAGGAAAGCAAAGCCCAGCCAGAAATTAAGGTCCTGAGGGATCGAGCACTGTGGATACCTCACACTGTAAAGCTCTTCCAACACAAGGAAGGTATTCCAGTTATTCTGAAACTTTGCAAGAGCCAAGACTTGGTCAGAGACTTCAGCTCTGCTTTCCTGGCTCAGCAGAGCTCTTAGGGAGGTGATCTTTGGGTGCAATGACGAAACCTCACCGTTTCCTGGTAGCCATCTATTCTGCAAAGTCTGTGCCAGCTCTGGCATTTCTTTGAACATAAAGTCTCCAGTACAGCTTCAGCTTTAAACCCCACAGGACAGCTCCTACATGGACAAGACTGTCCTTGATATGTTCGTGTCTCTTGTTTTCTGAGTGTATTTGTGGCTTCTTGCTCTTGTACCAGACTGGCCTTTTAGCTAACATTGTCCTTTCCCCTTCTTGCCATTTCTCAGGGGTTTGTTATCATTTTCCTTCCTACCCTTGGAATTAAACAAAATCCTATAAAACCTTATTGTCCCTCTTGTAAAACAAGTTCTGCAGCCCTCTTGTGATGGTGGCAACCCTTTCTTCACTACTTTAGCTTAATTTCTTCTCATCAAGACCAGAATTACACATTGCACTGAGGTGAAGGGGATTTGTGCAGTTTGTTAATGAGCAGGAATAGATTTTGTGACTGCTGGTGTTTTCAGAGTCTTCGTTTGATGCTCCAAGGAGATGTTTTCCTATGCTGAGATTAAAAACAGCAGAGAGCAGCTTTTGAAATCTTTAAGTCCAGTCACAGACATCTCCCATCTGGGCTCTGTGAGCACTGGCTTTACCTGCAGCTGACATACACCATTTTGAGTGTTATTGGTAATACACATTTTGCTTTGCCAAGTGATTCATTGTGCTATATATTTTGTTAGCAAGGAGGAAGGGGAGGGGGAGAAAAACAATGTTATTGTAGGTCTTCTCAGGGCTGATCCGTAATCATGTTATTATAAAAAGCAAAGTGTAACTCCACTGTTTGAAGCCTCTTTCTCATAAACACTGAATAATTTAAGTCTTCTCCCATTTATGCCTTGTATCTCTCTGATCTATGAGTCTGAGGCTTCCCTGGATAGCTGTAATGCAGCAATGAAAAGTCCAGCACAAGCCAACCAAAGGGCACATTTGCATATAGATTGAAACGTGAATCGTTGGGAGCCGTTCAGTAGTTGCAGTGCTCAAGACATTTGGCATTTTAACAGCTCTTTGCATCAAATCCTTTCCATCACGTTTATGGGACAATTAAAGTGCTGGGGTTGCTGTGTGCAGAAAATGAAGCTGCAGGCTAGGGATATTTTCTTGCAGTGCAATGGCTGTGGAATATGAATTATGTGATGTCAAATAAAGGTAGAGTGAGCAATCTCAGCTGGGGTGTGGAAATACCCTCTTAGAGAGCCTGTCTGAAATATATTTGTTCCTGCTTCTTGATACCTCAGACAAGCCTCCAGGATCCATCTTCTCTGAAGTGTATGCTCTGAAACCTTAATCTTTTTGAATTCAAGACAAAGAAGGCTTTGTGTGAGAGTTGTTATATGTGTGGCTGAGTTTAGTTTTGCGTTTTAAAGAGGCAGTAACAAAATACCCAGCCAATATTATTTAAGGATATAGGAAACTTCAAAGGACTCAATAACAAAATTCACCTCAACCTGATCTTGGGATGATATGTTTCCCCAGGGAAAATCTACATCTCCAGGGACAGCTCTTGCAGAGCAGCTCACATATTATCTTGTCCTGCTTGATGGTAACTTCTCCCTGTCTGTCAGAGCCCTTAAAGGTGCATTTAGCTTGCTTGAGACCTGATATCTGGAGCAAGAAGAGAGAAATTCAGATTCTCAAACTGTTTCTTTCTCCTAAACCCTCCAACTCATCATGAAGTTTGGATTGGATATTAGGAAAAATTTCTTCACCAAAAGGGTGGTCAGGCATTGGAATAGGCTGTCCAGGGTGGTGGTGGAGTCATCATCCCTGTAGGTATTTAAAAGACATGTAGATGTGGCACCTGAGGACATAGTTTAGAGTGTTAGGTTAATGGTTGGACTTGATGATCTTAGGGGACCTTTCCAACCTAAATGATGTCTCTGTTGTTCTGTGATTCTGTAAGCTGACTCTGAAGAAGTCTCACTTTCTGTAAAAAAAAAACCACCTCTCATGGCCATTCTACACCAGCTGGTAGCCCTGGGGACTGTTGGCTCGTCTAGCAACGCCTTTTTCAGGAGAGATGTTTGGGGAGGGAAATTAGAAATCTTTCATTCCCACCCACCCCATAACTTATCCTGCTGCTGGGGATCAACACAAGGGTCCATTTCCCTTGGTCCTTATTCCAGCCATTGAGCCTCTGATTACTGTTCTTAATGGGAGAAAGCATCTTCATCCCAGCTGTGCAAAAAGAGCAGAGCAAAGGAGCTCCTGTCCCATCCCACACCCATGCCCACATACCCACCTGCTTTTACCTGCCCTCCACTCTGTCCCAGCTGAGTGATACAACTATTAGCTGGACCACCTTGTTCATAATTTTGCCAAAATCCTATGGCTCACATGTACATTAAAAAAAAAAATTAATGTGGTTTATCATTACTTTTTTTTCCCTGTTATTTTTACTCAGGTCAGTTCTCAGATGGGATATAGGGACTGACAGCTGGAGGGATTTGGGTAAGAGATAGAAAGACATTTAAGCCAATGTGGCAGCTGTAAGAAATGTTTGTGATATGACATCCTCAATGGAGTGTGGGACCAAGCTTGTCATTTGCTCCTTGTACAAATGGTTGTGCTGCAGGCAGGCAGCTCTCCTTGTTTTGAGGTGACCTTTGTCTTCATCATATTCCTCTTGCAAAATTGGAAACATTTGACAGCAAGGCATTAAAAAGAGAATCCACAACATTTCATGGATTTTTGGGTTACAGACACTTCCGTGGAATGACCCTGATGTATACTAGTGAAAGATTTGGCTTTTATGGCATAAAATTCATTTCCTTTTCAAGACACAGCATCATTTGCTAGCACAGTGTAGATCTGACAGCAGTTTTCCTAAAGAAACATACTTAGCTTTGGCTTTCTGCAGTCAGGTTCAAGAAGCTGAGCACAATTCCTGGAGCCCTGGGGAAGAAAAGCAATAACAGACCTTTTCAGTAGCACAAATTGAAAAATGCATTTCTTTCTCAGGAGAAAGTTGAACTGGGTGTATAGAGAATATCTGTTGAGATGTCATTGCCTGGTAAATAAATAAAATGGTTTAATTGGAATTAAAAGCTGAATATTGGAGACTTCCAATAAGAACATCAAAACAATACTTTCCATATCAGCCTTTAGCCAAACTAAAGTGTTTTCATGAAAAGGTTTGTTTATATGTTTTTCGTATTGCATTTCAGGTCTTTGTGAAATGGCATTCTCTAAGGAAAATTTACAGTTAGAACTTTAGAAAAGTAAATCCATTTTTAGTTGGTTTATAAATGTAACAAAAACAGAAGGAGGATTTAGATGTTTGCTCAAATACACATAAAGAGACTGTTCTTAAAAAAAAAAAAAAAAAAAAAAGTCTTTAAGAGCAGAGAAAAATCAATACTGGGAGTGAAATAACCTGAGATACACCAGTGAGCCAGCTGCCACTTTAGATACTTCTACTGGGGCTTTCAACAATGGGAAAATGAGATGAGTAACTGTGGACTGGGACTTGGAAGTTTGTATGGTGACGCTTTAGCATTTCCATTTTGCCACTCCTGGGTATATTTGCAGATGTTGCTCTAGTGGTCAGCAGTACTGCCTGGCTCGTGCAAGGGTTATGCATCAATGTTGCAGTGTAAGGGAATTGCCTTTTCCTGCTTGGCCTTGTCCACATGGATCTGAGTTTTACAAACATGGGAAGGTGATACGGTGAATCAGTCCTCCTCTCCTCTCCTTCACAATTCAGCCCTGGTGTCTCTCTTCACAAGGGAGGTGGCATTGGCAGGGGAAATAACCTGCTTTCTTGCACTTGGCAAAGATCAATCTTAGAAGTTTATAAGGATTTCGTTCTTCTTTAGGCAATTTTGTGAATGGAGAAAACTTCATCCGGTTGTAAGTATGAGGACTTCTGTTCCTGAATGGAAACTATTATAAAATTCTGAATGCAGTTACAGCGGGCTGAGGTTAGGAATGTATATCAAATATCCAGATTGTTGAGACCCAGGTCTGTCCCAGCTGGCATTCTGTATCCAAAATGACTGTTGGTGAACACCAAGGGATGAGAAGCATACAGTGTTAATTCCTCAAAATATGTTCCTATCCTTCAACTGATTTCCTGGCCTCCACCTATGAATTTTCAGCCTGGTCATTTCCCAAGCCTGAAGTGATTTATTTAGTTAGTAGTCCCTAAGGAATCTCCTTTCAAAGCACCTATCCAGCTTCCATACTTCTCTAGATTTCCTATCCACCTCCGTGGCTTTTTGCTGGACCTAGTCCCCACCGACTTTTATTGATATCCCCTCGTTTTTGGACTGGAAGAGTATTTTAAACAAGTATCTCTACAGCCTTGTCCCATTTTGCCCTAGCCATCCACGTGGGCCACTGGTGACAACAGGATGTTACCATAGATGGTTCTATGGTTCTGTGGTGTGTCTTAACTTGCACACCCATTTTCATGTTCTCCCTGAGGCAATTCCACTTGCATCCTGATAGTATTGTTCCCTTCCAACTCTTTAAGCAAGAAGCAGATCTCCTTCATCCTTTGCCCAGAGCCACTTTAGCGGAACCCAGGAGAAAAAGACATTGGCTTACTTTGCATGCTAAAGAAAAAAGAGCCAAGTTCTGCTTGTTTTTAAGATTAGGAAAAACACCTATCTGGGACAGTGATTTACCCACCATGACTCAGAAGCCTTTTCTGCAGACAGTGCAAATGCAATGTGAGCAGTTTGTGTGCATCTCCCACCACCCAGCCAGGCATGTTATTGCCAGCACCATTGCTGGCAAATGACTCTTAAGGTCACATGCTGCATTTTCATGATCTGCAAATCACTTTGTGAGGGCATTTTACTGCCCCTTAACCCTATAAAATTGCTAGACTCAGTGCAAGACAGACAGGCAGCCTTTCCCATTAGGTAGATGCTTGAAATTAAGCAACATGTGCATCTAGCAAAATGTAGTAGAGGCATTAACTGTATTTCCATGCTGATACCGTCAGGCCATTCCTTGCAGAAACATAGGCTTAATTAATATATCTATATGATAAATACTCTTGCAGTCTCAAAATAAAGGCTATAGGGCAATTATTGTCTCAAAACAACTATAAAATTGATGAGTATTCTTCACATGAATTAATTTCCCTTTACACGATTTGGGTTTGCACATGAGCACCAATTAGCTGGCTGCTGCTGAACAAGCATCTCTGCCATGCTAGGCACCCTGAAAACCTCCCAACAAAACCAAAATTTTGGCTCCAAAAGTGTAGTTATATTTGTAATGCAGCCCTTCTCAAACTAAGTAAAATGTGTGACCAAACCTCTTTGGAGGCCATATCCCCCTTGTGCAGTGTATGCAGAATGGACTGTCCATGTAATAAAATATCCATGAGGAATATTAAAAGTACCAATAATGCAGGAATTATTTGCTGCGCCAAATCATGCAGAGAGTATTTCTTTTACGGTTTTATTCTTCTGTCTGGTAGAGTTCAGGACATTCATATGAAAGTCTTATCCCACTGGCAATCTTACCTGCCACCATTCCTTGATGATTTCATGTAAGAAATAGGTCCAGCTCTTAATTTTCCAATCTGTGATTATTGCTTTGTTTGCAATAGCTGTTGATTACTTGGTGAGACTTGGATTTTGAAACAGGTTTCTGGGTTTGTGTGTGTAAAAAGGACTGATGTTCAGGGGCTGGTTCACGATCATTTTCTAAAAGCTGAGTCTCTTCAATATGTGCCCAACAAGCTGGAAACCATTAACTGTAAGGCTGTCCCAAGTTTAAAGGAATCCACAGTGCGCATCTGTACATGTCCTGATCCAACAAGCAACTGTTTTGGCTATGTCTGCCAGCTGCAACTGTGATTTGAACAATGATGGTTGTCCCAATCTCTGTCATCTTGTGCCAGTCTAAAAACTCCACTCTACCTCTGTTTGCAACCTCTAGGTTAGGGTTTGTCTAGCTGGACTTGCCACCTGGTTCCTTCAGGTCCTTAATTAATGGGGTTGTCCTCTGTGGTCCCTATCTTATTACAAAGCCTTCTAGAATTTCACATACTATTAGCATCAAAGTTTACTTAAAACTCATGGCAAAATCATTGGAAACAAAAATCTCTTGGTGTATTTGGTAATTCCAGAGTGTTACAGCAGATGGGGCTGGTATTGTGCTGCACAGCTCTGCAGCTGGTCCACCTCCTCCCTCGGAGGAACCCACCACCAGCAATTTGGGAAGTTTTCCAAAGTTCTCCCAAGGCAGAGGGGCTTGAAGAATCCAGGCAAATGGCTGCAATTAGCAACTTGATATGAGTTTCCATTTCAAGGTGATCTTGTATGGAGCCAGCTTTGGAATCTTCAAAACCATGAAGAAAGCAATGAAATATAGATTAGTTTTCTGGGTTTTAATAAATACTGGTATGATTCTTTTTGTTATCCATTTCATGATGAAAAAACATCCATGTGCTTAATTTTCTTCAGATTTTTTTCACAGGATCATAATATCATAGAATGGTTTTGTGTTGGAAGGGACCATAAAAGATCATCTCATTCTAATGCCACAACAGCCTCCACTAGCCCAGGTTGCTCAAAGCCCCATCCAACTTGGCCTTGAACAATTCTGGGGATGGGGCAGCCACAACTTCTCTGTCCAACCTGTTCTGGTTCCTCACCACCCTTACAGTCAAGAATTTCTGCTTAGTACCTTAGTACCTAATCTAAACCTGCCCTGTGTCAGTTTAAAGCCATTCCGCTGTGTTCTGTCCCTACATTTCCTTGTCAAAAGTCCCTTTCCAACTCTCTTGTAGCCCCTTTAGATACTGAAAGACTGAACAATCCCAAATCCAAATTTTTTTCCATCTTGGAGTATCCTTTCTCCTTTCTGAAGGATGCTACTTGTATTGCAGCATCTCTGAGCCCTTGTGGCTCGTACCTAAGGAACAGAAACCTGTACTGAAGAGATTTTGAATTGCATGAGCATAGCCAGTATGATTTCTTTGTTTTCAATTATGTTCTCTCCTGCCATCCATTCCTCTCAGAGACTGGCTTTTCTAACACACCTCTGGAGAAGTCCACTTCTCCCTTCAGCAGTCATATCACAAACTCCCTCAAGATGCTATTGACTGAGCTGCAGACTGACCTTCCTCCAGGCCCCCTCACTCTCCTCAGTAGCCAACATAACCCTCAGTATACACAAAGGTAGTATGTAAAAAGGGCAGATCTGCTCCAATCTGGCGTGTCAGTGTGGGAAAAGCAGCATTACTCCCCTTTCACTCAATATTTCCAAAGATGAGACTTGCTATTGAAGTAGTAGGACTTATCTAGACATGTCAGTGTGACTTTGGCTGATGCAGACCCTTAGCACAGATATGTTTCTTCTGGGAAAATTGCATTTACATAAGTACAGACTACTACTACATAGGAAAATAATATATTTCTACTAGGATTAAGGGGTTCTTTGCACTAAGTCTACCTCTCTGTTTATGCAGGAATAGCTGTGCAGATCAGAATAGTCCGTCCTCTATTAAGTACACAGGAACTAATTGGAGACTAGGTCTCAGAGAGGATGTAAAAAGTCAAGGAGGAGGGAAGGAGAACCTGAAGTAAAGAAATTAAGTAGCAAGCATCTTTCCAGAGCACAGAAGTTTGAGCTGAACGCTGAAAGAGAATTTGACAGGTTGCATGCAAAAAATAAAAGATACTTTTATTGCAGATGGTGGAAAAATACTCTTTGTTTCCCAAGGAATAAAACCAGCTAAAACAATTGAATTCATGAGGTGATTTTTAGGCTTCTTTGAACAGCCTGCATGAGCCAGGATGAGAAATATCCCTTCTAATTTACATTTCTGTGTATCATCTTTTCTTTTTTTTTTCCATTTTTTCACCTGCATCAGTACTGTACAGTGTAATTCAAACCGTGTCCTTTCTGTGAACCGTTGTGATCTTGAAAATGCTGTTTGCCTCAGAGGCAGAAAAATGTTGGGTAGACATACCTATTTGCCTCCATCTGTCACATAGTTCTGTAGCTCTCGTGCTCATCAGCTGGGATTCTGCTTTCATGAATGATATCAAACAGCTCTTTGCCTTCACCCAGAGAATAAAGCTCACCCATGAGTGAGGCAGAGCCTCCATCAGCTCCACTCAGTGATGCCACAGCAGATACCTGTGCAGGCAGCAGCTCCACGTCCCTGAGCACGCTACCAGCTCTGTGTTCATAGAATCATAGAATAAACCGGGTTGGAAAGACCTCTAAGATCATCAAGTCCAACCCTTGATCCAACACCGCCGTCGTTACTAGACCATGGCACGAAGTGCCACATCCAGTCTCACCTTAAAAACATCCAGGGACAGTGAATCCACCACCTCCCTGGGCAGCCCATTCCAATGCCTGATTATCCTCTCTGTAAAAAACTTCTTCCTAATATCCAGCCTAAACCTCCCCCGGCACAGCTTAAGATTGTGTCTTCTTTTCCTACTGCTGATTGCCTGGGAGAAGAGACCAACCGCTACCTGGCTACAACCTCCTCTCAGGTAGTGGTAGAGAGTGATGAGGTCTCCCCCGAGCCTTCTCTTCTCCAGATTAAACCACCCCAGCTCCCTCAGCCTCTCCTCATAGGACTTGTGTTCCCTTCACCAGCCTTGTTGCTCTTCTCTGCACCTGCTCCAGCACCTCATCTTTCCTGAACTGAGGAGCCCAGAACTGGACACAGCACTCCAAGTGTGGTCTCACCAGTGCCAAGTACAGGGGCAGAATCACTGCCCTGCTCCTGCTGGCCACACTGTTCCTGATCCAGGCCAGGATGCCATTGGTCTTCTTGGCCACCTGGGCACACTGCTGGCTCATGTTCAGCCTCCTGTCAATCAGCACTCCCAGGTCCCTTTCTGCCT
>JAWWES010000001.1:29056763-29152499 GCA_035583135.1 Lophotriccus pileatus
CTGCATGAGATCTTAAAGCAATATTCACACAGCACAAAATCCAAACCCATGAATTGTTCATTCAATTCCAAAATTTGTCCTATGACAAGCACTCCCCCTCTGATTCTTCTGGCTTTGTTTTTCCTCAGTCTGGTTTTCCAGATTTGTACTTCTTATAATTGCTCTATCGTCTTCCTTTGGATTTCTTTCCTCTGCATTTAGGACAGGACCCAGCCACAGGGCTAAAAGGCTCAATCTTCATTTCCTGTTCCACTTCTGCATCTTAGAAGATTTTTCAATCACATCCCAAGCAGTGTCCATCAGCTTTTTGTGTGAGACCTGATATGCAGGGCTCTGGCACAGCATTTGGGTGGGTGACACCCAGAGACAGCCTAATCTGCTTGTAGCATCAACGGATTGCCAGATTCTCCACTTCACCCATGACAGTAATGCCATAGGAGTCACAGATTAAACCTTCTATTTCCATGTTTGTCTGCGTGCTTAAAATCCACTCCTGAGCCAAGAGGTCCCAAACAATCAACAGCGAACTCCTTGCCAAAAGCCAGGGAAGAGATCAGGCATCACTGGGAGCTGAGCCTTGTTACACCACTGGATTGTGGCCCTGTAAATCCGATTAAATCCATCATTTTTGCTCTCAGAGTCCTTGACTATCCCTCAGCACTAAATGAGAAAATGTTGGGACATGTGCCACGTTTGTGGGAGATTTTTTCCCTCCTGTCAGTATCGAAGTTACAGGGTGAGTGAGCGGTGCATTGATTATTGAATTATTTAACAACTCCTCTTGCATCTCCTTCTTTGCTTCAGGAAGCTTTTGTGTGTAGCATGTTTCCGTGGCTGACAGCTGCTGCCTGATGTGCTACAAGAAATTGTGAAAAGAATCTTATTTATTTATGAAACAAGAAAATTTTCAGGGTTACCATCTACCAGCATGTGTGCTTCTCCTCTACGTTATTATTTGTTATTAAGTAGAAAATCAAGCTTTTTCTTCCTTTGTCGCCTTTCGTGATGATGGTGTCAAATGCACAACCAAAGATGTGTGCAAAGGGTAGAGATGAGCAGTCCTGGTTCTCCCTTGGGTTGCACAGCTGTGAATCCAGGAGAAGCGCCATTAAACTGAGTAGGGTACACTCACGTAATTGAGAGCTGAACTGAATCAGAAAGGTGATATCTAGAGGTGATGATATGTGTTTTTACTAGAGCACAGACATTCTACTGCCTGAAGGATTCAGGTAGCTGTTGAAAGTCTGAACTGGCATAATAAGCTGCAGTTTGCTCTCCAAATCACATTGAAACTTGGAGCTGGGAGAATGCCTGTGTTTGCACTGGTGGTGTCTGCGTGCACTAAGGATTTTCTGCTTCAAAGATGAGCAGTAAGGGAGTAAAGGACTAAGCTCTGGAGACCTGGATATGTGATTGTACTGATTTTTATAAGAAAAAAACCCAAACAAACAGCCTGAACAGGTTATTTTACATCACTTATCAGAGATATGGCCCACAGATAATATTTTGCACACGCAGTGCATCAACAGCCATTCTGCAGGATATTATCTTTCTTGTTTTAGAAAAGTAAGTTTAGTGCTGCAGGGAGTAATCAGTGGAGCACTGCTGGCCTGAGTCCACAGACAGCCTCTGCTAACCACCAGTTTTTCCATATCCTTTTGCAATTTACCTGATCAGCCCTTAGAGCCTTTCAGCATCCAAGCAAAGAGTAGCTAGCTTTGGACACACGTGCTGCAGTTTTGTACCTCCAAACTGTCCTCTTCACACACTCCTTTAGGTTAGCATCATCTGACCTAGTTTAATTACCTTCTTTATGCAGAGGTGTCTCTTTTTTCCCCTTGAATGTAGGATAGGATAGGATAGTTCATTTAAAACAGATGATCATCAAACAAAGGTCTGCATGTCTTGCTCAGAGGTGAACAGAGGCACTGGGTAAATTGAGTCCCACCTGACCTGTTTCACTGAATAACCCAGCTTTTCAGTGCTAGCTGCAAAATAACCGGTTCAAGAACACTGCTGTAGCCCTAGTGATGTATTTTCTTTGGGACTAAAAAACAGGCTGGGGCAAAGAAAAACAAGCTTTCATTAGATTAGGTGGTTCACCTGCTGTGAGGGTGCTTCCTGCAGGTGGAATCTCCCTTCTTTCTCCAGCAGTGAGGTCCGTGCCGCTGTGATAGAATTTAATGGGAGCTCAGGTCTCAGCAGCAGCATAAACCTACTGCCTGTGTCACATCAGTTCCTTAGGATGAGCGTTTACCCCTGGTACTATGCATGTGCACAAGGCGTGTCACGGCAGGACCTTGACCTCAGCTGTGACTGCTGCTGCAGAGGTGTAGTAAATCATCAGAGCAGGGTTCAGCATGGCTCTTCTGGCTCATACTTCTATCTCTACAGTGAAGAGTCTAATGTTACCCCAGGGAGCTGTAATCTAAACCGGATGGCATTGCTGACAGGCTGCCAGCCAGCTAAAGGCTTATTTTCCTCCGTGTCCCTCCCCTTATTGTACTAAGTGTGTTTATTTGTTTCCCACATAAGGCATAGCACGTTCCCTCAGAAAAAAAGCAGGCTGATAGGAAGCTTAATGCTATTGCTCTGCCCCTTGATGTATAGAGAAGGGTGGCTGTTTTCCAAGCTGGGTCATCGATTCCAAGGAATGGGGTTTCCCGTTTCCAGGAGGCAGCACACTCAGGCTATTCAGACATACCTCACTGCAAACACTGACTGTCTCTAGCTGTCACATGTGATTCTGTCTAAGAGTCCCCAGAAAATCTCCTGCTAGCAGAGGACCAATGCACAAAATACATAGTGGAAATGTGTGTGAAATTACAGGTCTTCAGCAGCCCCAGTGTCAGGTAAAAAATAAACACATCCATGTAATAGGACTGCAGAGGCTAGATTCAGCCCTCCAGGCTCCCATCTCACTTCTTTGGTTCCTATTCCAAGGATAACCTAGAGCAAAACATATAGTGGCCTGAAATTCTCTAAATTAGCAGAAAAGCCTTTCCTAGACAAAAATGAGAAATCTCAACTGTATGTGAGATAGGACAAGAAAAAGGAAGATCTGGGGTGACTGTAAAATGCTTTGTGCTGTTCTGGTTGGGCCAGCAGTCCTGATTAGTCCTTACTAGAACAGTCTACCCTAAAAAGAAGGAGGGATTGCAGAAGTGGGTCTGTGGAGCAGCCTGGTGTAGAGTCAATGCGAACTCATTATATCCATGATCTTTGCATTCAGCCTGTTCTCATCCACAGCCCAGGCTCTTCTCTCACCTATAGCCACAGAGACTGTGCTGTGCTGAACACCTTCCACTCAATTATTTAAAATTCAGTTGCTATGGATCTACTCAAGGCGATCAGTTTAAAGAAAATGCAGATGGCCTCTGGTTTTGAGTTCCCGCTGTGCTTTGGTTAATTTGGTATGTAAAGGTATTAGGTTAATTAAATGCCATGTGTTGCATGGGGACTGACTGCATTTGTAGATTAATAAGTATCCCAGTGTGTTCTGTGCTGAAAGTCCTCAAGCTGGCAGACGGTTATTTCACTAGCAAAGGAAGATAACAGAGACAAGTCACAGGGAAAGGAAGAGGTTTCCTGTTAATCCTGCAGTCGTTTTTCCAGAACGGGTTGATGCAGTGTCCTTCAGGTCCTTGACCAAGTATCAGTCCTTACTGGAGAGACTGGAAGAATTTAAGTGAAGAGAAGCAAAGTTGTTCAGTTTGCTTTGAGACTCCTGCAGTGCTGTTCCTTTACAGTGAGTATGTCAGCTGGCCAGTGGAGGACCATGGCTGGTGCGTGGCAGTTTTTCTCCTAGGAGAAGATCTTTACCAAGAGCCATATTGTGAATCAGGTCAGAGGGTGTCCTGCAAGCAGCAGGCATAGTCATGTTGCAGGTCTAAAGCAAACCAGCCACAGGATTCTGGCATTCATGGTGGAATACACATAGAAAGCAGAGAGAGGGACAAACACCACTGCTAAGTTTTGGAGATGTTGAAGAAGAAGAAAGTCGTTTTCGTGCAGCCATGCCCTGAGGTGGTGGAAGATCAGGAGAAAGACCAGGGCAAATGGACACTACTCCGCAATGTCAACCAGGTCCTGAAGCCCACGACCATTTTAGCGGTAAGATAGGGGGTCCTGAGCCCTGAGCATGGCTGGGAGCTTTCAGGCTACTTTGAAACCTGTCTTGCTATTGATGGGATCCTTATACTGCTTACACCAGCTTCTCTCACCTTTCTCCTTTGTCCCCATCAAGCATTGTAGCTCCCCAGCAGTGCAGCCTTCTTGCTCTTCGCGTTTGGAAGTTCCTCCTAAAGATCCTCTTTGTGAATTGTGTGGATCTGTGTGTGCACCCATCATGATGGTGTATCCTTCTCTTGCATTGCTGTTTGGTTGTCACTGCCCATAGTTTGTGAGGTCGTGAGGGTCTGCCCCAGAGCATTTGGAAGGGCACTGGTACGCAGTGGCTGAGTTGAGGAGGAAGAGTTGGACCGTGTCGATACTGTAAAGGGTCTGCTGGTATTCTCACTTCTCCCATACTCTGTCATGTGAAATGAAAAATAACTGAAGCATGAGGCAGGTTATGCAACTCACAAGCCAGTCTGCCCCAGCTGGTAAATGCATGAATCACCCTGATTTGCCCTGAAATCCCCAATATATCTGCTGTTTTGGGAGCTGATCTGAAGGTGATTGCATCAGCAGAAGGAAGGAATATAACCGACCTCCATGGGGTTTATGTCAACTTGATTAAAGTCAGAAAAGGAAATAGGTCGGCACTCTTAGTAAGTGATGTTATTTTTTAAACCCCCCAACCTTCCTGACCTTACCAGCTTAGCCCATCCCATAAGACTTTTTTCAGCAGTATTAAGAACTGCACTTTAATGGGTTTAGAATGAGCAGTTTGTGGGGACGAGCACTCTGTGTATTAGGCAGACGAAGCACAGAAGTTGTCTTAGTGGTAGTAGAGTATCAATTTACCTTGGGTAGAGCAGACTGCCTTTTATCTCAGCTGTGTGGTAACACAACATATGAAGCAGGCTGCTTTTACAGCTATTCAATATAAGAGATTTAAAAAAAACCAAAAAAAACCAAAAAAAGCCCACAAAAAACCCCCACCAGCATTACAATTAGCATTTTCTTGATTAACAGCAATTTTTACGGAGCTGCTGAGGTGTCAGAAAGGTTTTCTAATGAGCAGGGACTGAGCAACCCAGCCCTTCTGTTGCTGACACCTTGATCAGGTTACCCACCCTTTGCATGAATTTGCCCAGTGATGCAGAGAGGATGACAGTGCTGAACACTCTGGAATGTTTGAGTGTTGGATCAAAGGAGCTAAGAAATAAATATTAATATAAATGGATTTATAATGTATCTGCTCCTGACAGTGCATTCATTAATTGTTTCTTTCCCCCATTTTAACTGAGTTATGAGAAGTGAGGCTAAGACAGTTAATGAGAAAAAGATATGAATATGATATTTTTATGAGCTGGATAAAGATACTTATAACAGAGCTGTAGGACAGCCCTCTGAGGAAATAAAAACTCAAACTAAGGACTTGACCCTGAGCTCCATATAACCAGGATGACTGTATTAATATCCTACTGGAAGCCAGGGTGGAGTCTACCACAAAATGGTTGGGGACGCTTGGTGAGTAGTGCTTCTCCGTGTGTGAGTCCCCGAGTGTAACCTTACATCCTGGTGGCACTCACAGGTTAGTATCTCTCAGAAGTCTTAGTGAATGATGACTTGGATGGTTATGTCTCCAGTTTCCACCACCCAGCGTGGAGATGAAGGTTGTTCAGTAGCCTTGGGTCAAACCAAATCTGTAAATATACTCTGTCCACAGAAATGGTTGATAGTGGATGCTCAGGAAAGGGGTTATATCAGAGCACATGCAAAGTGATACCTCCTGGTTTTCCTTTCTCCTTCTCTCTGCAGTTTTTCAGGACTTCAAAAGGTAGATATTGCATTTGCATTGTGCTTAATAGGTACAAGTGGAGCTGGTCTCCAGGAATGTGGTGTTAAGTGGAGCTGCAAGTTCACACATTAAGCTCAGCTGCATGAATGCAAACACACCTGGCAACTAGATTGCTCCCAGTTTTAGTATGCATTCACATTGAGAACAGGGGTGGGAAATAATTCTGCTTTGTTTCAGGGTGGTCCTTCTTGGGGCTTTAGTTTGGAGTTATTTTAGAATTTGCTTTTGTATTGAGGAAAACAGCTTCTTTAAAAGCTTTTTTTGCATTTGAGTAATTTAATATCTACAGAGCCGATAAGCAGATAGTTTCGGCCCAGCAGGACTGACAGAGGTCTATAGGATCACCAGTGACACGCTGAGTGGATAGGGGTTAACTGCTTGCTGTGTCTTCCAAAATGAAAACACAGAGGCCTCAACTGGAAGAGGTGAAACATTTGAAACATGTAAAAGGACACAACTTTTTGTAGCTAAATTCTTCCTTTGGGATTATGGATGCTGAAACTTTGCAGAGCTTCAGGACGCAAGTGGACATGTTCACAGTAGATAAAATCCACTGAAAAGTGTTAAATGCAAACATCCCACCTACACATCACTGTAGCTGGGAAAACTCCTGAAGGAGTACATATATCTGCCTCTCTGGCTGTGTTCTTAACCCATCTTTAAGTCATTGCCTTTACAGCAGTCTCCAAGTTATGTTTGACAGTGGTTATCTGCAAGGAAGAATTGTGCCACAAGCCTCCAGATAGGGCTTAGCAGAGCTCAGAACCATCTCCTAAATGTGACCTTCTAGGTTTGTATGTTACACAGAGGGAAACCTCTGTCTGGGTGCATTTTTCTGCCTGTCTCGCTGCTCTGTGACCAACAACCATTCACAAGCTTGAGAAACAGAGAGAGTGTGCAGGAGGTGTATGCTGTGTGGACATGCCCTGCTGCTAGTGCCTTGCTGTGGGTTTCATAGAATCATAAAAGTTGGAAAAGACCTCTGAGATCATCAGTCCAACCATTAACCCAGCACCAGGGTGTTCAGCACTAAGCCATAGCCCCAAGTGCCACATCCAAAGCATCTGCTTTCCTGAGCACATGTGAAAAGCGGTGGTTTGTGGTTTGCAAAGGAAGTAATTTGACTTGTACTAATGATTTGGGTACCAAATGTCAGCAACTTCTATCCCAAGGGATGCTGAACTTTCCGCAGCCCTGAGTGTAACTATCTTCTCTTTGGTTCTAGGGGGATTATGTGTGGATGGACCTCAAAACCGGACGGGAATTCGATGTTCCCATTGGAGCGGTGGTTAAACTGTGTGACTCTGGACAGATCCAGGTTGTGGACGATGAAGGCAACGTACGTACAGAGGGTTATGATGACCCTTCTACAGCTCTATGGCCTGGCTAGGCCAGGGGTCATAGGGCCGTGGTGATTTACCTTGTTATGGACTTCACACACGTCCTTTGGAGTCACCTGTGCCATAGTTTTCTATTTGTAGACAGTACAGTGTTGTGTCCCTACTTTTATGGCTGTACTGGGAGTGCAACACTGAGAAGCTTCTAGAGTACAACAATAACAGAAACTCCCAAAATACATTTAGATAGTGCTTTGAGCAAACCTACCTCAACCTGCTGTTCTTCTGCTGTTATCCAGTCCTTCCTAACCTCCTACCAATACCACATGTGCCCAAACACTGGTTTTCTTTCAATTTCTCACCTCTGTTTTTCTGCAATGGTAGCTGTTTTAGAGCAAGGTCTATATCACAAGCAGAAGGTGGCTCTCTGTCCTTCATAATTTTAATTTTTTTTTAACTGAGCTAATTGTAACTACTCTCATTACCTTCAAGGATAATAGAAAGAGATTTGGTTTAGCAGGGTCCTTATGTACAATTTATAGTGGCTTTTGAAGCCCTTTGGAAGTGTTTAATCTAAACAACATTCTGCCAATAAAAGTATGATTTTGCCTGACCATCCCTCTCTCCTTTTCTAAATCATTTTCTCTCTTCTTAACAGTATTTTATGGCAAAGTAATGTGAAAATGTAGTTGTGAAGGGAAAAACAAGTCTGCTATTTGTTATAAACTCCCCTAATGTGCTGGATGACTGTACTTCCCTGGAGGAGGCTCCTGCCATGATGGCTTGTGTCTCATGTCTCTTGCTGCTTCAATTAAAAGATATTTTCCTTCTTCTGTTATGAATCTTTCGAATTAATGACTGCCTTGCCCCAGGAGTAGAAGCTGTGGCATGTGTGCTTCTGCTTTCCCATGTATGTTCTTCCATCTGGTCCTTCTGTTTGGGGTGGGCTGTTTCCCAGTGGTCTCTCATTTGACTTATCTCTCTCTGTCCTTACTCTCTTCTCAGGAGCACTGGATTTCCCCACAGAATGCCAGCCACATCAAACCCATGCACCCCACCTCCATCCATGGAGTGGAGGACATGATCCGCCTGGGGGACCTGAATGAAGCGGGAATTCTCAGGAACCTGCTGATCCGCTATCGGGAGCACCTCATCTATGTGAGTGTCTACCTCACCTCCACCTCTTGTTCTGCATCCATCCCCTGCTCTCCTTAGCTTTGGGGAACCCACGTGGGAGAAACTGAACTGAGCATCTGGATTTCTATCTTCTCTTTGTTCCAAGTGGTAAAGGACTTCTGACTTTAGAGGACACATTGCAGAGCTTGTGGATGCCCCAGTGAAAGACCCCATGGGTTAGGTAATTGGCAAAGTCCATGCCACCAGGCTCTACAGCCCCTGTAGAAGTTTTGGGGATGTGCATTAACTTTCTGCACATAGAATAGCCAGTTAAACTCAGGCATTTTCCTTCTGAACCATTAACTCATTCAACCTAAGTGAGTGAAGACAACTATTTCTGGAGGTGGAAGAGGTGGAGGAAGGATAAGGAGGTGCATGCATGAAATAACTGGGAACAAGGAAGTAAGCAAACTCCCAAAACAGCTCTAAAAAATCTTCCAATCTGTGTTTATGACTTACTAGCTCTGGATTGCCTGGGATCCTGACAGCTGATCTCTGGGGACAGCAGTGTCCTTCCTTAGGTCAGCTCAGTCATGTATGCCCAGTGAACCCAGTGCAGCCTTGCCAACCCAACCAGACGTTCATAAATTGAGGGTTTTACAGGAAGCCACTCAGAACTGCATCTCTTTTCTGTGATAGCATTGCAAAGACCACGTCCCCAACAGGACAGGAATCAGCATTCAAGTCTCTGTGCTGGTTTTATCAGTGTGTCTTTTATCAGCTGTACACTGTGTCGTCTTGTGCACATTTTTTGGACGGAAATTCAGAGTGCACGTTGTGTTTGCTGCTAGCTAATGTACTCGAACAGCCTTTGCAAATATGGAAAATTTGGTATTGCTTTTAAGTCCAACAGTTTTCAGATATTCAGGTAAATGCCTGCTGTTTCTTTGAAGGCCTTTTCAAAGCATCTAATTTTTAAAAGGCTCTAGAGACTACTAGATTTTCAGGCCAGAGGGAAATGCAAGCCAGTCAGACTTCCCAGGTAGCATAAGCTAACACAGCATGGCCAGGATTTTATTGATTGAGTCTGCTTATTCTGCTTGATTCCCAATACCTTTTGATAGGATGGTTTTGGATTAGAGCTGGAAAGTAGTAGAGAAGACACCACTATTACACAGACTGTTCATATTATTGACAGTTTCTTGTCCCAACTCTGGAAGATACCCCTCTCTCCTTTCAGAGATGGAGTCCAATCCTAGAGGAAGAGGACATAGCTGCTGAAAAAGCACACCTAACTCCCCAAAGGTGGGAGGAGTACAGAGACTGCCAAATTCATCTCTCATTCAGGCACCTTATTTGTTGTGAATGATGCCTAAGTCCCCTGTATTGTCAGTTCAGAAATAAAGAAGCATGACCAGAAAATTATTCACATGTTAGATTTACTAAGTTTCTCCCTGGAGCTATTTTTGGGGAGACAGAGCCATTTATAATGATAAAATAGCAAGTTAGCAGCCCAAATTCATACTTGAGGTGGTGTCTGTGTGCGCACTGAGCATCCATGGCAGTCACCAGAGATATCAATGGAGCCAACAGAGACAAGTCTGCCTTTCAGCTATGTGAACAGAAGTGCCTGTCAGATGATGTGATTGCTTTACAGATGTCTGGAGCTTGGATATAATAGGAGAGTTTATGTTGGAAGGAAAGTTTAGGTTGGAAGTCTACAGTCCAACTCCTCCAGCTCAGAGCACATCCATCTTCAAGGTTAGGTGTAGTACTTTTGTGGATAACTGAATTCAAGCAACCTGAATGTCACACAAGAAGTACAGATGGCCAATAATTTATAGTTGATTGGCTCATGCAGGGAACATTTACCCTTTGAGCATTGCACCTTTTTCTCCTGCCTGTGGGCACCCTGCAGTGGCACAAACTGGATTCCTACCACTCTCTCTGAGAAAGTTTGGATCATGTTGGATATTTATTCAGTGGTGTCCATGTGTCTCTCTTGGTGTCCCCATGCCATCTGGCAAGCGCAAGTGACCGGAGATCCTCAGATATAATCTTATGTGTGCTATATCAGATTGCCTGTGAATACATGGAGCTCCTTCATAAAAGCTCTGTCTCTGAGCTTCCCCACCAAGCTATTCACAGGCATGCAGGGAGATTATGAGCCCAGATATGCACCGGGCAAAGCGTTGTTTGGCAACATCATACTAATAAAGGGCTGATGCAAAGGGCAGCTTCTAACCTGGAGGCAAATGTGGGTGATGATTTGGGCTGAAGTGACTCAGTAAACATGTTGGTTTCTTTACAAGTTCTTCCAGTCTCATGGTGACAGTGCCATGTGTCCTGCAGAGCTAATGCCTAAGGGATGGCCACATCCCATATTTGCATCACAGAGGTTCCGGGTTACTGCACTATGATTGCTCCACACCACTAATGGCTTTAGAGTGCCAGCACAAGAACCTGGGCACAGCACAGCAATTAGTGCAATCTCAGAACCAGAATGACACTTTCCAAATTACAGAGTTCTGTATCTGTTCTTCTGATAGAAAGTCACATAAACCACCTCTGTCTACGTGTGTGTAGTTGGAGGCTCAGGAACCCAACTTTAGCTCTCACCTGTTAAGAGTGATGGCACTAGGAGGAGTAGGTATGTGTCGGATGTGGTAAATATTGATGGTAGTTTTGCAAAGCCGAAGTACCATACAGATGCCGTGTGGGTTAGGGAACACCCAGTCTCCTGAGGTGTTTTAATCTGTGGTAGAATTTTCTCTGTCTTAAATATGGTGAAGTTTCACTGCTTGAAAGGATTTCTGAGCCTGATGAGTAAAGGGTGACTTTTCCAGTAAGACTTCAGCTCCTCTAGTTTCCTCATGTCCTTAGCATTGTGGAGGATGTAGTTCTGCTCTAATAAAATATAATTTCCCTTTTTCTCTCCTCTCTCACTTTTTTACTCATAAGACAAACTGCGGCGGGAGGGTAAGTATGACTCTTGGCACTGTCATTTGCAATCACTGGCATGCCTTGCACTGGATCACTTTTTTTTGTTCAGCGTTGTGGCCTTCTCATTTACTTTGTACCACCATTGCTGCTGATTCACAAATGCATTGACAGCATCATCCGCTTTGGTGCAGAGCTTGACCGTCATGGTGAAGTTGTGACGCCTTCTCAGAGCTGAAGGGTCCCCAACATGTGAATGTGGTTAAAGCTTTAAGAGCCTCTCAGTAATGACCTTAACTTGAAGGAAAGAAACTTCTGCAGGAAAGTAAGAAAAACTTCAACAAGGGATTGTTGCCTTCAGTTTTGCTTGCATACACTAAGAGAACTGTGCTGAATAGCAAGAGAGTCTGGTGGGAAGTTTGGACTCATGAGTAAGGTTAAATCTCTTTATCTGGAGATGAAACTAATGCCTGCTGCCGCTCTCTAAGGGCTGCCAAAATGCAGCAACGTTTGGTAGAGCTTTAACCCCATAACAATCCAGATGAAGTCAGCCATGGTGTTCTGGGTAGTGAGGGAAGCAGGCTCAGAAAGGATTTGTTTGGGGCTAATTAAAATGTAGGTCATGCAGGCAGTAATGAATTTGCTCTGGGATGTGGTTCCTGTGGTCAGTTACCACAGAGTCCCTGCTATCAGTAAAGCTTTATTTTCCCAATAGAGAGGGGCTTTGCCATCACCCAGCAATAGGAACCAGGGAGATAATATTTCCTTGGAAGTGCCCTTTAGCCCCTCATCAGCAGAGCAGACAAAGTTTTGCATTCTGTTAGTTGTGAGAACTGGGCAAATTGTGAGTATTTATCAACTAGGAATGACCTACAAAAACAAGCAATAGTACAAGAGTTCATGCTGACGAAGTGTTTTGTGGATCACAAGGGAAGGGTCAGTGAGAGCATCCAGAAAACATTCCTGTCACTAATGGTTAACACCTTTAAAAGTCTCCCTGGCTGCATTCGGGGCAGGGCAGACAAGTGTGACTGAAATGCAGGGATTTCAGAGACCTCTGCAAGGAGTTAGTCTTTTTCGAAAAGAAGCTCGAGGAAAATGAGAAATGTTCTTAAAATTAACCTGGTAATTAGTTATGAAGAAGAAAACAGTCTTCCAAGTAACTCAGCCAGGACTCAAAGGAGTCTTCATTAGGGAATCATAATCCCACCCAGAAATTTAGCTCACTCCTCTGAGCACTAAGGTTACCTGCTCTGTCCCCTTTGAAGGCTTCTCTGGGACTTCTCTGCTCCCTTTTTTCACTACTGTCTTCTTCTAAAGTCCAGTCTACATGATTTCACAGTCAATTTCTACCCATTGGATTTGTGACAATATTGTTCTTGAGCTCAAAGAGCTCTTGTCCCTTACTGGCATGTAACCCCCACTACAGAGAAGAGTAACATGCCCTTTCTCAGTTACCACTGTAAAGTCAAACCTCACCTGGCACTTAAAAGGAAGTTACTCTCTTGTTTTGGCCTTGAGACTAGGTGAGGAGTCCCTAATGCCTTTCAGCATCCCTACTGTGGGACACAATTGCCATCTACTGGCTGCCTTCAGGAAGCCTGAGCTGGTGGCAAGCTGCTTGTGTAGATGGTGGCAAACAAATAATTTTTTCTCTTTCACAAGCATCCTTGCCTGTGCCACTTTGCTGCTTTGTGCCAGAGTCTAACTGGTTTTAGGCCACACAGATAAAAACCCATAAGGATTATTTTAGTGTTGAAATTACTTATTTTGTTTCCTGAAAAAGTATATGCAGCACTGGGGACACTTTCACAGCTGCTTCCACTAGAAAAGGAAGGTGGGATTAATCTTGGAGCTTTAGTTGCCAAAAATTAACCTAGAGAAGATGACTTGGCTCCTCTGAAGTCACAGAGTGAAAGTAGCCTTCATCTCATGGCCCTTGGTTAGCGCCAGGTGAAGGCCTGTTGACTCACCTGCTCTAGACACTAACTTTAAGATAGATGAAATAGGGGAAGGAGATCCTTATCCTCTGCCTTGAGTTTGGGATGTGGTCAAACCTCCTAACCTCAGTGCTGCATCTGAGCAAGATAACAAAAGTCACAAGTCCTTTGGTGAGAGGCACGAGAGAAACAGTTTCTGGAAGGGCAAAAATTGAAGATTAAGGTACTACAAAGGATTTTGCTGCCCAAGGCTCAGGGCAGCTTTGCTCGTTCGAGTGCCACAGAGAGCATGGGATGGACCAAAGGCTGTTTCCAAAATTTCAGAAATCGCTGAGAAGAGATATGTCAGGAATTTGTGAGCTCTATCCACGTGCACAGAGCAAGGTTTAACCTGAAGCATGAAGGGGTTTGATTAGGCAGCAATGGTAGAGAAGAATGTATTGCAGAGGGAAGTCTAGCAGCTGTTGTGGATTGATAAAAGCAGGTTAGACAGACATCTGTCAGAATGGCTTGGATCCAGCTGGTCCTGCTTTGAGATATGGGACCTCAGGTTTCTTTCATCTCTAGTTTCTCATCATTTGTGAAATGCAGTAGATATGCGTGGATATGTTCTGGCTCTGGCAATATTTTTGTAAATATGAGCTTGACTTGAGACTCTGAACCTTAGCTGAGGAGCATCCAAAATATGAATTAAGGCTTGAGTCCATGCTGTGCATGAGTAGGGCTGAGTATGAACTGATTCAGATAGTTTGGGACTTCTGCTCCAGTTTTGCTCCAGGCTCCACCCCTCAAGCATCTCTGACTTGAACATCAGCTTTCATCCAGCTTTTAAAAAGCCTTTATTTTTCTGGCCTCCATCCACACTCCATCCAAGCTGCCGAAGTCTCTCAGCTGCACCTCACTGTCCCCATAAACCTTCATGTGCTTCTCCTCCAGACATACACTGGTTCTATACTGGTGGCAGTAAACCCCTACCAGCTTCTACCCATCTACTCACCTGAGCAGATACGCCTGTACACCAACAAAAAGATCGGTGAGATGCCACCACACATCTTCGCAATTGCTGACAACTGCTATTTCAACATGCAGCGCAACAACAAGGACCAGTGTTGTATCATAAGGTGAGTTGGTGATTTCCAAATGGGCCATATCCTGAAAACAGATGCTGAGCAGGTGCAGTGTGGGTGATTTGGAACAGCTTATCAAATAGAAACAGAAACTGAATTAGATCTCCCATCCATGTATTCCCAGTGCTGAGGTGGTCTCTGCAGTCAGTCTGTTCCTAGTAAAGGTGCTTTATCAATCCTTTGGTGTTTACCCTTACAATTCAATAGATTTCATATTCATCTGTAACCTCCCTGTTAAATTTAAATTCAATACTCCTGCAGACTTCAAAGATGCAAAGATTTATACTTTTTGCTGAAGGAAGGGCCAGGGACAATCTTGATCACTGGACCTGCGGTCATTCACACTGCTGAGCTGGTGTCTCCATGCTCGGCTCCACTCTGGACCAGTCAACCTTGGGCACCAAGAAATGTGTAGTCACAGTTACAGGTGCAGTTCTCTCCAGTTTCTGCCCCAAATGATGGTGTAAGCCAAATTTGATGTCCTCAGCCCTCCAACACTGTACTGTCAAATTTTGAACCCACAGGCAGTCTTTGTGCTTTTGGGCACACCCTCTCTCCAAGGCATGCCTACACTAAGTTTCATTGCATAAAGAAACGTAACTCTGGAACATCCCATGCACAGTATTTCAGATACATGAGTCTGAAAAGGCCATTACGTAAAGATTATTTTGCAAGTCTAAAAAAGCATCATGTGGGGCCCAGAGGAGAGTCAATTCAATGTGCCGGTGGCCTGAGAAGTAAGGCAATTCACCCATGGGGCCAGGGCTGGGTACTCAACATCAGGAAAGTCTATTTCAGTCACTTATTTTGGCTACTGCGTATATCAGACAGGTCAGAGACTCATACCAGAAGATTTCTGACCAGTTCCTTCCTCTTGTATCATCACAAGATAACTGAAGTTAACTTTCAGTGAAGAGAAAGCTTTGAGGAATAACTCTTGCTTCCAGCCCCATAAGCTTCTCCTACCTTATCCTTTTTGGAACAAGCCTAGGGGACCTGTGGAAGTGGCTGCTGTTAAAATGCTGTATTTCACAGTCTGCCTTATTTTGACATCTTTTGACAAAGATGTCCCATGGAAACAGCTATACCATGGACCACAGGGTCGTGATCCAGTGATCATACCTAGAAAAGCACTGCCTGAAAGTTGCTTCATGACCTTCTTAGTGCTGATTGAATGATGTTATTTGCAGGGGAGACCCAAACCCAACCAACAGCTTGGGCCAAGTGGAACACAAAGCAAATACAGATCTTGGTTGGAAGCTGTCCAGTACCATGTCCTACCATTTGTCATACAACCAGTCCTTGGGGTGTTGGAAACACATCCTTAGTGTCTCCTCCTGCCTCTGCTAACTGAAGAGACATGGAGACAGCAGTCCCTTTGGAGACAGAGAGAGGGACATTGGCAGGGATGCAGCATGGCTTTTACTGACCTCCCCTCCTATTGTCTTTGCAGCGGTGAATCTGGAGCAGGGAAGACAGAAAGCACAAAACTGATTCTGCAATTCCTGGCAGCAATCAGTGGTCAGCACTCCTGGATTGAGCAGCAGGTCCTGGAGGCAAATCCCATCTTGGAAGGTGAGGCCTCAGATAATGGAGGCATTCTTTTGCTGGGGAAAAAAAAACAAACAAAAACAAAACAAAACAGATTCAGGAAACACAAAATGTGACCAAACGTAAGTCACTTATGTCACACTTGGAGTTCAAAAAGTGATAAAACTAAAAATTTAAAAAGTCAAAATCAATACTTTATGCTTTTATATTCAGTTTCTTTCCATCTGAATTTATTTTTCACAAGACTAATATTCTCTGATTTGGGCTGCCAAGTTTTCCATTAATATTTTTGACAACTGTTGTTGAAAACAAAGTATTTCAGCTGACCAGGATTGGTTTTTTCAATTGTTTTATTACTTAAAGTTGAAAAAAAAAAAAAGGTTATTTTTCCAGTTAAAATGTTACTTTTTCCCAAAGCAATTCAAAACAAAAGCTGAATTTTACCCAATTCTCTGTGTAGTCTAGATTTCAAAAATGCTGATCAATACTTTTTTGAGTATCTGATGTTCAATCAAAACTCTTTTGAAAAATCTCACCATCTCTTCCAGTGCTGGAATTAACTGCATGCAGACCACCAATATCCTGTCACTGCTGCATTCAACTAACTAATTACTTGCTTTATTTGGCCATAGTTGCAAAAATACTATTCATATTATTTGATGGTTCCATAACACATCAGTTTAATAGGACCAGAGCTGCACAACACCTTGTGGTGGCCATACACAATAGCAAACCCCACTTTTTTCTTCCAAGATCAGTGAATGGCAGCAGAATGTAGAAAAAGAAATAGAGGCAGTTCAAGAAAGAACCAGATAATGAGAATCAGCTTTTGGCCTTAATAGGATCATTGGCAAGCTGTTACTGTGATCAACCCCACTATTTTAATTGGATGTCTGTAAATTAAATAGGTGATCTGACCCTCTTGCCCCAACATGATGCCAGATGGACCTTTTATGCTTATGCAGAAAAAAACATTTTCCTTAAAGAATAACATTGGTGTTATTCTTTAAGGATAGGAGTTTGATCAACCTGGTCTAGTGGAAGGCATCCCTGCCCATGGCAGAGGGGTTGGAACTAGGTGATCTTGAAGGTCCCTTCCAACCCCAAACCTTTCTGTGATTTTTACCTTCACTGCTTGGTAAATAACCTTCTAGGAATTAAGAGAAATGTGAATATTCTAACTGCTTTTCATGCATAGTGTTAGCACAGCAGACAAGCAGATTGTTGGAGCTTCCTTCAGTCATGGAATCAAGATGGAACAAGGCTCTCAGGGGCACTACAGGGCTGCCTGACCACTAGTGTGGGAAAGCGTCATGGTGCATGACATGCACATGGAACATTTTTGAATATGCACTTAGTCACTGCTAGGATTCAGGGAAGAGAAGCTCTGTATTTCAAGTGCACCTCCATCACCTGCCAGAAATCCTGGAGCATAAACTCCAGGGTGTGCTGGCCAGGGCACTCATTCAAACCCAACAGAGGATGAACATGAGTACCTTTCAGTGCACAGTCTGTTTGCAGGGAGAGGTCTCCAGCTGGAGGTCATCTTAGTCCACTGTGTTTTCCTTTTGGATGAGCTGTTTTCTTTCCCTCTCAGTCACCAAATCACTCACCAGCAGCTCTGTCATTTCCTGCACAGCATCACCTTGCACACCGCAGCCGGTATTGCTCAACTCTCGTGTATTTCATCAGCTGCTGCCAAAATCCTGCTGCCTAGCCCTTCTTCCTGGATAAGGGCACCCCATTCCCAAGCTTCCTTCTCTGCATTCCTCTCTGTATTTCTGGGGTAGCCATCTGAGATAAATCTTGTTTCCCCACACCCAGATTAAATTGATCCAGCCAAACTTTAGGGAAATCTTTGGGACTGTTTTTTACCTTCTCAGACTGAATTTTTTGATCTTTTTTTTTTCCTATTAGAGCAGATCCATGATCCTCCCTGCATCAGATCCTCTCTAACCCATAACAATTCTTCCTTGCAGCTTTTGGGAATGCAAAGACCATCCGTAATGACAATTCCAGCAGATTTGGGAAGTACATCGACATCCATTTCAACAAGAGGGGAGCCATCGAGGGGGCGAAGATTGAGCAGTACCTGCTGGAGAAGTCCCGGGTCTGCAGACAGGTAAGGTGATACACCTAGAAGGTACAGGAGCTGTCACTCTGTCAGCTGACCTTTGTGGTGCTGTTGTCCTCACAGAGCTGACTCTTGCTCTTCCCCTGCAGGCCCAGGACGAGAGGAATTACCATGTGTTCTACTGCATGCTGAGGGGAATGTCAGTGGAGCAGAAGAAGAAGCTGGGTCTCGGGAAAGCCACAGACTACAACTACCTTGCAATGGTGAGAGCACAGCGAAACAGAGGTTCGATGGCATGATGTGGTGAAAGGTTGTTAGCGAGGGAGAAAGAAGAGAGGTGCATCTGCAGCCAAGAGCTGCTTTGCTGGTTATGACCTTCCTGAGACTTAGCCACAGGGTTTGAGGGACTTCTTTTTCCTACCACCACAATCCTCACAGTCTTAGTGCAAACCCTTAACCCTGTGTCTAGACCCAGCTATTTCCACATTTCCTGTGGAGCAGGACACAAGCTTGGGTGGTTTTGGTGTAGGGTGCGCAGGCCAGTTGTTTGGAAATAACCAGGGTGTTAGATACGACCGGATGCTCTTACAGCAGTGATGGACAGGGAGGAGTGCCTGGCTGGATGGTACATTCTCAGCAGCATATGGGATTGAGCTGTATGTGCTCCGAGTGTCCAACTGAGCCAGTGATCTCCAGCCCCATTCCCTGTATACCAGTGTCAATGTCCAGAGGAGCTGATAGAAGCACATGTAATTAAGGCACATCAGCAGCAAGGCTGGAACACAGCTTTGTAGTTGGATTGGTGGGAGCCTCCAGCTCTTTATCCCCATCTCAAGAAGCTTTTTCTCCTCTGCTGATTGCTGAGGGTAGCTGGGGACAACAGGATAAGTGTACGTCACAAGGCTGAGCACTGAATCACAGAGAAGACCAAAGGGCTGAGTCAGATTCACAAGTTCAACATCATGCGTTAAACAAACTGTCTGCTGGTTTAGGGGCAAGACCTGAATAGCTTACAGTTACACCCTGATGCTTTGGCCTGTGCACTGTGTACCCTCTTTGCCTCCCCAGGGTAACTGCACAACCTGTGATGGCAGAGATGATAGCAAGGAGTATGCCAACATTCGCTCTGCTATGAAGGTCCTCATGTTCACAGACACAGAGAACTGGGAGATCTCCAAGCTGCTGGCTGCCATCCTGCACATGGGCAACCTGCAGTATGAAGGTAAAAGGACAAAATATACGGTCATGGTCCAGCGCACTGCTGCTGTTTTTATTCTGCATGCTGAGAGGGAGCCAAGCTTGGAGATGGAGGGCTGTATCCAGAACACCTGCCATGGTGCCATGCCATGGGACTCAGGTGCTTATTGTGGTGTGTAAGGAAAAGAAGGGAGGAATAATTCCACCTGCCCACAGCAGGGCTGCCAGGCTGCAGTATGCTCAGTGACATCCACCTTTTCTGAATGTATTGAGATTGAATATGGCCACAGGCCATTCACAAGACTCAGGTTTTACAAGGAGAGACTAATGAAGTGTTTGACAGGTTCCTGTGTGATTGGATATGCCCTTCTAAAGGTACCAAACAGCTCTGCTGTCAGAAATGACACAGTGATTTAAAAAGCCTTTTTGAAAGACAGAAGCCTAAAGCATTAAGATGCTAGAAACATTTCTACCACGTCAGTCATTTAGGGTGTCTGGCAGAGCAGAGTACAGATCCTGCCAGGACCTGCAGGGCTGCAGCATCTGTGTGAACTTTCCTCTCCCTTCTGATGGCCAGATTTTGCCTGGACATTCCACAGAGGCAGTGGAGAAAGACCTTTTCCCTCACCCCATCCACCTTCTGCAGAGACATGTCCCTTGCTGATGGCTTTCCCTCTGCCTTTCTTTCCCCAGCTCGGACCTATGACAACCTGGATGCCTGTGAGGTTGTTCAGTCAGCATCGCTACTCACTGCAGCATCATTGCTGGAGGTCAGTGTCTCTGCAGTGCTGCTGTCCCCTTTCTGACTTGATCCCATATTTCTAGTATTGCGGCAAAGCTTCATCTGAGCCAGCCTCTCCTTGCACCACAAGGCTGAAGAGGCCTGAGTAAGCCATACTGTACCTTGCACTTGCAGCAGTGAAGGTGGATGTCTCCATCTGAGCTGAGCGTCCAGGGGTGTTGGTCCCAGAGTGTGATTCACAGCATGCTGTTTTCATGTACCTTACAGAGTGGACTTCCCTGACTTCATCTGAGCAGTATGAAAAGGGGTCAAGGGGATGTAAAGCTGCATCCATACTGATAGCATACAGCTTTGCAGGCTTTTCTTTCTCATCTTCTCTTCCCACACCTCCTTAATATCTCAGAGTAAACCACAAGAACACTTTTTCTATTAAAGTACAGTGTAAAAATGTTAATTATTCTCTCTGAAAATGTCTGTGTCGTTGTTTGAGATACTTCCCCTGCACAGCTAAGAACAGTCATATACCTCCAGCTGTGGGGGGGCTGCACTGTTCCTCTCTGGCCATGCCTAATCAGGACAGGAGTCCAGGCCATTGTAAGGATGCCTTGTGTCATAAAGTCAGCAGCTCTGTTTGATGTTGTCTCTGTCAGGTTGAACCTCAGGACGTGATGAACTGCCTTACAAGCCGGACTATAATTACCAGGGGTGAGACCGTCTCCACCCCTCTCAGCATGGAACAAGCACTGGATGTGAGGGACGCTTTTGTAAAGGTAAGTCTTAGGGAATTCCCTTATGCCTCTGTTGATAAGCTGAAGAAATCTGCCACTTTTGAGACTGGAACACCCACTGCATAGGAAAAATATCTCGCTTGGTGCTGGTGTGAGCTCAGATCAGCAGGTGTCCTTGAAGCCATGCTTTAATTGGGATGCACATAATGCTGGAATTGTAGGAGACTAGGTAGCCTGGTCTTCAACAAATTTGCAATCTGGACTTGAGGTTGTCGGTACTCAAAGGTGACCTACAGAAGGAGCCAGCATTCTGAAATGACTTCACCTCCACTTCAGGAAGGCTTCACAGCTGGACCCCCAGGATTTGATACTCAGCTGCTATAAATCAGAGCAGCTCTATCAACACCTGTAACACCCATACCTGAATTTCAGGATTTGGGCATATCTGCAGCAGAAAAAAAAAAAGCTGAATGTCACAGGAACAGGGGTAGAGTGGTTCAGCAGCCATAGAGCACTTAGAACATCACCTGAGGCTTTGGAGTGATGAAGGTTGATGGGGTGGGTGTGCATCACTGCTGTACTGTTTACAGCCTCACTTAAAATTCAAAGACAAGCATTGGTGGCATGCTTTGGCCCGCTTGGGTCCACAATCTATCTGTGGGGAATTGGTAGATCAAGCTAGCTGGTTTGATCGCTAAGTAGTCTGCAAATCCTGGCATTGACTTCTCTAGGGGTGATGGGCCTTTGAATCCCTTCATGGTAGCACTGCTACAACTTATACAATACAAATTAGTAACAGTTTAAAACATGGAGTTCTGGACTTACTGAAGCAGCAATAGCTGTGTAATTAAATCATCAGACTGTTCAGCCAGTGCTCAGTGTTTCAGTGAGCACCTTGTCCAGGCAAGATGTCCTTGGCTTGGCTGGCAGTGTCACATAGCTCTGCTGATCTGTAGAGAGAAATGTGTAGAAACCGAGGAGAATACTGTCTGGCTTCACAGAGACCCCACAGATTTTCAACTCCCCAGATTTGTGCTTTTGCTTACAGTTGTCTTTTATCAAGGCTTTCAGGTCTCTTTTCCTTGATCTACATAATGGTTCTTGAAGCTTTAAACCATGCCAAGAGTCTGGCACAAATGTTGGTGAGCATGTCCTCAGGGACTGTCCAGTTGTTGGCCATGCTTTAGGGGAACCTGTGCCATCATGGGTGAAGTGGTGCCCCAGACTAGTAGGGCAAACTGCTGAACTATCTCAGTGAACAACGTCTTTGGGATGTTGCAGGGAATTTATGGACGACTTTTTGTGTGGATTGTGGAGAAGATCAACGCTGCAATTTACAGGCCTCCTTCCCAGGAACTCAAAAGTATCAGGAGATCCATTGGCCTTCTTGACATCTTTGGTTTTGAGAACTTCACTGTGAACAGGTATGAAGCCTGCAGAAGGAGAACCAGATCTTAAACCTCCTTCACCACCCCAAGCTCAAGATCTTGCAGTCCTTTCACCTCTCCTGAAGTGAACTGGACTGGACCAAGCCTCTTCCTATATGAGAAATTATCAGAGCTAATCACTTGCAGCAGACAATGTATTTCCTAAACTGGTTTAGACCACACACATATAATGGCTATAACATTGTTTTGGGGGAAAAAAACTGATTATCTGAACCGATGAGGGAATTCTAAGCCAAAAGCACCTGCTGAGTGGTTGACAAGGTCTGAGAGGTGCTTCAAGCATGGAGAGGGATGCAGAAAAATAAACCATGGTGGATCTAAAGTGTCCTTTTCTTGACCTTTCCTTTGCAGTTTTGAGCAGCTATGCATTAACTTTGCAAATGAAAACCTGCAGCAGTTCTTTGTGCGCCACGTTTTCAAACTAGAGCAGGAGGAGTACAACCTAGAGAACATCAACTGGCAGCACATCGAGTTCACTGATAACCAGGATGCCTTGGACATGATTGCCATCAAGCCCATGAACATCATCTCCCTCATTGATGAGGAGAGCAAGTTCCCCAAGGTGTGTTTTGGGCTCAACCTTGCTGCCAAGGACTCTCCTGTTTTTATCCCCTTTGTAGTTGCATGCTGGCACCCTACAAGAGATCTGCTTATCCCCAAACACACATTCACCAGTGGTTGCCTATTTATAGTTTTTATTGCGCTCCTACATTTTCTTCCATGAGTATCACAACCATGCTTCGGTGTTTCTGATGGAAAAATGTGCCTGCAAGAGGCTCAAGAATGTCTATTGACAAAGTTTAAGAGAAAAATAATATTAAATGTACTCCTTTTGGAGCACTATCTTGAAAATAGCACAACATACCAGTGGTATTTAATCAATTTCTGTAATTTCTGCAGTTGAGATACCCTCTCCAATACATCTCTTCTCAAAATAAATACACATTTTAGCCCAAGGCAAAAAAGAAAAGGGCTATTTATTGGAAAATTACTTTAATGGGAATAACTTTGGTTAAATGTCAGATCTTTTCCTGCATGCACAGGGTACAGATGCCACCATGTTACACAAGCTGAACTCGCAGCACAAGCTTAACACCAACTATATTCCTCCGAAGAATAACTATGAAACCCAGTTTGGCATTAACCACTTCGCTGGAATTGTTTACTACGAAACAAAAGGTACGGGGCAGTTTCTGGTGCACTGCAGGGTGTAAAGGGGATGCTCAGGGGCAGATGAGCTGCTGCTGTGTTGGAGCAGAGCGGGGTTGTAGTCCATAGTAGATTCAGTGTGTTCCTTTTCTGGCTGCAATGACTTGATCCTCCAGCTGTGTCCATGAGCTGCAGAGTTTGGTGCTGTTTCATTCATATGTGCCTGTGACAGAATGGCAGTGCTTTGCACCACATGCATCTTTGACCCAGTCTCAAGATGCGCCTCTGTCTTCCTTCTCATGGTCCTTCTCTCTCTGCCCACGCATTGCTTTCATTACCTCACCAAGAACATCCAGTAGTCCAGCAACCCAGAAGCTGCTTGCAGCTCTCATACTGCCCATGTTGCACTGTGTCATCTATGTGTTGTCCCATTATTTCCCTAGGTTTCTTGGAGAAAAACAGGGACACGCTGCATGGAGACATCATTCAGCTGGTGCATTCCTCAAAAAACAAATTCATCAAGCAGATCTTCCAAGCAGATGTGGCAATGGTAATGCAGGCAGGAGAAGATCTTTATTCATGAGGAGGGGTGTTCCTGGAAGGGGTGGAACGTTTGCAGAGGCATACAGCTCTGATGCTGCCTGGGGTCTTTCAAACCTGTTAGTGTGAGCCATCAGAAAGTGTTAATGCAGTGCCGTGGGTACATCCATGCTCACACCCCCCCAGTTCAGTGCATTCGGTTCGTTAGATATTATTATTTTGCTGTGATTGCTCTTCTCCTAATTGTGTAGGGATTGGAACAATTAGGTTTGTGATTGTAGAAATCTGAGAGAAAAAGAGCTGTCCCTTCCAGCCGAGTCATCCAGATTTGTGTATCATAGAGTGAGAAATAAATGGAAAGAGGACAGGTTTAGATTAGGTATTAGGAAGACATTCTTTCCCGTGATGGTGATTATATACTGGCACAGGTTGCCCAGAGAAGCTGTGGCTGCTGCACCCCTGGAAGAGTTCAAGGCCAGGTTGTATGGGGCTCTGAGTAACCTGGTCTAGTGGAATGGGGCCTTGGAATGAGATGGTCCCTTCCAACCCAAATCATTCTGTGATTCTAAGTAAAAACCAAATACTTGTAAACCAGAGCAGAACGAAGGGATAATCTTGCTGGCCATAAAGCACCACAATAGGACTGGGAGAGGCCAGTCAGCAATTGTGTTTTACTGTTACAACAGCAGAGAGATGGAACACCGTTTATGAAAGGTGAACTTTAAAGCACCTCTTTCCCCATCCCAGACCTCCAGGAGGGTAGGTTCTTACTCCATGCTCAGTGTGAGAAAAGACTCTGTGGGCTGAAGCTCTAAAGAAAGGTACAGTTATTGTTTTAACCCTTCCCACCCCATTTGAGCATTTATTACTGGAGTACCAGCTTAAATGTTGAGATTAGTGGCTATTTCACCATTAATAACGTAAATATATGATGTTTTCTTGAGTAAGTTGAACGTCTACATGTCCCCACAAATTCTGCTCCCAGAATTAAAGTATAAACTGTTTAAAATATCAGCCTTGCAGAATCTGAATGTCTGCACAGATCCATCACTATGGCCAAATCCCCCAGTCTTTCCCTAGGTAAAGCCATGGGACTGCAGAGGGTATGGGCGTAACATTTTTCAAAGCAACGAAATTTTTTAAAAGTCGGAGTCCCATTTCCAAATGCCAGCCAATGCCACTGATGGACTAAGGGACTTAGGGACTTTCAGGAGTGCCAAACAGTTTTAAGTGCTGAATTCCTTTACCTGCTAAGGGAAAGAAATGTTTACATTCCCAAGACATTTCTTTAAATATGCTACATGCTCTTTTGCAAGCCTTATTTGAAACCTTTAACCATTCAGTTTTGTTCCTACTGAAATGAATGATCCTTATCTTTTTTACTTCATTAGGAATAAGATAACATTTATCAGGCCCGATTAAACTACCAATTGGCATGACACTCCTGGTGGATACCCTCAAATGTGGATACTCCTGTGGAAGTAGACACTAACTCCCTTAGCATCAGTGCTGCTGCTTACTGTGCTTTTTATTGCTTATTCCTCTCTGCTTTTAATTTTTGGTGCAAGCTTTGCAGTTCACCTTGGAAAAGATTTCTTGCTTCTTTAGGCAGAGCAGAGATGTATTCTGGGGAATCAATGAGAGGGTTTACACAGTCATGCAGACTCCTTTATGGCAACACCTACCCAAGCATCTTTAAAAGATACTGGAAGAATATAATAGCCAAGTTGAGGTGTTCACTTGGATGTTGTCTAGGACCTGAGAAATGAGACCTTTTAAAGCATCAGAGCACTTTTTTTTATAGTTCCATTAGTTATCTTCAGAATCCATCCTGAGTGGTGGTTTCTGTGCTTTGATACTTTAATGGTCTCTGCTTTCCTTTTTTGAATGAGAGATTTTTAACCTCACTGTCATGGAAGAGGAGCAAATATTGTGCACCAGCTCCACATGTCATGCCCATGTTAGTCTGCACCTAGAGAGCACTAATTCCCTAAATACCACCACACAAGTTCTCAGATAGGCAGGATCAACATGGGGTTTGAGATGATTTTGCCATTGCTTCCCCCCAAAATTCAGTAAAGTTTGCAGCCCCTTTCTTAGGACACACGCCTCAAAAGAAGGAGCAAGTGAACCTGGGTCAGGGAAATTGAGTGCATGTAGCAAAAAGTTGGGGCAAAGTGTCCTTGGAACTTCTTGGAAGTGTGCAAGCCTTCCCTGAGCATCAGTGAGGCAATCCATGGAGAAACTTTCCAGAGATGCTCAGGCTAGGTCAATCATATCTAACATCTTCCCTTAAAAAGACACAAATGTCTGCTCTGCCGAGGGCTAAATCAAATCATGAGGCATTTTGCTCAACAGCTTCCAAACTTTGGTCCTCGGGAGCTTATTGATGAGTTTGTAGGATTTTCTGAATCAGTGAAAAGCAAGTCCATATCTGCTTTATATTCAGTCTTTCAAATGGGATCCTTATATGCCAGACAATTGAGGAAGCCACAGATAGAGAAACTTGAAAACCAGTCAAGGGTATACATTTGAATACTGTAGTAACTGTTTGGTCCCTGAAAGACTAATATTTGTGCACAATGAAACCTGTATGGTGAACTGGGCATTTCTGGAGCATGTGGAGCTGTGAAGCCTAATTTATGCATGGCCATCACAGAGAAGGTCTATCCACATGTGTTTGCTGAACTGGGACATTGCTTTGAGCAGTGACAGGTGAAATGATGAATTGGGTGGGAGTTGTACACCATTCCTCTGAGGAACCAGCTCTGGCAGTACTGCTTGTTCAAGGAACAGGTAGAATGAGCAGTGGAGGATGGAACCCGGTAAACAGGGTAAAAAAAAAAAGGAAATCTGGAGCTTTCCCCTTGGCAAACATTTAAATTCTATTGAAAATACCTGATTTGTTGGATTAAAATTAGGGAGGGAGGGAGGGATTTCTTTAAAACTTTTGTGGGAAATTGTTTTGTCCCTGGCACCTTCCCAATCGTGTATTGTGAGCAGAGATGTGTGAGGGAGAGGAGTGGGGATTGCTGAATTTGGATGGATAACGAGTGAGGTTAAAAGTCATACAAGAATTGTTTCCAAGAAGCAAGAGCTGGACAGTGGCAGTTCCCTCAGCTTTAGGAATGCAAACATGGAGATGAAGAGGAAAAGCTAGGAGGGGCAAAAATCTAAGGATTAATGCATTATGATCATAAGATATATTACAGATGGACCTCCAAGACTAAAAATGTCAGGCTCCCATTTCAGTTATTCCTTCTTTTCACTATTTGCTCTTCTCTGTCTCTGTTTTGTGTTTTGTTTGGTTTTTTTTTACCTGTGCTTCATGTAGTTTCTCTGTGGCTATGCATCCAGCACATTTGGCCAGTCGCCCACACCCACACCAAAGGTAAACTGAATACATGAGTTCTTCTGTTGTATATTCACCTCTCCTTGGCAAGGATTGTGCTTTGCTGCTGTTGATTTATTCTTCTTCCTGCACTATCTGTAGAGGATCCATTTCAAATGACCAATGTGTTGGAGAGCATTTTTACACCTTGTTGGATAGATACAGGTGTATGATGTTTCATTTCTTTCTAGGATTCAACTCAGAAGAGCTTTTTAATGATGGGAATTTGGTTTGGATAAAATCAGAACCAGGCTGAACCAAAATTTTGAGGATTTTTTTTTCTGATACATGAATAATTTTAATTAACTTCAGATGGATAATCTGTGGGATTTGGCTGTTGTTTAGTATGGTACCACCATTGGCTTCAGTGGGACATTATTCCTCCATGCAACTGCAAATCAGTCCTTGTTTTGCACTTCTGGGGGAGAGAAGGTGACAGATTATGTGTGAAGAGGGACTTCTGGATTGCATTTCTGGTTGCTTGGAAATGCAGTCGTTCCTGAGGAGAATTAGTTCTTGTTCAGGTGAGATCTCAGATTCAAGCCTTCAAAGACACAGATAATACAGAATTTTGCCATGATCATCAAAACAGGCTTTTGGCACCTTTTTTAGGTCTTTCCTGTTGCATCTCATCTGCTGACTGGTTCTGATAGCTTCCCAAACCTTGCTTGCTAGATATTTGGCCATAAGGTAGCATGTTGTGTGCTAAAGCTTTTATGATATAAGCTTGGTGACTCTGCTCACATTTCCACAACAACCCCGTGATAGCCAGAGGATTATGTTGGAGATAGACCTGACTTTCAAAATTCAGATCCTTGCATGGGGCTGAATTTTATCCCTTCTTACCTCTGCAGTGTCTCAGATGTTTGGACTTGGAATTCCAGTGAGGAGGATCTGACCCAAAATGACACAAAGCCATCCCTTCCAGAGGTGGACTCCTTCCCCTCTGTATCATGATTAAAACTGTTTGGATTGGAACATATCATTTGGCCTTGCTCTAGAGTTGTAGCAATGCCCCACACACAAAAGTCTTTCCTCAGTCAGGATACAAGAGAGTTGGAGAGGGACTTTAGTCAAGAGCATGGAGTGATAGGACCATGGGGAGTGACTTTAAACTGAAAGAGGGTAGGTTTAGATTAGGTATTAGAAAGAAATTCTTTACTGTGAGAGTGGTGAGTCACTGGCACAGGTTTCCCAGAGAAGCTGTGGCTGCCTCATCCCTGGAAGTGTTCAAGGCCAAGCTGGATGGGGCTCTGAGCAACCTGGTCTAATGGAAAGGGTCCCTACTCACGGCAGAGGTTTGGAACTATATGATCTTAAAGTCCCTTCCAACCCAAACCATTCCATGATTTTGTGACTGTATGAAATTAAATCCAGGGGAGAATTGTGAAAAATATGTCAGAAGTGTTTAAGGCAGTTTTTCCTCTGAAAACATCAACAGGAGATACAAGGAAACGGGAGACATAATGCTGATCATTTCTATGAGTTTTGTTGTTGTCATAGTTGTTCTTATAACAAGACCTTGTGTTTTCTAGTGAATACGTTAATATTTGATAGGCACTGAGGTAAGGGTGGAACAGTCAAGATAAAAAATATTTTTCATATATATATATTATGTATATATATATGCACATCGGTAAGTTTTATAAAATGGGGGTGTAATTCAAAATAGTGATACTTGGCACTGTTATATAGCCCACATCAACTTTGAAGGCACTTTCCAGACTGCACAGCCTTTAAGAGAGAGACTGTTTCTTCACTGTATGTCACTGCAGAATCTGCTGTGAGGTGGCCTCAGCTTTCAGTGGTCACCTCAAGGCCAACTTAATGACATTGCATATGAAAACATAACAAACAAAAAGCATTATTTTTCTCAGACTTCAGAAAAAGAGGATGAGAAACAGCATGTCCCATTGGCCTAGCCAAATGTAGTGACCTTATAATCCTAAAGAGATGGGAGGATGATCCTTTGTCCAGAACCTTTCCCCACAGTATTGCTGGGGGGTACATGCTTTGCTCTTCTTCCATAACTCACCTCAAGTGTTTCAGCTTTCTGCATTTCCACTGAAGCAGGTTGCCATCCCCCTGGCAGACCCTCTGTCTAGCACAGTGTTTCTGGTGCACCGTGCAGCCTTCTCTTTTGAGGAGGAGAATGTGTAGAGGGGCATCAAGGAATAACTTCTACCATATCTGGCTCAGTGACATTTCTCCCTGTACTTGCCATTCTTCTGTTTACTTGGTTTGAATATTACAAAGGAAAAGAACTGGTGACTACTCTGGCTGGCACTCTGGGTCTGTATTAAGGCCATCCTACCTAGCGTAACTTGGTGTCCACTTTAATTCACTGAACCTATAAAATGCAGATAGGCTGAATTGTTTTCGCAGTGCTGGACAGATAACTACCTAAATGTGTCCAAGACACCAAAGAAAGGAGTCTGAATAGATCCCTGGAGATTTTACAGCTTCACAGAGATGCTGGGGAATGTCCTGATGCTCCAGCTATGCCACTGAGTATCTAAGACAGGCACACTGGGGAAACATCCTATTGTGTCCTGGTGATGTACTCTGCCTTGGCTTTTGTCTCAGTGTTACTGCAAACAGCCATGTACGTGTTTGCACCTCCAAAATTCAGGCTAGCTTGAGGTGGCAGAAAGAAGTGGCACTGAAGCATGTCCAAATATCATGCTGATCTGTAGATCTTTCTGAACTCTCTTCTGCGATGATGCTTCTCTGTAAATCATCTAATTATCTTCTTTTTCTTCTTTTTCTCTTCTGCTTTTTTTTTTTAAATCCCCTTTGTTGTTGAGCACAGACTAATACCTCAGTGCCTCAGTCTGGGCTACAGCACCTGTGAATCCTGCTCATCCTTCCCCATGACACATAGCTCTCATCCTCCCTTGTGATAGGCTCTGTATGGACACCAGTGGAGAGATGGTCTGAGTCCCAAAGATGTCACAGTCTCAAAGTTTGAAAGCTAAGATGTGTCTGGCCAGGAGAGAAGCAGAATATATCAGCCCTTTCTGCTTCAGGCTATGAAGACTGGGTCTGGTTTTAGCTAAAAAATGCTCATCCTCAGCAGTAAATCCTGTCTTTTCAGTGCCTTTCTAGGCTGTGTTGACAGGTTCCTCCACTTCTTTGTTTCTTTTTTTCTTTTTTTGGGGGGTCATTTTGTTGGAAAAAGGGAAGGGAAGAGATGTGATTCTCACCACACTGGTGTTGATATGAGGCAGAAGGTATCACAGTGACTTGAGCGGTGTCACCCATCCCTGAAGGCTGAAGATGATGCAAAGCACTTACCAGACTATTCATTGTGTATCTGAGAGCCCACACAGTTCCCACAGGGCTGGTGCCCACCAATGAGAGGGGCCTGTGCCCTGAAAGCAAGTGAATGGGATGATGCAAGCTTGACAGGAGGAGCCCAGACTATTTGCATAGGAAGACAAGCTGCTCTCTGGTCACTGTCCCTTCCCTTTAACCCCTCCCAGCAAAAAGCTCTCAGATGTAAGGATGGAGACGGCACCACTGCTTTTTACCAGAGCTGGATGCATGCTGGGAAGAAATGCAAGGCATCAGCAATCTCGAGAAGCATGTCTTGCTGTTTGGGAGCAAACCAGTCATGCATTTCCTTTGTAGACCCTTGTACAAAGCCTTGCTCCCTTCCTACCTTCCATGACTGAAAAATGACCTCTCCCAGCCAAGCCCAAAATTGACTAAAATCTGGCTAACAACATGCAGTTGCTTCCAACTTCCAGCCCTATCCCTGCATCTGTTGCTGCTTCTGACACCTGTGGCTGTCCTTCCACATCTCACAGAGGTGAAACCTTGTTCATAATTAGCAAAGTGATAAGAAAACATTCATCAAAGCCTTCCAAACCAGGGCTCTTGCTGAAACAGCATTTTCCTCAGAAAATCTGTGACAGAATGTAAGCATCAGACTCTACAGTGCTCTGCAGGCGGCAGCTGCATCCATTAATTACCCTAGATTTGTTAACAGTTTGTCCTTCAGGGGAGGATTTTGCTGGGAGAGATCACTGGTAGCCCCCATGCTCTTCTTGACAAGCAGGCCAGAGTTTTGTGGTTGTTTGCATGAGTTGGGTTTTCTCTTGTTGGATTTCCGTGATGACTTTGTGTTTGTGTTGATTGGGTTTGTCTCAACATCGTATAAAACCTGAGCTGTGTAAGCTCCCTGTTTATGGCAAAGGGGATGGCATTTGTAGACCTTCCAACCCAAACTGTTCTGTGATTCTATGAAATTTCTACATTTTGGGGGATAGGAATGCTATCTAGCAGATTACTAGTACTAGGATGAAGCACATGTAAAGATTTTAGTAAAAGTAGAAACAAAACTTACCATGTTGCAAAACATGGCAGCGAAGCCAATGCAGGTGGGAATTTTTTGACTCCACATGTGGCTTGATCACCTGCAAATAAGAGGATGTTTGGAGGAAAAATGTGTTAAAATCCTTCTAGAATCCTCCCTTTGGGAATCCCCTGGTCACCAGGTCATGTCACAGTTCACCCTATTTTTTGTTCAGAGGGAGTTGCATCCTGGTGCCCAGCTCTTCTTTCAACCCACCAGCATTACCTGCTGCCCCACAAAAGCTCCCTGAACACCCTACGAGACACACAGCACCACTGTGACTGATGTGTAATGAGCTCAGGTAATAGTGATTGACACATAAAATGAGCTAGGCACTTGGTTTAGTTTGGAGGTGGTTTAACAAGGTTCTTCCAGAGCAGGGAGAAGGGACTAATAAGGGAAATATATCCATTCTCACTTAGAAACACTTGCCCCAAAATAGAGATTGGGTTATTAATTTAACTAAGGGAGATAAACCAAGAAAAATACTCAAAATCGTCCTGTTTCACCCTAAATATCCATATCATTTTGTCTAGTTAATAGTCTTTTCCAAACACAACTAGAATCCGTGGTAGTACAGGCTGAGGAATATAGACCTTAGCAGAAGTTTATGGAGCTGTTGCAGAGTCACCCTGAAGCAAGCATGCCCCTGGATTGCTGTTTACCGTACATGGGCATCTGGTCCTCACCCCAGGGAGCAGGAAGGGCTCAGCCTGACATGAGGAACCGTGACAGAGGGGTTGGCCTGACGATGCTGCAAGGCATGGAGGCAGGGAAGCCCAAGCTATTCCTGAGGAGCATCCTTGGGCAGGTGCAATACCCCAAGCTGCCATACAGAGAATTTTGATGGGCCAGAAGAGGCTGTTTGCACTCATGGGCAGATCTTCCTCATGACTCTGCATAGGAAAGATGGGTTTTCCAGTCACACTGAGAGGTTCGAGCAGGAGAAATTAAATTATGGCACTTTTCCTCCTTGCACAGATGCATATAGAGTAGGTTGTCAGAGCCTGGCCGCTGTAAGTTCGCCGGCTGTGCCCTTCCCCTCTCCTGCCACAACTTTGAATCACCTCCGGCCCCACTCCCCGCTCCAGCCCAGGCTGCCGCGGGAGGTTCGTGGGGACGCGGCCGGAGAGGAAAGGCACTGTTATCCTTTCATTTCCTGAGTCCGCTCCGCTGCGGTTTTGCAGGGAGCAGAGACGAGGAAGCGCTCGCCGACGCTCAGCAGCCAGTTCAAGCGGTCCCTGGAGCTGTTGATGAGGACTCTCAGTGTGTGCCAGCCTTTTTTTGTCCGCTGCATCAAGCCTAATGAGTACAAGAAGCCCATGGTAAGTCCTGCTTTTCTCTTCTGGTTGCTTTTCGTACAGGACTGCTCAGGGGGTCGTTCTGCCCTGAAGCTGCCAGCAGAATTCCTTTGGGCATCAGTGGAGTGCTTAGATAACCAACCCACAGCCTGTTCTGCAAACAAGGGAGTCACCAAATGCTTGGCAAAATTGGGCACTTTGCAAGCCAACAGCATCCCAAAACCTTTTGCAGAGGGGAGCTCCTGACTCTGCCTTTCTTCCCTAGTACAGTCTCAAGGAATTCACCCTGCAGCCCTTTATCCTATCGAAAATGCCTCTCAACTTCCATAGGGGGTAGGCAACTCCCTGCCAGAGACTTTGTCTGAGCCATGGATTAAGTTCCATGGCAGAATTCAATATTTTCTAAAAAAAATTCCCCATGGGTGTTTTTCTCAAAATCTTTCCTCACAGTGTATCTCACTTATTTTAAATCCTGTTTGATCCTTTTTTTTTTTTCTTCACCACTTGCAAAAGCACAATTCTAAAAGCAGAAATAAAAGGAGGCAAAGTAGCATAGAGGAAATGTGAAAGAAGTTATTTTACTCCAATTCCCAGTGATTTGCTTCAAAAGCGATGAACGCTATGGGGACAAAATTCTAGGAGCAAATGAAAAGGAAAGAGAGGACTGCAAATCCCCGTGACCACAAACTGTTCATGGAGAGGACTCCAAATTTTTCAGCAGAAAGTAGGCAGTAAGGCGAGTGCTGCACACCCCAGCCCAACTCTCAGCACCGTGCAGGATCGGACCCTGATGCTGTGAGAATCACTGTTACCTGCTCACCACTCTTTACAGTGATATTGCTCAGGGAGGAAGAGCTTTATTTAATAAATAAAGCTAATTTAGCCAGAGCTGGAGCTTTATCTAAAGTCAGTGTCCATTAGCAAAGCTCAGTCGAGTGCAAAGAAGCATAAAATACTGAATTTCAGAGCTGTTACGTACAAGCAGTTTTTATTTGAAACTTATTTTTGCTGCTCGGTGAACCTAATATGATGCAAGGCAAAAGGTTTGGTGGCTCTCTCAGAGCAGTTTGCTGTGCTCTTAACGTGCTTTTGGTGAGAATAAAAAGGCACCTAATAGCATGTTAATGGAATACGTTTGGTTAATATTTAACAATATGTCTGATCTGAGATTATCATCTGAGCAGAGATCAGAACAAGACCTTCTTTATGAGCATGGGTGATGTTGAGAAATAGATGTACATCCTGAACTCGTGTTAACAAATTATTCCCAGTACCCTGACTTTGAGCTGGTTTTACACATGGATGTCTGGAATTCGGTCTGGTATTTTGTATCCTGCATAAGAAGTCTGTATTTTGTCATTTCTTGCAAGTGCTAAGCCAGAAGTCTCTGTTCAACCTATTTGTCTACAAAACTTTCAGTGGGACATTAAAACAGCTCCAAGTCTGACAGATTCGGACAAAGAGAAATTAATTTCCTCATTAAAGAAGTGAGTGGTTGAGCTAACAGAGCTAACAGAGACTGTAGTGTGATATGAAATGTGATTTATTGCTAAATTTATTTTTGGCCTTGGTTTAATAATTCAACGGAAAAGAAATCCTAGATAAAGGTACACAGAGCACTGCAGGGTGAATGCAAAGAGAACGTTTTCTGGGAGGTCATTTTCTGTCCCTGACTTTGAAGGAAAACATACTGATAGTGATAGGAAATGGGATAGCAGAAGTGAAAGGTCAGTGGAAAGTCCTGACTGCCGGTTACTTTATGTTATTTTAAAACTTTTACTTCCTTCCAAAATGTGCTTTAGGGGGAGAAAAAAATTGTTTGTATCAGAATGCTGGCTGGAGTTCTCTGTGTCTGTACATTACCCCAAGCCACTGCTGCTGAGTATTGTTTGGGTTAGTCCAAGAGAAATGTGTGGGATGAATTAGATAACAAACCATGCAAATAAAGTCAAAACTGTCTCCATCGGTCTGTGCCTCATCAGGCCCTTATGCCAGGAGCACATAGTTGCCCATACATGCAGTGAACTAGCCTTACAAACTCTGGAGGGTTATTTGCAAGCCCACAACTGCTCACATACCGTCATGTAGTGCAGATCCTCCTGTCCCAGGATATACAGCTGAAATACAGGGATGAATATCTGAGAGACAGGCACGTAGTTACTCTCCTTGCTCATTTCAGGGAGAGCCCAAGTGACTCACATTTCAGATGCTGATATCTGCTGTACCTCCACACACACTCACACCTTAGAGGTCTGAAAGGAGGACAGATGAATAATGCCCTGGCAGTAACTCTTTGGCCCAGCTGGGATTTACTGTCCTGACTTTTTGTGGTTGCCAGCACCACACCATGACTGCCTTTAGTTTACATCACTGCCCGTTTTCCCAAGGTGATATTCACCGTTGTATTGTGCTCTCCATTTCCGTGCTCAATCCTTTGTGTAGTACACATTCAGTTTTGCAACTGGGAGTTGGAGAAATGGGGTGAGTCACAGTCAGCAATCTACAGGATCGGGTCCAAGACAGCCAACAGTCCTACAGCCTTGGGTCTACCAAGAGAAGGATTTGGGTGGATGCTTGACTTGCTTGCCCCACACATCTTCAGAGTCCCCACTCTCTTGTGGCCCATTCAGGCCAAGATTTTCAGTCAAACCCCAGTGTACTGTAACCTCCCCAGCTGTTTGATCGGGAGCTGTGCGTCCGTCAGCTGAGGTACTCGGGGATGATGGAGACCATCCGCATCCGCCGAGCCGGATACCCCATCCGCTACACGTTTGTGGAGTTCGTGGACCGGTACAGGGTGCTCATGCCTGGGGTGAAGCCAGCATACAAGCAGGTGAGAATCTTCTTCTGCAGGTAACAAATGCTCTCTGCTGGACTCTCCAGAGATATTTATGGGATGTGCATGTCACAGGGGTGCTCTGGGCTTTCCAAGTGAAGGAAAAACAGTTACAGGGCTGGCAGGGACAGCTAGCCATTCTGTCCCTCTCACTCATCTTAAATGTGGTGACAGTAAAGCCCTAGGAACCTCCTTAGCAGAAAATTGCAAGATTTGGGACCAGGAAAGGTCCACACTGGGCTTGGGAGGAGCAATGAGTGAGTCTGGTCCTGGGGAATACCAGTCCCTTTTCTACCAGGGTGACCTGCGTGGGACATGCCAGCGTATTGCTGAAGCAGTGCTGGGGAAGGATGATGACTGGCAGATTGGCAAGACAAAAATATTCCTGAAGGTGGGTGGTTCTTCACAATTCCCCTTGCTATTTCCTTGCCGCTGAAGGAGTCTCCTACCATTTCCTTTCCATCATACGATGTGACACTTTTCAATGGTGTCTGGGCTGGCATGTCAGTGGGTAGAATCTGGGTTAAGGCAGAATATTTGGGGCCAATTTAGAAGCAGCAGGCAGAAGGAAGTCCTGACACTGGGCCAGCACTGATGCCTTTACAAATCCATACAGACATGAAAGTAGTCACATACAGTACAGCCTTTTCCCTCCTGGGCTGAACGACTCAACCTCATCTCCTGCCTTCATCCAAAAAGGACAGCAGCAGGGGGGATGCCCATGCAGAACACTGCAGAGAGAGGGACATCAGCACAGTAGGCTTGCTCTGCTTTATGCACGTCCTTGTGCAACTCAAGCTGTGCCCACAGTCTCCTTTCCTGCACCAGCACAGCGACACAGAGGAGTCCAGTGTTGCAGGTCCCCTGCAGCCCCATTCACATACATCTTTCCTTTCAAACCAATTCTTGTGCTGTAGGGAAGGTAAGGCTTCTCTGGAGCCTTCTCAGTAATAAACCCTGACTGTGTAAACCTAAAGTCACCCCTAACCCCACTGTCAGCACAGACACCCCCATCTCTTCCCTACAATTTGTTCCTATGAGTTGCTGTTTCCAGAGCCTGTTATCAAGATCTCGCAGCTGTCAGGGCAGGAAACAGAGAAACTGGGAGGCCCCAGGGGGCTGCATGAGGTTGAGCAAAGCAGGAAACTTGTGAAGCTGCCTGTGCTGCACCCAGTGCTCAGTGTGCCATGACCAGGACAGAAAGCTGAATCATACATGGCATGGGAGGAATCAGAATTGACTGAACTGATGCATCTGAAAGTCTCAGGGCAAAGGAAATTCAGTGTTTCAAGGAGCTGTTTTTTCCTTAGCATAAGGAGGTGTTACTAGAAGAAGTGATGGGACACAGGCAGCCTGGAGTTTCTTTCCAAACCTCTCCAGAGCTCCTAGGAACTGCTCCCATGGCTGAGAGCACTAAGAGGGAACTCTGCATGGAAGGCTAATGTAATTTGGTTGTTTTCAGACTATGAAGTATTGCATTTGCTGTTTCTGGATGCCCTGGTTCATTCGGGAATGAAGATGATAGATCACTAGGGTTTATGCTAGGATTTCTCTAGTGAGGATGGGGTGATACTTGGGATATAAAATGACCCAAGAGTCTATTTTGAACACCTGCCCCGGAGAAGGGCCTTGTACCACCCCCTCCTGCTACATGTCAAGCAGATGGAGAGCTTGAGACATTGGTGCTGTGTTGCTTCCTCCCACAGGACCACCACGACATGCTGCTGGAGATTGAGAGAGACAAGGCCATCACGGACAAAGTCATTCTAATCCAGAAGGTGGTCCGTGGGTATAAAGACAGGTAGGTATGAACCTCACTGCCAAATGGGAGATGGATTATGTGGGATGCTTCATCCAGCAAGTGGCTCCTGGTGGCTGCATCCCTCCTTTGGTGCCCGATGGCCAGAGGGAACCCCTGATGTGTTAATGCTCAGGTGCAGCAAGTATGGGAGGAAATCAGTAGAGATAACAAGAAGAAAACCATGTTGTCTGCCTCAAACCTGGACAAAATAGGACCTTCTGTCCCTGTTCAGTGCTGTCTTCAGAGGATCTGGTGTTTGCTATGACAGTGCAGCAGTAGGACTCTGAGCCTGCTAAAGGCAATGCTAAGACTCCAGTCTATGGAGATCCCCACAAGACTGCAGTGAGACCTCAGGGTCATCCACTGTGACTGAAGTTGCTCTCCCCAAAGCCTAATGGGTTCAGAGCTCTTCTTCTTGCAACCCAGGTGCAAGATATGGGAGGAGGACAGGTAGCCCATGGGGAGCTCATGGCACCATTGTGGATGAAGATGGGGAGCCACAGCCAAGGATAAACTTCACCCACGGAGGAGTGACAATTCTTGGCCCTTTGTGCTCTTTAACTGTCAAGCCATGGCTGTGACTCAGGTTGTGCTTTGCAGAAAGAGCACATACTAAATAACTCATCAGTCTTTCACACACTAAACTTAGCCTGACCCCCAAGCCCTTCCAACACAATTTTCTCCAAGATGTCTGCAGGTAGAATCAGATCAGACTAAAAAGGATTGGAAGAGCAGATAGGGGTAGCAGAGCGGTGTTGATGAAGTTTGCTCTTGATCATTTGGGTGAGATTGAATCCATTCTCGGATGCTAGACTGAAGTCAGAAGGGGACACAGTGAAGAGATTTCAGATGTGAAAAGAGGGTGCAGGGCTGGGGGAAAGAGGAACCATTCTCAGCATCTCCTGCTTCCCATTCCCATAACCTGGCAGAATCTGCCTGCAGAAACCTATCAGAGGAAGCTCCTACAGATGTTTTTATGAAAACAAGACGAACTGGGAAAGGAGACATTTTCAGGCCAAAATGCAGCGTTTACTCCACCTGGATGCTCAGGTTCAAATCTGCAAGAAATGAGACCCAGGAGATGATGATGATAACTTGTGGCCAAACCACAAGGCAAGTGATTAAAATGCCTTTGCAGGTCCAATTTCCTGAAAGTGAGAAATTCAGTCCTGATGATTCAGAGATACTGGCGAGGACATAACTGCAGGAAGAACTACGGTGCTGTAAGTACAGGGGTGCTTCCTCACACCTCTGCCTTCCTACCGCTTTCAGCTGGGACATACGTAAGAGTTTCCTGTTCAAAATGTCCCACTGAATGTAGGAAATGGGGAGGTTGGCTTTTATCAGTTGGAGCGATGAATGGAAGTTTGCTCTTCATGCTTTACCTTTTCATTGGAGAGAGCACCTGACAACCTTCTAGCTGTCCTTTTCCCCATGAGTTAGGTGCCCATTGCACCAATTGGTTGCTTGGTCTTAAGTCTTCCCCTAGTTTCCAGATGAAAACTCAAGAGCAGCTTCTTCTGAAAACCAAACTCCCTCTCCAATTTGAATTTCTCCCTAACCCGGTCCATAGTCCTCTTCTCTCCCTGTCCTGGCTGTCTCTGACGCAACAGGAAGTCATTTGGGAAATGTGTTGGGATCTAAAGAACCTCAAAATCATCCTCAAAGCCTGCAGCTTGATAGGAATAGCCACTTCCAGGCTGGTCAGGATGCTGTCTCCTGCCACAAAACAGCACCTTGACTGTCAGGCAGGAGGTTTGCAGATGCTGGACCTCCATGGGAGCAACCCTTATGGCTTGTGGCTATCCTGTGATGACCAACCAGATGTCCTGAGGCCTCTGTAGGAATCAGTGAGGAATAAACTATCTTTGTCCTTTCTGGGCTTTGAATCAATGCAGCAGCCGGAGGGCTTCATTTCTCCAGCCTCTTGGGGAACCTCCTGAAGGTTTGTCCTTGTGGGGACTGAGTTCAGTGGCTCTTATTCACAGCCATGCAAGAAGGAGATTAGCAATGGAAATCTGCTTATGATGACTGAGCCCCAGGGTGGTGGGGTGGTTTCATCCTGCTCCCTCTTGCAGATGCGGATTGGCTTCCTGAGGCTGCAGGCCCTCTACCGATCCCGCAAGCTTCATAAGCAGTACCACATGGCTCGCCGGCGGATCATCGAGTTTCAGGCACGGTGCCGGGGCTACTTGGTCCGGAGGGCTTTCCGCCACCGCCTCTGGGCTGTCCTCACCGTCCAGGCCTACGCCCGGGGCATGATCGCCCGAAGGCTGTATAAGCGCCTCCGGGGGGAAGTAAGTACCGCAGAGGAGAGGCCAGTTGTGGGCAACACAGGTGGGGAGAGGGAAGAAAAACGTGCTTCTGTATCACACGCTCTTGGGATCTGTTTTTAAAGGGAAGAAAATTTCCAAAAATAAGTAGATTCCTATTCAGGAGGGCCCTTCTGTTGATTCCCACAGTATCATCGACGTCTGGAAGCGGAGAAGCTTCGGCTGGCAGAAGAGGAACGACTCCGAAAGGAGATGAGTGCCAAGAAAGCCAAAGAGGAAGCAGAAAAGAAGCACCAAGTACATCAGGACTGATCTCTTTCTGGGGTTCTGTCTGTTTTCTGGGGACTGGTTTGGCTCCTTTGAGTGGCAATGACAAAAATATCTAAGGGATTTCTGCCCTGCTTGAGCAGTTTGCATTTAATTTTCTAGAGTACTCTGTGCTCTAACTAGCACTAACTCTGCTCCAGAATTTCTGATCTGCTGCACAGGAATGCCAGAGATTATAGTTAGTATTCGCTTGCTTTTGTTATTGTATAAAGGCTGAAGGGGGAACTGGGACACCCTGTGTGTGGGCACATACAGGGTTTTTGTATAAAAGAAAAAAATTAAGTCAGGGGAAGTTTCTGTGCAGGGACCAACACCTAAAAAAGCACTAAGGAAGTGGAAAATGCTATTGCTTTGTCCTTCTGCAGTTAAGGGATTGAGACATGGACATGTCACTGATTTGCTCCAAGTCATGATGCTGTTATAGTGCTGTAAGCACTGGGCAGTCTGCCTTTCTAAAACCAGGCCCTGCAGAATTCAGTTCCACCTCTTTGGAAGGAGCAGTTCAGTCATTGCACTTGTCCTTTCGCAGGTACGCCTGGCCCAGCTGGCACGGGAAGATGCAGAGAGAGAAGTAAAGGAGAAGGAGGAAGCACGTCGCAAGAAAGAGCTCTTAGAAAAAATGGAGAAAGCTCGCAATGAGCCAGTGAATGACTCAGAAATGGTGGACAAAATGTTTGGATTCCTGGGGACAACCTCCTCCCTGCCTGGCCAGGAAGGACAGGCACCCAATGGCTTCGAGGTACTGGAGATGTACATGTGCCTGACTATCACATGGAAGGCTTTAACAAAATATTAATAAGACAAGGAAAAGTACAACATTGCAAAAGTGTGTCTCTGAAAGCTTCCTTCAAGGCCAGGCTTTTCTGTGTGGCCCCAGAGGGTTACCATGCTGTGGCTGGGGACAGGCAGGCAGCCTGCTGGCTTTCTTTGGGCCTATTGAATGGAGGAGAGCAGTATCACTACAAGATCACTGAGGATCTGTGGCCTTTGAGGTCTTTTCCTTTGCAGTTCATCACAGCTTGCGGTATTTAGCTCTTGGGCACCTTTTCGCCGTGCTAAGAGTGGGGCCATGCTTGTTGCTTCTTCAGCTGCTCTGGGGACACTCCTGTGCACAGGCATGTCCTTCAGAGCTTGGGCTTTGCATGGGCTCCAGAGCTATTTTCTATGTTTTCCCTCTGGCTGACTTTTCCTTTTGGGATGGAAATTAGACAGAAAAGTCAGGCCCAGAGGAAAGGGGTAGTTCAATATCCAAAGCCATGCTGAGTGTCTGACATGTCCTTCCACAACAGGATCTTGAGCAAGCCCAGAAGGAGCTAGAGGAAGAGGACCTGGATGCAGCACTGCCTCTCCCTGAGGAAGAGGAAGAAGATCTCTCAGAGTACAAATTTGCCAAGTTTGCTGCTACGTATTTCCAGGGCACAACGACACACACATACATCCGCCGGCCTCTCAAGCAGCCTCTCTTGTACCATGAAGATGAAGGAGACCAGTTGGTGAGGCAGGGGATGAAAAATCTTGAGCAGGGCCAGGTCGGGTGGGTTGCAGCAAGCCTGGGGAACCATTCAGCCCAAAGGTACAGCAGTTTCCCTTTGGGATACATGCATCTGCTGCACATGTATCAGTAGACACTGTCTTGCCAGCATGCTTTTAGTGCTGGTAAGATGACAAACATTATAGGGATGTAGCATTAGAGAGGCAAGTTCTTCTCCTTGATATTTGTATTAAGACAATTAATGAAGTGCTCTTGGCTCAGGGCATGGGTGTTGAAAATTGTTGTGTGAGTATCACTTCTGAAGCTTCTGAGGAACTGGAAAAGTTACTTCTTACCTTGTTATACACACCAGTGCAGAAACAGAAGAACTGTTTGTCCTATAGCCAGTACAAGAGCAGAAAATGCATTGAACCTGCATGGATACAATGCACATTACATTGACCATGAACTTGTCTTCACTGTGTTCTCCTTCCCCTCTGCAGTGGGGATTAGGAGCTGCCAGTCACTGCCCCTCAATAAGGTTGGCATCTCCTACCAAGAAGCAAACCCCTTGTAGGGTGCACAAGTACACTCATGATGGCACAAACACAAAGCCTGAATGTGTGGTCCCAGCAACCAGCCTGCCCAGCATGCACAGGGGGAACGTATGCTGCAGGCAAAACTGTTGTGTGTGATACAGGGAAGTGTTTGATCTCCTGTAGATGTACAGAGAGACCACAGTGGTTATCCTGATGGATTCAGCATGGCTTGACCACCCCCTCCACTGCACTGGTGTGAACTAATGGAGCGTAACTTTCCTTTTAAATAGGCAGCACTTGCTGTATGGATCACTATCCTCCGTTTCATGGGAGATCTCCCTGAGCCAAAATATCACACAGCCATGAGTGATGGTGGTGAAAAGATACCAGTTATGACAAAAATCTATGAGACCCTTGGCAAGAAGACTTATAAGAAAGAACTTCAGGCTCTGCAGGGAGAAGGAGAGGTAACTGCCATGGCTATAGAAGAGATGCTGTTATTAGGTTTTGGATATTGACATATGTTGGAAAGAAACAACTTGTGGGGTTTGCTGCAGGCAATCAGTTTGTTGGTTTTTTTTTGCACTTATGCTACAAAGGTTGAATTGCCCACGTGTCAGTTGTTAATCCTGTACTTTCTTCACAGGGATAACTGAATGTCCCCCAGCAATAAAGTGAAAGAAGTGCCCTGATATCTCTCATGAGGCTTTGATCTGTCTTCCCCACCCTGCAGGGCTAAAATACATGGAGGGAATACAATGTCCCATGTCATCGGTTTCTCATTTGGGGATTTCTTTTTGATCTGCCCTGAGTCAGAAGAGAATAAATTAAATATGTGCCCTTAATCTTGGAGCAAGAAGTAATAAGTTACCAGGAGATTAAGCTGTGGAAATTAAAAAGAAAAATCCCTTTTGCATCCTGAGTATATTTTGGGATGTCACTCTGGGACTTCATCTTAGTAACCTTCCAAGATAGGACACTGTGCTGGGTAAATCAACATCCATAGTACTGATATGCTTTTATCTTTGGTAATTGCTTCATTCAATAGAACAAGGTATTATCAGCTTTTGGCATCTTCTGGATGTCACTGATTAATTTTCAAGAAGTTTTCTTGACAAACCCCTGCAGCATTTGCAGAGGTAAATTAAAAAATCTGGTTTTTAGAAATGATGAATTATCTGAGGAGAGTAGCCTCATCCAGATTGTAATTCTGTAAAAATACATGCCAAGAATCACCTTTCATTCCCTCCACCCATCATTTCTTGCTTGTTTATTTACAAAAAGACATATTTTGGCCCATTGAGACATCAAATAGTACAGAAGAGAAGGAAAATTTAAGCTGTCCTTTTTCTCTTTGGTTATGTCATCTCTGCAGAGTGCAAAGAGATGACCCTGAGCAAAATGATATGCAACTCCAGGTTTACAGTACCAATTTGTCTTTTTAAGGGATATAAACCATCAGATCTGCAGGACTCAAAGTGTTGATTGTATGTGACATCGCAGTCCTTTCAAAGCTGTTTAAAATGGCAAGGGGTTAACTGGGTCAAAAAGTTTGGTATAAAAGTAGAAATCCAACAGTAACTTGGTGGTATATAGTCAGTGCCTGGGGCTGCTCCAAGTCAAATTTATTCTTCTGGGAAATCTCATAGAGCACAGGACTGGTTAAAAGTTATGAAACCATGGTGGATAACTACCTGTCCATGAATTCCTGGCTAGATGGCTTCAAACCTGCTGTGCAAATGGTTTGTCTCAGAGAGTGGTCATCTCATTTGCACTGTCATAAGCAGAACTGGGTGGACTTGAGTTGACTAGGACAGCCATGTATTTTTTTCTGATGTCCCCAGTATACAACCTTTCTTTGAGGGATGCTCACGGTTTAGAGAGCATCTGCAAAATTCAGAGCCACATTTGGTTTTTCAAGGGGGACAGGAATATAGGTGCACACTTCTGGTTCCCACCAGCCTCTAAAGTATCTCACTCTTTGCCCAGGGTTAATGGTCTTTTCCAGGAGTCCAGGGGAGACAGGGCTCTGTGTCTCACCTCATTGCATCTACCCTTCTTGCTTTGCAGAGTACTCACATTGATGGGCACAAGAAGAACAGTGTGCGGCACAAACTGGTCTCCTTAACACTCAAGAAGAAATCCAAACTGACGGAGGAGGTGAGGGGAGACGCTTGGCCGCCTGGCAGCACAAGTGCCGTTGGATTGTCTGCAGCCCTCTCTGACTCTCTTCTGCTTTTCCCTAGACAACATAGAACCAGCCCTCCTCTGGGTTTGGCGCTACCTGTCTCTCTGCCTGAAAGATTTAAGGAGTGTTTAAGGGGAAAGGTTGGCTTCCCGTGTCTCCTTGAGTCATTCTGCACCTCGCGCCGGCCTCCCCTCGGCTCCTGTTCTCCATCCATCCAGCACCTTCCCTCCCCTCTTTCACAGTCCTCCATCCAGCTGCCGATACCTCTCACCACTCTGTGATGGTCTGAATGTTATCCCTGCTTTTAGCTTCCTGCCCTCCGCTGTGGCATAGGTAGCAGAGCTGGGGTCTCCAACTGCATTCACCCATCCTCTGCTCTGCTCCAGTGCCAGGAGCAAAGCTCCCTGTGGGAGCAGTTACCCCAAGCTGAGAGCTTGTGAAAAATTCCATCTCAAAAGAGTGAGGAGTAATAAATCTTTTGGTGGGGGAGTGGGGAATGAAAACAATGCAAAGACTGTCCATTCCCAGAGCAGGCACCATCTCACCTGGCTTTAGCTGCTTGAGAGCATGAAGACTGCTCCCTAAGATAGTCACCCTCTAGAGTCACACACTCTAGAAATGTTTGTCTTTCTCTAGTGACTCTAAATGGAGATTAAGTTGCTTGGCTGAGACAGAGAACTGGTAGGCAAATGAATTCCATCCCTGTTTTCACAAACAGCACCATGCTTAGGCATTTTTGGCTGCATCACTAGCATGGGGAGTGAGTCCATTTTGTCAGTGTTTTACTGGTTATTTTAATATGGATAAGTTAAAGGGACACATCTTCCTTGGCAATAAGATGGGTTTATTCCAAAAATCCTTGGTGGCCCTCTCCCATCTGCAGGACTACTTCAGAGCTGGGATGCAAGGGTGCCATTGTAGAAATCGTGGGAAAAGAGCAAGCAGGTGGAAGTGTGACTATACAGGACCATTTTTAACTTCACCCATACATGATTAAAGCCAACCCAGTCAAACCCTCCCATTGCTGCCAAAGTCCTAGATTGAAGAGCTTCTGAGACCCCTCCTGGCTGGTGGAGGGGTCCTCCTGGGGGAGCACCACACACCTGGGATGGGAGTGGGGGGAGACATAGTAACTGGCTGTACTGAAAGAGAGCAATGTGTCTGGTTGGCAGGTGACAAAGAGACTTCATGATGGTGAGTCTACACTCCAGGGTAATAGCATGCTTGAAGACCGACCCACCTCCAACCTGGAGAAGCTCCATTTCATTATTGGTAATGGCATCCTCAGGCCAGCCTTAAGGTTAGAAATGAAGACGAAGGCATGAACATGCCATTCTTTTCATTCCTTCTTGCTTGATCTTGTTTTGCAATATTTAAACTATTTTGATATTGTGTGCGGCATTGAAAAGCTCTCATTTTATTATTTTTATGGTTGTGTTGTATAATGCGGGTTGGACTGAATCATGTTCCTTACTGTCCATATCAGGCCAAATGGAAAGACCATGCAGAGGGATTCAAGCACTTCTGAAAGTCCTAATGGCTACTGTATTGTTTTTTAACACTCACTCTTTGTTATCCACTTGACTATTTAGATCACTTCTGTTTGTATGAAAATTTTTGATGGTATGAAAATGAAAAACTCATTTCAGTTGCTAAAATGATTATTCAAAAATCAGAAAGTGCCAAATTAAGGCCAACTGCACATCTTTTGTTTAACCCGCTTGTGTGTGTGTTATAATACAGTCGTTGCCTGTGCAGTGTCACTCTTTTCACTCACACTTGTCTGCTTACTCCAGAAAAAGTGTGAGCATGTTCCTGTGATGATCATCTTCTCTCATTTTCGTTTTATACTCCCAATTCACCATGAAATCCTTAGCATTACTTTTCTGCACAGACAGGCAGACCTGGTAGTGTCTTATGGGCTTTCTCATGAGTTTTGTCAGTGTAACAGGTTGTCTAACATTTTTTTGACCTCCTATGTAGATGATAAAGTACTGTTATCCCTCATTTTGCATGTAGAGAACTAAGGTAAAGTCAAAAGTGGACATTCAATCCCAAATGAGACACCTGTCAATGTATGTTTCTGTTTGGACATAAGAGCGGGACAAACCTTGTTCTCCACTGGACCTGATAGTTGCCTAAAAAAGCAAATTCAGGTGTCTCGAGGAACAGCAGGCAAACAAAGACTCCCAACTGATGGGTCTCTATGAAAGTTATTTTAGGATACTCTCTCTGAGAAATCTTTGTAAGGAGCTGGAATAAACTCCATCATGCAGAGGTGACTTTGAGCTTCCCTGAACCTCGAGACTCCCTTTATTTCTCTCATTCTCTGAGCAGTGTCAATCAGCTGTGGGAATCTTAGTTGAAACATGGGCAAAACTCAGAGGATGTTACAGGACTGGTGATGGATGGCATTTTAGGGATGCTGCAGTGATTAGGGTGAACATCATTAGGGCAGTTAAATTAATATCTGTGCGATGCTAAAATGAGCTTTTGACTGTCAGTCACATGCAGACAGGGTCTGTCTCTCTGACTGTGTCCAAAACCACTACATTTTAATGTGTTTGGGTTTTTTAAAAAGCTTTTTTAAAAATTCTTATTAATTAGTAGAAATAATTAAATAATTCATCTAATATTTTTAGTGTTTAATTTTAACTTTTAATTATATTTTTTCAATTCCTCTTGCAGGGATGAAATCTACTGTCAAATCTGCAAGCAGCTGACCCAGAACCCTTCAAAAAGCAGCCATGCCAGGGGTTGGATCCTGATGTCCCTTTGCGTGGGATGTTTTGCTCCTTCTGAGAAATTTGTGAAGGTAAAATGTAGATATTTGTCTCATGAATTATCTGCAAATACATTTTCTTTTCCATGCATGGGATCAGCTTTTCTCTTGTGTTTCACAGTAGAGAGAATCTCAGTCTTTGTCTTTGCCAGAAATGAAGATGATGAAGTTCCTGAGAAAAGTGTGCATGATCCCAAGTTCCATGCCTTATGGGAGTCAGATGAGTCACTCCTGAGAACTGACCCTCTCTTTCCTGTGTTTCTGAAGGGAATTTAGACAACCAGTTTAGATGGTGCCTCCTGCACTGTAAATATGTGAAGATGTTGTTAAGTGACTTCTGGCAGGAAAGTTCCTTGTGGGAAGCTTCAAGTGCAATTTGCACAACCAAGAGTAGCCCACATTTCTCCCCTGTTTCTCATATACAAAGGTCTGTGCATTCACTCAAGAATCTACTGCTTTTGACAGTATGACCTTGGGCATGTACTCTAGCAAAATTGGCAAGGAATGGAACTACACAGCTAATTATAAATTGATATTTTAAAACTTGCGCTTAGAAAGGGAAGGATTTAATTTACCTCAAAGAATGTTTGCATAGGTGCTCTCTGTGTGATGTACATGCCCCACCACGTGTCATATTGAAAATGTCCCGTTCTAAACAGCCACATTAATCTGTCTTCAGCAGTACTGTGGATCAGCAGGACTGAAGTCCGTGGGGGATGCTAAGCAGCTGACACTTTTGAAAATCAGGTTGTTCTTAAGGAATTTCTTGGAGCTTTTTTCTGAGCAAAATTATGTTGCCCAGATTTGAATGGTCTGCATTCCAAATGAGTCCTTGAATTATAAAGGTTGGAAAAGACCTCTAAGATCAACAAGTCCAACCATAGCCAAGCCTGCCACTAAAGCATGTCCACAAGTGCCACATCTACATGGTTTTTGATCATTCAAGGGATGGTGATTCTACCATTTCTCTGTGCAGCTTGTTCTAGTGCCTGACTGGAAGTAAAGATATTCCAGTAATTTCCATATGTATCAGGTTAGATACTGGGTTTTCAGCACTGAAAGAGCTGAAGCCAAGAATAGAAATCCCTCCTTCATCTCCAGGCCTTGCCAGTGAAATCTAATAAAGGAGATAAGTCACTGACAAAGTAGCAGAAAATTAAATTATGTATGGAAATGAGATCTGAGAAAGTATGGCTCAGGAATCTTTGTGGATTTAAATCTTTAATAGTGAAAGATTACTTTAGAGTAGTGAAGCACTTATAAGAAATAATTTATGAGCAGTTCTGGAGACTCAGACATAGACTCATAGAATCATAGGATTACAGAATCATAGAATGATTTGCGTTAGAAGGGATCTAGTTGGAAGGTCATGTAGTTCAGCTGCCCTACCATGGGCAGGGACACTTTCCACTAGAGCAGACTGCTCAAAGCCCCATCCAACCTAGCCTTGAAGATTTCCTGGGTTGAGGCAGCCACAACTTTTCTGGGCCACCTGTTCCAGTGCCTTACCACCCTCATAGGAAAGAATTTCTTCTTTATATCCAGTCTACACTTACCCTCTATCAGCTTAAAGCAACTCCTCTGTGTGCTAGCATTCCATACCCTTGTCAAAAGTTCGTCTCCTACTCTCTCATCTCCAGCCCCTTTATCTCCAGCCGTTTAGGTACTAGAAGGTGCTCTAAGGTCTCCTTGGAGCCTTATTAGGCTTAGGCTGAACAATCCCAACTCTCTCAGCTTGTCTTCATAACAGAGGTGCTCCAGCCCTCTCATCATTTTCGTGGCCTCCTCTGGATTTCTGCAGCAGGTATATGTCTTTCTTGTGTTGGGGGCCCCAGAGCTGGACACAGTATTCCAGGTGAGGTCTTGTGAGGGCAGAGCAGAGGAGCAGAATCTGCTCCCTTGACCTGCTGGTCACACTGCTTTTGATGCAGCCCAGGACACAGTTGACTTTCTGGGCTGTGAGAGCACATTGCCCAGAGACATTGTCCCCCAACAACAGTAAGTTCTTCTCCTCAGGATTGCTCTCCATCCAGCCTGTATTTGTCTCTGGGATTGCCCCAGTCCGTGTGCAGGACCTTGCATTTGGCCTTGTTGAACTTCAGAAGGTTTACACAGAGCCACCTCTCAAGCCTGTGCGGGTCCCTCTGGATGACATTCAAAAGTCTCAATTAGAACTGAGCATTTTGAGAAGGGTACAGATAATGAGGCAGATTTCAGTATGTATTCCAGCTCCTAGATATGCAAGTAGTGCTTTGGATCCCATTATACACCTCTCCATCATATGTTAAGCATGGGGTAAGCACTCCTGTTCTTTGCATCATTCTTTCAAGTAACAATGGGCTTAGGTGGGAAGGCTCAGCCAGAGAAACAGTAGAAATATGGAAAATACGTAATTATATAGATCACTATTAGCAATAGCATAATTAAAACTACACTTTTACATTGCATCAACTGCTTACAATCATTTGCAGCAGCTGTAATCCATGTAACCTGACTAGATATTTCCTAGATATTTCATACTTTCTCTTGTAAGTTACCATGACAGAGATGCCTGTCTCTCTAGCCACGTTATTTATGGTTGGCAGTGTTATAAAGCAGCCTGTGTTTCTGAAGGAACAGCTGTGTGTTATCATTCAGAGAACTCTTTTATCTATCTATAAAGTCCCTCAGAAGAATTTGATTTACAGAACTATTAGTCTTAGCTAACATTTTGGCAAAGATGTTTATGCAATATTTTTAAGTGTATTATCCTTCATACTGTATAATACACTGAATTGTGTTTTCTCTACAATAATGTGATTGTATTTTTAACATACAGTGAAGTGCCTCAATTTCTGGTTTAGGACCTTCCAAAATGCAATTTAAAATCTGACTAAAGAAATGCCTGTTTAATGTCACTGTGAAAGATCTCTTGTGCTGGCAGCTGTGCATTCTGAGTGGCATTCGCTTACAATTCCCTTAGATCATTACTTACACTTCTTTTTCATTCACTCCTATCTTTTTGCCCAACATTCAGTAACATTTGATAATACATCTTTAAAATACAGAGATAGAAATCAGTGGTAGCAATAGCAGGAACAGAAAAACTGCTGCACTGACTTCAATCAAAGTTTTGTCTAGGCTGGTATCTTATTTCCTGCAAGGCCAGAAAAGCACAGTAGAAGAACAAGGCAGGGGTGCAGACCGTCCTACTCTCTCTCAGCTTCCAGTGATGCGATGTATGAACATCTGAGCCTGAGTGGTATCACTGTCATTAGTCCCAGAGGGCTTTTCTCCAATAAAACATTGTTTCTTAACCTCTGCAAGTGCCTGATCTAAAGAGCCAAAGGTCTAACCAATGTGTTCCCTGCTGCCAACAGTATTTAAGGAACTTTATCAACGGAGGCCCCCCAGGTTATGCTCCCTATTGTGAAGAGAGGCTGAGGCGGACATTTGCCAATGGGACAAGGACACAGCCACCCAGCTGGCTGGAGCTGCAGGTACGAGTCCCTCCATCTCCTCCCTGGGCAGCTGAGGCTTGGAGTTTAAGCCTTTCAATGTCATAGGAACCACATCTCTGGCAGGACAGAAGGTGGGGCAACAAATTTCCTATTTCTATCAAGAATTTTCAGGTAATTCCAAGATACTGCATTCCCTGTCCATCCTGGCTTTGCTCCAGAGTACGTATCTTCAGATCAATGCCTTTGGCTGCCTGAAAACTTTTAAATTAAGTGTGCTTGAGAATTCTTTTGGGCCTTGAAGCCAGCTGGCACGGAGCAAGCCCCCATATATTCCAGTAAACTGTCTTAGAGATGAAGGTGGCAGGCAAACAGTCTCCTGAGAATGGTCCCTGGGACTTGTCTGGGGATAATCGTAGCTGGAACAGGCAGTTTGTGCAAAAATTGCTCTTTTTCTCTGCTGGTTTACTAGCATATACAGCTGTGCTCCACTGTCCATGAGCATTTCCAGGCATGCTTGTATTTATTGGATGAGGCACCTTGAGGACTGAATGTATTAAATAAAATCTCTGTGATTTCCAAGTGCTGCCAGTGGCTGACCATACATTTTCCTGTTGATAAATATGGTATGATAGTATTCAAAAGCAGCCAGTGAGTGGGATCAGGAATAAGTAAATGGTTATCAGAGTGGGAGGAAGAGTATGTAGGTAAATAGTATTGAGATATACATAACCTTATAAAGTTTGACTTTCATCCATTAGGCAACCAAGTCCAAGAAACCGATCATGCTTCCTGTCACATTTATGGATGGGACAACCAAAACACTGCTGACTGACTCTGCAACAACTGCTAAAGAGCTCTGTAATTCTCTGGCCGACAAAATCAGCCTGAAGGATCGATTTGGGTTTTCACTTTACATTGCACTTTTTGACAAGGTATATCTTGAGTTCTGTTCTTGGATAGCTCTATGAAAAAAGAGGGAGGTTCTGCTTGCTGTCATTTAACTTCCAGAAGGCAGAGGGAACATTTCTACTGTGCAAATGGCAGCATGATTTTCACAATAAGAGTAGTCAAACTCTGGAGCAGCATTGTCACAAAATCTCCCTTCTTGGAGATATTCAGAATTTAGCAGGAAAATGCACAGAGCAACCTGTTTAAAGATGGACCTGCTCTAACCACTGGGCTGGACCAGAAACATCCAGAAATTCCTTCCCACCTACATAATTACATGATGCTATGTTCTTACTCTCAGACAAGCTTATTTGAGGTGAATTTCCACTAAAACAAACAATGTGGATTTTTATGCAGGGGATCTACTACATTTAATTGGAAAGCTAATGGTTGAAATTGAGCTTCCAAAATGATCTAGAATCCAAACTGTCATGCCTGCATTGGCATTTAATCTGATTTATTTAACCTAAAAACATATCTTTTTCAGAAATTCTGTTAAAATAAAGGTGAACATAAATGAGAAGGAAAATAGACATAAGGTAAAACCTCAGCTGAAACAACAGCTGCAAGTCAATGAAACTGAAGTACTCCTACAGCTGCTTTGTAAGAGGATGAAGTATATTCTCACCTCCAGATGTGGCCACATCTGCCTGCAGGTGGAGAAGAAAATGGTTTATACTCTGTCTTCTTTGTCTTTTTTGAGGAGACATTCATCCAGAGATGTTAAGTGTGAGGGGATATAGTGCTTTAGGGCTTCATGCCAGACCCCAGTGAAAAGACAGATGTGATAAATTCTGGCTGGTAGACGTAGATATATTGATTTATTTTGATTATAAAGGAGGTCTGAAGGAGTGACTCAAAAAAAGATATCTCTACCTAGAAAAAGCAGCTTTTAGAGAGGTGAATGGCTCATTTCCCTCTGCCCTGACTAGGTGTCCTCGCTGGGGAGTGGCAATGACCATGTGATGGATGCTGTGTCTCAGTGTGAGCAGTATGCCAAAGAACAGGGAGCACAGGAGCGCAATGCGCCGTGGCGGCTCTTCTTCAGGAAGGAGATCTTCACTCCTTGGCACAACCCGAGTGAGGACAACGTGGCTACCAATCTCATTTACCAACAGATCGTGCGAGGGGTGAAGTTTGGGGAGTACCGGTGTGACAAGGTATGTGACCTCAGCAGCTACTGGTCTGGTCCAGCAGGTATCTTCTAGATGGTGAAGCAGGTTCCAGTGAAGGGGATGATAAATATTCCTCCCTGCATGCCTATTAGCGTGGGGGTTTATGGTATTCATTTAGAAAACAGTAGCTACAACAATCAGATCCTCTTGACTGGGCTTGGGTGCTGCATGAGCACTCTCTGCTGGTGACTTTTGGATGGAAAAGTGAATGGCCGCTTCATCCATCAGCCTCCACTTGGAGGGCACCAGGTAGTCTGAAAACAGATCACCAGATCAAGAGTACACAACAAATCCCTATTTGGTGAATTCTGCCAAGTCTTAGACATGTGAGATGCTTTTCAGGATACCCAGACCTCTGCCATGCAATACAAATCCAGTAATTCTGCCATACAGTGAAGGGACATTGGCAGCATAAACATTATGGCATAAGCTCTGGAAGCTTACAGAATTATTCCAGTGTCACTGAAATTAGCATCTCAGGAAACAACATTCTCTGAAAATGTCCAGCATATTTTTGAGGGTTTTTGGGTTTTTTTGTTGTTTTTTGTTTGTTTGTTTGTTTGTTTGTTTTTGTGGTTTTTGTTTTGTTTTTGTTTTGTTTTGTTTTTTGTTGGGGTTTTTGGGGGGCTTTTTTGTTTGGTTGGTTGGTTTTGTTGTTGTTGTTGTTGTTGTTGTTTTTTCTTGTATTTAAAATCATCCAGGTGTCAAATTGAAGACATCTCTCCTCCCAAATATATGATCATTCTCCTGTGGTCTGGTAGAGTTCAGTCACCTTGGGAACTAAATCATCTTTTCACGTCTCTTTTGCATTAACTGCAGCTCTTTTATCTTATCAGATGATAATGATGCAATGATAATAGTATAATAGTATCATAGTATCATTGCAGTAGCTCTATTATTTCACCCCACAAAGCTTGAAATGTAGCTGCACTAAATGAATTTTACAGTTCTGCATTATGCACAGGTGCTTCAGTTGCTGGGCTTCCCAAATGTGGGAAGTGATGGATACATGCATTTTTCAATCACTAAGCTCTGTCTACCATAGCAAAATCATCCACTGCTAACTGCAGGCATCAGAAACAGACTGATCTGCAAAGAAAGACTGGGGCAAACATGTTCCCACACAGTACAGAGGAGGCTGTATGGTGCTAGTCACTGAACATATTAAGGCTTAGTCTTAGCTTTTAGTGGTCAATCTCCTGGACCTTTGATATGCAAAAAGCATTGCTGAAGTTCTGTTGAAAGGAAGCATCACCACACCATGTACTGAAGCAGCAGTCCATCCAGCTGCCACAAAGAGCTCCTTGAGTGGTGGAGGATGGATGTTGTGAAGACCTAGTAACAGCATTAACTTGGCTTGTTTGGCTCCCATAGGAGGAAGATCTGGCAGAACTGGCTTCTCAGCAATACTATGTGGACTACGGGTTGGAGATGGTGCTGGAAAGGCTGCTAAATCTAATTCCATCCTACATTCCAGACAGAGAGATCACAGCGTCAAAAACAGTAGAAAAATGGGCTCAGCTCATTATAGCTGCACATAAAAAGGTGGGGTCAGTGGAGCACTGTGGCATGGTTCAGTAGTTTCACATGTCTTTTAAACATATGTCAGGCTTCATAGCTCAGCTCTTCACCTGGCCCGAAGCTAAATCAGTGAGAAAGGACAGAGTTTGTTCGAGCTATGTTCAGCTTTACTGCAGGTTTCCAGGCAAGATCTGACAGAAAAAGGCAACGTGCAGAGATTCAGTGGGAGAAGCAAAATGCTGTCTCTGGGGTGACATCCTTGTTACACAGGATTGTGGTGTTACTTGTTGTATTACAGTGGTCGTTCATGTCTCCAGGTAATGTTGGGACCTTATTGTGCCAGGCATTGTATAAAACCTCCCTGACTTCAATTAGAACATTTGTGACACTCTCACACAGCAACCCCTCCCATAACTCATTACCCATAACTTGTGACCATTCATAGGGTTGGTCATCCTGGCATGATAATTGGCATTCATTTAACTGCAGGAGCCGGCATCAGATTAAGATCCCTAAAGTGTAAACATCTCCATGTGTGTTAGGAGTCTCACCTCACTTTAATTGTCAATAGAGACCCAGGGATGCAATTCAGTTGGATCTTGAACATCCTCCATGGATGTGCAGTTTTGTATAGAAGTGTCAGTATCTGAGGATGTCCCACATGAGGTGCTTAAGGGCTGTTGAGTGTCCCTTTTCTAGCTAAAGAACTGTCAAGCCAAAGGGTTGACCCAAAGTTCCCCAAAAGGGAAACCCAAAGTAAGTCAACTGAGTCAGATCTCAGCCAGATGCTTGCCCAGGCTTCCCAAAGTCAAATTGTTCCCTGAAGTAGGAACTGAAGGCCAGGACTTTGCCCCAACTATCACTTGTTTCTGTAGTATTTTGTTTGGCCCTTAGGTGCACTGAGACCTCCTTTAATATTAGTTCCAAGACGTTCAGGTTACATGGATTAATTTTGTTTGCTCTCTTCCTAAGTGTGGGTTTGCTTCATGTTGGTTGTGGTTTGCTTTTTCTGTAGGGAATTTATACTCAGAAGAGAGCAGACCCAAAAAATGTCAAGGAAGAGGTAGTGGATTTTGCACGTTTCAAGTGGCCTTTGCTGTTTTCTCGGTTTTACGAAGCCTTCAAATTCTCAGGTGAGTCAGTAAAGCACATCCCCAGAGCACAGGATGCTCTAAAGCAAAATGAAAGAGAGATAGGGATTCCACAGACAAGAAGGTGATGATCTAGCTATTTTTTTTTATATATGTTATTTTTTGGTGCATCCTGATTAGCAACAGCTCAGGCTGTGAGTCTGATGCTATTTCTCTTCCGAAACAAACAAACAAAGAAAGAAAAAAGAACCCACCTAGTTTTTTAATCATAGAATAGAATTAACTGGGTTGGAAGAGAACTCCAAGATCATCAAGTCCAACCCTTGGATCCTTCTTTGAAAGGCACACATTTTCTGTATCTTAAGACCCTTCATAAATTGATTGTATGCCTTGTCTTCAACACAGGGCCAAGCCTGCCTAAAAATGATGTAATTGTAGCTGTCAACTGGACAGGAGTGTACTTTGTAGATGAACAGGAGCAGGTTCTCTTAGAGCTCTCTTTCCCAGAGATCACAGCTGTGTCAAGCAGCAGGTAAGGAGGAATAGACTTAGCTGGCAATGTCACCATGAACCAGCATTTTTCCAGGCTTTGCCTCTTGATGTCATTATATTTCATGTGTATGTCTCCTGTAAATATATATCTCCCAGAGGAGGAAAGCTGCAAGGACAGAGTTTCACTTTGGCTACCATTAAAGGCGATGAATACACTTTCACCTCCAACAATGCAGAAGATATCCGGGACCTGGTGGTGACCTTCCTTGAAGGACTAAGGAAACGATCCAAGTATGTGGTCACTCTCCAAGACAACCCAAACCCTGGTAAGTAAACAGCCCAGCTCAGTGTTAAACATATAGATAGATTTAATATTCCCAAAGAATTTGGAAAAAAGTTCAAACCAATGGTTGTTTCTCTTGCAGTGGGAGAAGAATCCGGGTTCCTCAGCTTCCTCAAAGGAGACCTCATAGTTCTGGACCAGGACACAGGAGAACAAGTGATGAACTCAGGGTGGGCTAATGGGCTCAACGAACGGACCAAGCAGAGAGGGGATTTCCCAACTGATTCCGTCTATGTCTTGCCTACAGTCACCATGCCTCCACTGGAGATCGTGGTAAGCTGTCTTACAGACTTACACAACTTAGTACAAATGCTTGAGCAGGTCAAAACCTTCCTGAAGGGCTTAGATCTGTCCAAAGTCTCCCTGAAGATAAGATGGAAACCAAAGTGGATGAGAGAGGTGACAAGTTGTCCAAGGCAAAAGCAATCTCAGCTTTTCTTCTGGTCTTGGCACTTAGAACACCAAAATGTGGGACTTGGAATATCCATGTATCATGCTAAATCACTCCAGGTGGCCTAATTACTTAAAGGTGTATTTGGGGTTGGCAGGAATCGCTGCATTCATGTATGGAGCTGTAGGATCCAAAGCACATTGTCTTCATTACGAAATGATCCACACTACGGAAACATTTGTTATTCCTTGCATTAGTGACTGAGAACAGAGAAATGATAGTTGCACAGTTTTTACTGACTGTTACCTGGAATTGATGGGTTATTCTTATTCACTCACTGTTATTTTGTTTTATATCTGCTTCCTCTCTCTGAATATATCAGATGTACTTTATATTGAATATTCAAAATAACAGAGAACTTTTCATCCCACAGGCACTGGTCACAATGACCCCTGACCAACGACAAGATGTTATCAGAACCTCTCAGATGGCAGTTTCAGACAGTGAAGAGAAAGTAAAGCCATATACCTTGGAAGAATTTTCCTATGACTATTTTAGGTGATTTTTTTTAAACCATCCTCAAAAATTATAGGAATCCATCTGCAAGTAGCTGGGGAATCAGGAAAATTTTGCTGCTGGAAAAGACCCTGAATACCCCATTGTGTGACTTTTTGTAACAGCAACCTCCAGTTTAGGTCATGGCATTTGAGCCATGTTTTTCCACAGATAAGGTTTTATGAAGGATTTCTTCTAAGCAGAGGTGTAACAGTGTGAAATGTAATATTATGTGGGAGGACGTACTTAGACCATATAGCCAGCACTTAAATTAGGTACAGGCATTTTTGTCTTGGCTCCAAAAATGTAAATGTGCACCACTGTTGAATGCAGCTGACCAGAGCTCCCACTGCTGTTTGGATGGGCTGGCAATCCAACCAGGCAGATCCTCTGGGATATTTTCCCTTGGTAGGCTTGTAGTGCTAGGTGATACTCTTTGAGTGTGGCTGCCCTGACCATTCATTGCCAGCATCCTTCTTATTGTGGTTAGAAGCATTTTGGAATAGGATAGGTTGTTTTGGTGTCAGTACTTGGGTAGGGTCCTTAAGGGACTTTTCTGAGCCCTAGAAAAGGGATATCTTTGGATAGAACTGGAGCTGGATACTTGCTAAATTGACAAGTCCCATTTGGTGTAAGAGTTCATTAGCCAGGTGCTGCAAGCAACCTTCCTAGGTGATACACTGGCCTCAAGCTCTCCCTTTTATCCCTGTAATCTCTTCACCTCTTGCTTTGCATTTACTGCTAGGCCACCTCCCAAGCACACCCTCAGCCGGGTCATGATCACCAAGAGCCGTGGAAAGGACAAGCTGTGGTGTTACACCCGTGAGCCCATCAAACAACCACTCCTGAAGAAGATCCTAGGCAGCGAGGAGCTGTCCCAAGAAGCCTGCATGGCATTCATTGATATCCTTTCTCTGCTTGGGAACGCCCTTGGACAACAGGTCTGATGGGCAAAGGGTGGACCAAGCTCTTTAAGGCCCCAAGCAAAGCCCATGGAGAGGTTTGTGGTCCCTCTTAACAGCTTTGGGACCATATCATAGGCTTGGAGATGGGTCTGAGCCATAGATCTGTACTCTAGCATTGTTGAGATCTGAGGTCTGTCTACTTCTTAATAAATGAGGACTAGGAAACAAGTTACTGAATCCTGCTGGTCCACACTCTCTTACTCTGTTCTGGCTTGTGTCAGCTGAGTCTCTGCAAAATGCATCTGCTGTGGAAGGCCATAGCCCTAATCAGTGTGGATGCAGACCATCCACTTGGCCTTGGGGACAGGGTCTGAGTACCCCTTATTTGGCAGAAGGTACACAGCATGGGAGAGAAGAGCTAAGTGCAACCATAGATCAAATATGTTAAAGCCTTTTTTTTTTTTTTTGATGGCACTTTGCTCTAGGATTCAAACTTCATGGTTTTAACAGTCCTGTTGGTATCAACTGGTTACTGATTAATATTACACTATTGCTGCTACCACTGGTTTCCTCTTATTAGCAAATAATAATAGGAGGAGAAATTAAAAGAAAGGAAAAAAAATGGGGACATTTGCTTTCCCTCTTGCTGTGTCGTATATTAATTTTTAAAACTGTGGTCTCTTCTCATGCAGAATAGTTGCAATATGCATGATGGTGAAAGCTAGCATTTGATTTATGTTGGTGCAGCTCCACTGGTGTCTGACACTAGCTGAAAATCTGGTCTTTTACAGTGGTGCCTGTACCTGTGATCAGGTAACACATGCTCATACACAACTTCCTTGTGTCTACATATCCCAACTCCAAAATAATCAGTGTTTCAAATGAGTTTGATGCATGATAAAGGGAGAAACAGCTTGCTGGACATCTTCCAAAGCAGTTTAAAGCCTTTACTATACACTGTGCCCCTCCACCAAATTTCAGCCACTTCTGTAGTCATGTTAGGATGTTTTTAACCACATTATCGGCAGAGGGGCTTCCCCAGATATCCCAGTTGGCTGATCCTTGACTCCTACCCCCCACCAGTGCTGAAGTATATGGGTGACTACCCATCCAAAAGGACCCGCTCAGTCAATGAGCTGACAGACCAAATATTTGAAGGTGCCTTGAAAGCTGAACCCCTGAAGGATGAAATCTACTGCCAGACCCTCAAGCAGCTCACGGACAACCACATCAAGTAAGGGCTGTTTGTTCCCCTTGTTCCAAATGCACTAGCCTGTGTTGGGCAAAGCAGACATGAAGTGTCCGTGCTGTGAGTGATGTTTTTCCTCCTGGCTCTCTCCTTGTGTAGATACAGTGAAGAGAAAGGCTGGGAGCTATTGTGGTTGTGTACAGGCCTTTTCCCTCCAAGTAACATCCTCCTGCCCCACGTCCAGAGGTTCCTGCAATCCCGGAAACATCATCCCTTGGCGGCAGACTGCATCCAGAGACTCCAGAAAGCCCTGAGGTATGACATCAAAAGACCTAGTCCTGACTATACCACAGCATCCAAATATGTGTGAGAAAATACAACCAGGAGATATTTTGGTGACTGGGGAGACAGTGAGAGCTCACAGCCTCTCTCTGCATTCCACCAAGCTGAGTGAAAGGGACATTGAGAGGAGGTTGTTGCTGATAAACTGTGTAAAAAAATAAAGATGAATCAACTTTGTCCAGGTCCACTTAAATAATCTACAATCTAAGGAAATACACATTCTTCCATTAAATTTTTTTTTCTTCTTTTAAGGAGAAAAACACCCTAATATTAAGAAAGTAGCTGAAGTGACTCAAAAATAATACATATTAACATAGAAAATTAAAAAAGAAATTCTTGCTCTGATGATGATGTGACACTTGCTACCTCCGGTTTTGCAGGAATGGATCCAGGAAATACCCACCTCATCTGGTAGAAGTGGAAGCCATTCAACACAAAACCACCCAAATTTTCCATAAGGTTTACTTCCCTGATGACACTGATGAGGTAAATGGGGGAGGAGGAAATTCTTCTTTTCTGTCAGGATGGCTGTCAATTTTCTTATTAAAATCTCAGAAGAGGCAGTATTGGTTTGGATTCAGAAAAACTCAGCCTTTCCAGAAGACTCTGGGCCAAAGCATTATAAGGAAAACCCTTCCTTGTCCATTCTGATTTGCTGCAATTCATGTTTTTCAAGATAGGGTGATGTGCTGGTGTTCACTGGAGGTTTTATAGTAGGACCTCAAAATGAAGGAAACTGGGTGGGTTCATCCATTCAATTGCATTGGTTCAGAAACCTTGGATAAAAATTATCTGGAGCCTCAACCAACATATATTATCCACCCGACTATACCCAGTGGGGAACCATGACGGGGCTCCCTGGAGACTAGGCAGTATTACAGCACTGGCAAGTAGGTGACTGAAATTATACCTTCTGACCTGAGATGACACAGAAATCATACCTGCACTCGGGAACCTCTCATAAAGCATCTTACATGCTAATACGGCAGCTACTTATATTGATGCCAGAGCAGATAGGCATGTCCTTGCAGATACTGCTATCTCATGCTACTGATTAATTTTCATGTGAGGCTCACATCTCTCTCTTCCATCATGCCCTTGGGTACAACTAAATTCCTGTATTTCCAAGTGGTTTTTATGTAAAGTAGTCCATATCCATGGAAGGAAAGGATGATTCCTCTGCTGCAGCTGTGAGTGCCCTTGTTTATCTGTAATGGAGATTTGAGAGAACTGTTGGGGTTTCTCATAGTTTTGAGCATTTTTTCCCACACGACCAGCTATGAGCATGGCACTGCTTTATACGCTTGCATCTGTGTGAGAGGAAGTACAAGGAGGCAGTGGGAACTTCTGCACTTGGATAGGTTTGCTGTGATCCATTTGGCCATGGAAACCACAAGGTGGCCTGGCAGAGTAGCATCATTCCGGTGCAACATGCATCTACACTGAAGTGCTGCTGGACACTGAGCTCCAGATTGGACTCTTGTGGGATGTAGAACATGGGTCCTGGTGCTTTGGTGGTTCAGGCTAACACAGTCGTGCTTGTGGTGGTCAGAAGCTTGAATTCCTTAAAGTGCTATGAACTCTGTATGCTATGAATCTCTGTAAGTTGGCAGAGCAAAACTGAGGCAATGTAAATGCTGAGCACAGCTCAAAAGGCAAAAGCAGGACTGGGATGTGCATGGAGGTGGGACAGTCATTTAGATATCCCATACTTTAGATATCCCATCCATAGATATCCATAAAGGAGGAGTCATTTTCCCTCTGTTCAGCTATCTAGAAGCCAGGCATTTGGTCTAAGCCAGTCTTCTGATCTCCTCATCATCAATGGAGAGACAGTTGGGACAAATCATCTTGGAGGTATCTCACTCTCTCTTTCCCACCCCCTCTTCCCCTTAGGAAAATAGTTTTGAGACTTCACTATTAGATCAGAAAAATCTCTTGCGTTGCCTGGGGAGCCTTGAAAAGCCAGCACAGGATATAGATAAAGCATTAAGAAGCACAATGGTACAGCAATAGCATGACAAAACTTCTGCAGGGATCCTTTCCCGTGCCCCAAGCCACAATTCACAGTGTCACTGATTTCATCAGTGGTGGGCATCTAAATCCCTCTGTGCATGTGTGTCTAGAGGTCCTCAGAGAGAGTATAAAGTGAAAATCTTGAGATAGCAGAGATGAGGATCTTCCTTCCTTTCTTTGTAGGCATTTGAAGTGGAGTCCAGCACAAAAGCCAAGGACTTCTGCCAGAACATCTCCAACAGGCTGCTCTTAAAGTCCTCTGAAGGCTTCAGCCTCTTTGTCAAAATCTCTGATAAGGTGAGTGACCCACCCAGAGGCTGAAGTAGCCCTGAAGTACTCAGTGACCCACCTGCCAGTCCATACCCGTTGGTGGAGCCAGAGCTGTCTGGTGAGAAGCATTTCTCTACAAGCTGTGTGGCATTTCTAAGTCAGATCCAACCTGATACAGGTGAGGTTTGGAGTCCCACAGTCCTGACTTGCGGCAGTCCCCCTAAAGGACTTAACACAGACACAGGCAGAACTCTCCTAGCATGCTACTGAGCTGGCTTTGTAAGAAAGAACTAAATAAGAAAAATGTGCAGCTTAGAGCTGCCTCTGGCAACTGGGAGAAATCTATGGAGATAGTCATCAGGAAGGGAAAGGAATTGTTCTGGTGAAACAAGAAGCTGCAATAAGGAGTAATGTATGAAATTAGAGACAGAGCCCGAAGCAAAGTGCTGGCAGCAGCTTTTTCCCATCAGCAGTTTGTAACACATCAGTGTAACCAGCACAAAACAGTGAGCAACAGCTACAGGAGATGGGGCAATGGCCAACCCTGCCTGTGACGTCTTGCCACTTGTTTTGGGCACCACAATATAAGAAGGACATAAATGTATTAGAGAGGATCCAAAGGTGGACTACAAAGATAGTGAAGGGTTTAGAGGGGGGAGACATAAGAGGAGCAGCTGAGGTCACTTGGCTAATTCAGCTTGGAGAAGAGGAGACTGAAGGGAAACCTCGTCATGGTCTACAGCTTCCTGACAAGGTGAAGTGGAGGGGCAAACACTGATCTCTTCTGCCTAGTGACCAGTGACAAGGCCAGAGGGAATGGTGTGAAACTGTCAGGGAAGTTTGGGGAAAAAAAAGGTTCTTCACCCAGATTGTAGCTGGGCAGTGGAACAGGCTCCCCAGGGAAGAGGTCACAGCGCCAAGCCTGACAGAGCTCAAGAAACATTTGGAAGCATTGAATGCTGTCAGGCACATGGTGTGATTCTTGGGGTGTCCTGTGCAGTGCCAGGATTTGGACTTTGATGATCCATATGGGTCCCTTCCAGCTCAGGATATTCTGTGATTCTCCTTCTCAACCTTTGTGACCATGTGTTGTGCCCCCAGGTCATCAGTGTGCCCGAGGGAGATTTCTTCTTTGACTTTGTGAGACACTTGACAGACTGGATAAAGAAAGCAAGACCCGCAAAAGACGGTAATTTTTTCCATTTTGTATCACACACAGCCCTTCTACCACTCTCCAGACCTTTCAAACAAGAATTACCACACAGTCTGCCATAAGCATTGGAATAGATTGCCGGGGGAAGTGGTGGAATCACTGTCCCTGGAAGTGTTCAAAAAACATGTAGATGTGGTGCTTAGGGACATGATTTAGTGGTGGACCTGGAACTGGACTGAATGATTTTAGAGGTCTTTTCCAATCCTAATGATTTTGTTATTCTGGTTGGGGTTTTTTTGTTATTTGTGATCTGTTGGGCCACACTGATGTGGGTGTGCTCTCTGCACCATCCCTGCAGGACATCACCTGGGAGGTGGTCCATCCAGGAGCAGCAAACCTCTGCTCCAGGGCTAGTCCTTGCCCCTGCGAGATATGCCTGCTGGTGGGCCGCTCTCCCTGAACTACCTGCAGGAAGGTTTAGTGGTGAGATTCACCTCACCTCCACGATGGAACTGGCTGCAGCTCTGCTGAGTTTATCAGTGGCTCCAAGATGTGGGTGCCTCCAGGGTACAACTCCTCTGTCCTGTATTAGGCTGAAGTACGATGGTGCAAGTGAACCCAGACACTTCCCATTTTATTAAAGCTTTGCATGGCAGTGATGTGGTTTGGTCTGCAAGGTCAGAGGCCATTTGGCCTTGTGAATGCCCCTGTCCCTGCAGGTTTTGATGGCACATGGGCACTGCTGGCTTTACAGTGACTGCCAGCTGGTATTTACACCATCGCTCCTATATTCCTGCTTCTCTTGAACAGGTATAGTGCCTTCCCTCACCTACCAAGTGTTCTTCATGAAAAAACTGTGGACCAACACAACGCCTGGAAAAGACTCGATGGCAGACTCAATCTTCCACTATTACCAGGTACTCCAGGACTCTGCAATAGCATTGGAGACTTGGGTGGGATTAGGAGTGGGTTGCAAAGACATTGTCCGTCTGCAGATTACCAGGGCACAGCCTCTTAGCCAGGGGCTGGATACCTCCACGAACTCCATTAAACATCTGAGGATGAAGGTCCATGGCCATCCGCTCTGTCTCTCAACTGTTCTTTCCTCCGTGCAGGAGTTACCAAAGTACCTGCGCGGTTACCATAAGTGCACACGGGAAGAGGTCCTGCAGCTGGCGGCTCTCATCTACCGGGTGAAGTTTGAGGATGACAAGTCCTATTTCCCCAGCATCCCCAAGCTTCTGAAAGAGCTGGTGCCTCAGGACCTCATCCGGCAGATCTCTCCAGATGACTGGAAAAGGGTAAACCAGCAGCTTGATTCTTATGCCAGGACTGGCTGGGGGAAGCCGAGTCTCTTGGCTAACTCCTCTGACATTCAACATTGAAGTTGGACTGTCAGAATGAGTGACCCACAGTCCCTCTTGAGCCATAGAAGAGCTTCAGCCTCCCTGGCATCACCAAGAGGAGAAATTGTACATTCATGTTCCCATACACATGCCTTGCCCTGGGTTTTTTTTTGTCCTGCAACTGTGGGTGTAGTGGTGTATGCAGTGTCGTATGGACACGTGCTAAAGAGATGGTCTTGTGTAAAGATTTGCCATTTAATGCAGACTACTGAGTGGAGGAGTAATTCTCCCTGCTTTACACAAGGAGAGCTGTGGCACACGTGCAGACAGGTCTAGTCTTAAAATATCAGAGGTGCCTCATTGCCAGGAAATAGTCTTATAAGTCCTTTCTGTTTCCTGTGGGCTATCAGCATCTCTTGATTGAAGGTCTCTCAGTCTCCTCTACTTCATTAATTGGAGAATTAAAACTTATGATCCCCTTAATGGAGTTTCCAGCTCAGCTCATCTAAGAAGGACCTGCCTTGGTTTCAGGCCCTGCTCCAGTGACCAGCCAGCACTTTTTTGAAATGTTCATTGGATCAGAGACTAGAACCAAACATCAAGGTCAGGTTGGACAGGGCTCAGAGCAATCTGGTCTAGTGGAATGTGGCCCTGCTTATTGCAGGCAGGTTGAACTAGATGACCTTAAAAAGGTCTATTTCCACCCAAACTATTCTATGAGTCTCTCGCAGTGGAACTGATGCTCCTTCCCTGCAAACATCCCTGGTGCTAGGTAGTGCAAACCCTCCATCTCTGTTGTGTTCTCTGTTCCAGTCCATCGTGGCATACTACAACAAGCATGCAGGCAAAACAAGAGAAGAAGCCAAGCTTGCCTTTCTAAAGATTATCTTCAAGTGGCCTACATTTGGATCAGCATTCTTTGAAGTGAAGGTACCTGCCCTGGGGGTTCTCTGGCACCTTTTAGACAAACTCATGAGCCCTGTCCCACGGGGGGTTTCCAGAACTGAACCAGACTGGGACAACCCTGCTGAAACAGGGTTAGAGTGTGAGAGTCTTCATTAGTGAAGGACAAATACACTCTTTTTTGCTGCCCTGCCTCTTTACACAGACAGAACCACTGTAGAACTTCAGCATATCTCAGTCATTGGGTCCGTACTCATAACTGTGCTGCTGAGGAGCCAAGAGCCATTCTCTATTTTGCCAAGGCAAAGGGGAATGTGTGGTTTTCCAGGGGATCTGTCTGCACCCATCACAAACCAAATCCAGACCACTCACCCCAGCACTAGAGTTCCATCAAGGCTGCAAGTAGTCGTGAAGTCTGTCCAGGTACTCTGGACACCTTATTGCAACTTCCTCTTCTCATGACCAAACTGAGCAAAACTGAGTGTAAAGACCAGAAGGGAACAGAGGAAATAGGAAGGAGTGTGATTTTGCTTGACACGTCCTCTAACCAGTTCATCTCATTTCCAACAGCAAACTACAGAGCCAAATTATCCAGAAATCCTTCTAATTGCCATCAATAAGCATGGAGTCAGCCTCATTGATCCCAAAACCAAGGTAAGCAAAACTGAGGGCTTCACTAGATGCTCCTGAGCCCATTTCCCAAACCCTCAGAGAAATCATACCAAAGAGCATGTTGTTCAAAACTTGAGTTCTCATTAAGCCTAGTTAGAAAGGCTGGATAGACAGAACAGTTCTGGAAGCAGAAATTCACTGTTACACACTGTCATCCCCAGAAATTCACTGTTACACACTGTTATCCCCATGAGTCTCATCACATCCTTGGTAGACAACCTTGGTCTGCTTTGATGAAAAGTGAACAGGGACATGAGAAGTCCCCACAACCCTTCATGAAAGTTGAGGCTCTTGCATGTTGAGTGTCACTCTTATGTTCCCACCAGGATATCCTCATCACTCACCCCTTCACCAAGATCTCCAACTGGAGCAGTGGCAACACGTACTTCCATATAACCATTGGCAACTTGGTGAGAGGAAGCAAGCTGCTCTGTGAGACCTCCCTGGTAAGGAGTGTTAAAGATTAAACCAAATCCTGACTGGCAGAAAATTGTGCCTCAGGGATTCTCTGGGCTGAAAGTGGTCTCTCGGAAGAGCCCCTGATGTGTTGGGGTTTTTTTTCTTCTGGACTTCCCATTGCTCTGCTCAGTGAATCAGGGCTCTCATTTGGTCCTATTGTCCAAACAAGCCTGATGTGCTTGGGTTGTTGCCATGTCAGGAGCATGGGGGACAGTCCCCTCCACTGGACTGAAAAAAAAACATTAAAGTTGATGTGGGCTCAAGGGGTACTCTTGAGCCCTTTTACCAAGATCCTTTTCCCAACTTGTCCCTTGTCACAGCAACAAACCTCCTCTTAGAGTATCTTAAACCGAAAGCAGGAAGGATAAAAATTCCTACTGAATTAATTGCTATTAATCTGAGGCATTCAGGATTTTGTTAGCCATTTGAAAATCCATGTCCCATCCAAAGTTCTCTTATGTCCTTAGCCTCAACAGCATGCTGGGACAGTGAGTTCCTCTATCTCGATGCTGCAAATTATGTTTGGACAGTGTTTCTTGTGGTGGTGACATTTCACCCAAAGAGAATGATAGGACAAGTCAAAATGTACTTGAAAACTTGAAAGTCAACAAATGGTAGCCAGTGTTTTCAGGAGGGACAAGCCAGAGACTATAATCTGTGCTCTAAAGGCAGGTAACATCTTCTCTCTCCCCCTCAGGGGTACAAGATGGATGATCTTTTGACCTCGTACATCAGCCAGATGCTAACAGCCATGAGCAAACAGAGGAGTGCAAAGGGTAGCAAGTGAACTGCAAGAAGCCACTGGCAGGTGGCCATGGCGCTAATTCACCAGCTGAGGGCAGTGGGATACCCGTGCAGCTGGGGGAGAACCTTTGCCTCTCAGATGTGGAAGATGAGCCGAACACCATCAGGGAGTTCACTGGAGTCTGACCTTGAGGGCTCCGATCCCACCTCCCCTTCCAGTGAAGATGACTATCTCTGACCTCCCATTCTCCTTCCTCTCCCTGTATCCCGACTCCACCTTACATCTCAAAGATTTCCAGGGGACACCACCGCTCTCAGACAGTGATTGAGCAAAAGCACTCCAGGGTTTGCCTGAACCCAATGGTTGGCATCACAAAGGCTCTTGGAAGAGGATTTGTGTGTGTTTGTGTGTGCGTGTGGCTTGCTTTGTTTTTGTTTGGTTTTCTTCTTAAATATGAGAGCTATTAGGATGCTAACGGATTTTTGGTAAGGTTCTGGGAACTTCAGGTTTGAAGAGGAATAACAGAGCCCTGATCCATACTGGAAAGATGTCGAATGAACGCTGCAGGGCTTGATTTTTTTGTCATTACAAAAGAATATGTTGTGTTCTAAAGAAGGACAGAAAGAAAAAGCAGGCTGGGAGGAACACATTTTAACTAGGAATCAGAATAAACAAACTCCTGATTGAACAGGCTAGAATACAAAAGTGCTGTCTGTGCAATGCTGGAAATATTTAAAGAACAAATTTTAAAGTTTTGTTTCTTCTTCTATTTATTTTTTAAAATATTAAAAAGGAAAAAAAATAATCCTGCATTTCGTGCCGGTATCTGGATGCTGCCTCGGGGCTGAGGGCGACCTGCAGAACAGTCCCTCGCCCAGGGATTCCCCAAGAGCCATAACTGCCAGAGGCTGAGTAAGGCACATCTTTTCCAACTTAAGGGCTCAACTGAAAGTGAAGCTTGGAAGATGAATTATCTCCTTTTGCCCCCTGTGCCCAGAAAAATTAACCCTAGGAGGACTTCTACTGCAAGCTTCAATATGGATATAGGGGTTTGAAGACCCCAAGTTTGGAAAACTGAGGCCAAGCCTATGTTGATCTGTAACTCAAATGTGAACTTGGTGATTGGGTTTGTAACAGCTGATGATTTTATTGTGCTTTTGTGTGTGTTGCCGTATAAAGCAGCTCTTTGTGAGTCCCAGCTGAACCTGAACCATCCACAGCAAGGGCAGACCCTTCTTTTCTGTGGGCTTTTCTCCATCTTTGATTGGCTGTACTAACCTGCTGGCTCTTTGTCCCATCTTCCACCCAACACCATGCAGTGCAGACCAGCCTGCTTTGGAGCAGAGATGGGACCTGCTGGCAGAGAGGAGGCTGAAGCCACGTTGTGTCTGGGAGGATGCAGGGGAAGAAGCCTGGGGGTGCCTTTCCAAAATACAGGCTTCAAAGGAGCATGTGGCTGCGTGTGGGGTATCAGGAGAGGTGACGATTGTCCACCAAGATCTGGTGCTGGTGTCACTGTCAGTGAGTAGATCTCAGCAGATGTGGGACCTGTCTTGGTCCCATCCATTGGGTTGAGTTTGACTGCTTTCACAGTCGTCCATATTGTGGGAACATGTTGTTCTGTTAAGCTCAGCTGGGCTCAGCTCTCCAACACCATGATGTGCTAGGCAGAGCTGGCAGCGCTGCCTACCAGACCTCAAGGACTGTGACATCCACTTGGGACACAGCAGTGACTTAGGACCTTGGTTGCTCCATCAAAGTGAATGAGATGCTGTATGGAGACATTCACCAGCCAGATAGGGCTGCTAAGAGATCCCCTTCCTCCACCATCCCCTACCCAAGGCACTCTGGTGATGGGAGCATGGTTACACCAGCCAAGGCTACACTAGGAGCCAAGCTGCCTTCTTACCATCCATCTCTGGTGTTTCTCTCCCTTCCTCAGCTGTCCCTGGGATCCCACCTGTCCTTAGACACGTGCCCATCATCACCACCACCATCATTGCTTTTTGTGAGTCTCCAGCCATCCTTGCCTCCCATATCACACGCAGCAGATGATGCATCACAGCAGTGTTTTCCAGAGCTGTCCTGGCTCATCTTTCCACTGGCACCACTCTCATCCCTCCACTTACAACTCTGTTGGCCTCCGATGCACCCCACCAGTTTGGGGGATGCCAGGACTCTGTGTGTGTGTGCCTGTGTGTCATATGTATTAGCATCTGCTGGCATCTTTGTATTCACACCAAGCAATGTAAGATGAAAAACATATGTCCAAGTGAAATATCTAATTAAAAAGCATCAAGTGGCTTTTTGGGAGGCTGTCCTGCACTGTGTGGTTTTAGTGCCATCTCCACAGGGAAGGGTGGGCTCAGGGCTCCCAGATTCTTGTTGTGGACAAGACTTCTCTTTGCTGAGTGGAACTCCTGGTGAGAGGATCAAGCAGTGAGGAGCAAACCACCATTTTCCAGTGCCCAGACTGGAAACTAGTTGAAATGTTTTATTTTGAGATAAAAACCACTGAAGCCCGAGGAGTCTCCATTGCTCATCTTCTATGACAAGGGTTCTAAGCCAGTTTTGAGCTGAATCACTGGATGTAGGAAGTGCTGGGTGAAAAGTTTGTTTGTGGGAGTCAGACTACCAGCCATATGCCTAACAAGGTTGCCAGACCCTGCTAGTTGTGAAGCAACAAAAATAGTAGTTGAGATGTGACAGAGTGTAGGGTATTAAAGCAGATCAGGTCTAATTGGCCAGGGTCTGCCTGGGCAAGGCTGGTGAGAATGAGGAAGGTGAGTACAAGGAGTTACCACTGCATAATGGCCAAGCAGCAGCTGCATACATGGATCAAAGTGCATTGAGGTGCCTTTTCCCAATACATAATTAAAAGCAGCAGTTGAGGGATCACAGCCAAGTCACTCACTTGAACACCAAGGGACAGGCTGAGGAACCCGTGATGCACACCACAATCAACCCACACACTCCCTCCCTCCTACTTTTGCTGCTGACATACCTCCACATAAGTGGTATCCACAAAAAGTTATGAACCAGCTATGCATGCGGGGCATGGGGAGAGGTATTTAACACCATCCTCTCTCCATGCTTAATATATCTGTAGCTGCTCTACAGTGATCCATCAGCCCTTTATCCCTTTTCCAAAGGCTGATGCTTCTTTTTTGCCTTTCTAGCCTCCAAAATACTCCAAAATTGCAACTTGGAAAGGCTTGAGTGCTTCCCAACACAGGTAACTCTGAAACCTAATGCTTCCCTGTCACAGTTCACCTGTGATAACTCTACTTGACAAAAGGCTCATGTGTGAGAAATTGTCTATAGCCTGAATCCAGTAAAGACTACTATTTTCTTTCCCAGTTTGCCAAAATAAGAACAGAACAGGATAGGAGAGCTAAAATGTATTTAAAACAGCACTTACTTACAATTTACAAAAAATGTATCCTTATTATCTGTTCAAGTAGAAAGTTATGGCTTAAACCTGAGAGATGCTTACATCCCCCTTACAGAGCAAGGCATGGACCCCCCCTCCTCAGTGTGTGCCAGGAGCCGCTGGGAGAAATGAAAATCCAAATAAATCCTGGGGTGTTGTACAGGTATACAGGCCTTCCCAAGCGAAAAGCAAAGAGGACACTTGGTGGAACCAGTTCACACGCAGCTCAGTCCTTCTGAACAGAAGTGGTGTGTCATAGTCTCAGTGGCTACCTGGCCAAGGCACCAAGAAGCTCTTCACCCCCCATGGGAAAGTTATGCCCTTACCCACAGCCAAGGGGAAGAGACTGTGCTTGTTAGGGTCTATGGCAGGGCCAGAGTGAGGAAAACGAAAACCAAAGCTGGCCCTGCCTGTATTATAGAAAGGTACAGATCCTATTGACCCAGCCAGCAGCATCTGACCATCGTGGTGGGGTGAGTGTGCTCCTGGGGGTGGAGGAGAGCTGCAAGGAGGGAGAGAGGGAGGGAGGTAGTGTGTGGAGAAGAGGCCGGTCTGACAGAAGAAACCTGGGCAGCTGTGAATGAGGAGGACTGCAGGATGCTCAGATGTTTGCAGCATGTGTAAAACACAGCTGTGGAAAAAAGGGCTTACACATGGCAGGAATAATTGCCCTGTGGGATGCCAATGGCTTCAGTGGCTCCCATGTAGTTGGTGCATCTCACCATGGTGCAGTTTCTTCATGGCTGCAGCTCCATCTGTGCTCTCCTAAACCCCAGGGATCCCTGCACAGGCACAGGAATCTGAGAAGAGCTGTAGGTGAGGAAGGCTGGTGCTCATGTCCAGCAGAGTCACAAAGGCAAATCGTTCCTCCTCATCAGGTAGGTCTGAGTCCCCCACAGCTGGTCTCCCCAGTCTCATTGGGATGTCAGGTCCACATCCCCTCTCTGCCCACATCAGGCCAGGACGGCAGGCATGTCACTGAGCTCTGGAAAAAAGGACACAGTGAGCTACCAATACAACTGCATTTGTTTTGACAGCCATTGTGAGCAAACACAACCTGGTTGAAAATGCCTGCAGCCCAGGTTGGGTCATTTTGTCTGAATGATAGCTCCATGGGTGCAGAAACATGGTGCATTGGAGAGTCCTCAGCCAATCCCACCCTGCCTTGCAGAGCCAGGAGTGCTCAGTGCCTCCAGGGCCTCTTTTCACAGCATCACAGAGTAATGAGTATTGGTGGGGACATCTGGAGGTGTATGCCCCAATCCTGTGCTTGAAGCAGTGCCAGTTGGATTGAGCTGCTCATGGATTTGAATACAGAATCCTGCCACCTACACCTGAGGCTGAGATAACCCAGAATGCATCCTTCTTCATAGTATGGACACCCATCACCAACCCAGTGATCAGGATGCCAGTGACCCCACAGAGACCACCCCATGCAGGTTGCAGCTGCTTTCCTTGCCCTGCTCACCTGTCCTGAACTTGTTGTAGGTGCCACTCTCTAGCACTGGGTTACTGTCCTGGGCACAGCACGAGAAATTCCGCTCTCGCCACCTGCAGGGGGAAAAGCACCTGGATCAGGCCTTTGCTCACTGTGGTTTTCCTCACAGATCCCTGCTGCTGTGGACACAATTTTCCTACTTCGTAAGTGCAGGTATTTTGGGATTTTCTCATGTCCTTACAGAGAAAGGACTCCAGTGCACGACTGATGTCTAAGCATCCACACTTCATGTGTGCAACAGCATTTTGAATGCAATTTTGTGACTAAGCCCTGTTTTCTCAGCAAGATTTAAGAGCTCAAAAGCCCCAGAAATGTTTGCAGCCACTGGTTGTTAAGCAGCCAGGGAAATTTAAAAATCGTGATTTTAGTGTGTTCATAAACCTGACAAAGGAGAAAACACAGGGCACTGAGGCGCTGCTGATGGCCCTTCTGTCCCAGCAGGGTTGGGAATGCCCTTGTTGCAAGGCCAGCCCAGAGGAGTTTCTTGTTTGTTGGACCAGAAGCACCCACAGGGCCTGGGAAACACACACATAACATGAACACAGGCCTGGAGGAGACAGGCATGGGAAGGTCTAATGGTGGTGGTGATGCTTTACAGGGGTGATTGTGAGCCACCCTGCAACACGGAGCCTTGAGAACATGGTGAAAGCTGCTAAAGCAAGACCTGAGGAGAACAGAGCAGGGTAATAGAGAAAGGAAGGGAGAGAGCCACTTTGCCTTGGGAAGGGAAAAGCCTGGATGCCCAACAAACATGCCTGTACAGTGCTAGTTCATTACTTTGTCAAACTGCTACTAATTCATTTCTTCACCATCCCAGAGCAATATTAACACTTCAACATTTCCCTATGCCATAGCAAGTCATAGCAAATCCAGACTGCTCACCCAGCAGCTTCCCAAACCTTTTACCTGCTGTCACCTGCAGCACAGTTGTGCTGCCAGCACCCTGCAAAAAAAATTCCCCTGGACTGGCTGCTCTGATCCTCCCACCCACCCACATCCAGCTGAAGATCTGAGCCCAGCACATCCTGCTTTCCTTGGGCACAAGCGGGATGAGAGCATAGGCACGATCCTCATGCAACTGTGGCAGAGCAGAGCATCCAACAGCACAACACAACCTGCTGGGGTGAGCCTGTTCCATGACCCCCAGATTTCCTGATTATCTTTGACAGAGCAGAAGGAAATAAAATGAGGTGTGACACACTCAGATATTTTCATCTGATAGGATGGATTTCCTCAGAGGCTCTGGCATATGCAGACAGAGAGACATGGAGCACTCAAATATTAACACAGAGAGCTTTCCTTGCAAATCAGTCCGATGAAACATTGTCTAAGTAGTAATAATAATTAGTAGTAATAATAGTTAGTTCTTTTCTCAGCCCATCAGCTTTGATAACTGGTTTATGTTGCTATCATAAATCCACCACTTTTCCACTGAAGGCAAACAATGCCTGAGATAACAAAATAGAAAGGGAAAATAAGAGCAAGCAGGAGAAGAAGAGAGGTTTGGGGGGACTTTCAGGGCTTTCTCCCATTTCCAGAAGAGAAAGCTAATGTCTCAAGAGTAGTTTTAACTCTTCAGGTTAACTGAAAGCATCCCTCCTTCCCTCCACGTTTTAACTCTTCAGGTTAACTGAAAGCATCCCTCCTTCCCTCCACCCAGAGCAAGAGAACGGTCATTAGTACTTACCAGTGCAGAGCAAAGATGAGTGAGATGAGGAGCAGAGAGGTCAGATCTGTCAGGATCCACATGATGTTGTACTGCTGTGGAGTCTGGAAGAAAACAACAGAGGTTGTGTTCCACCACCAAGGACCACAAGACGTGCAAAAGAAAGCTACTCAAACTCTTTCTGCTGCTCAAATATGGCCATTCAGCTGACTGGTTTGCATGTGCAGTAACATATCTTGGGTGTTCAAAGCATTTTGTGGCATTTCAAAGTGGCCACTCACCGCTGGATGTTGGTGCCAAATCATCATTCTTCATAAAAGCAGATCTGTTGTGTGGCCAAGAAGGTTGTACCACATCACAGTGAATGTAACAGGGACCTCTTGCTTGTACAGGCAGGCCCTGTACTTCTCTGTTTCCCCTCACCAATAACATCATGGTGACATCTCATTTTCTCTGGCAAAACTGCCCTTTCCTGAACTCCACAGAGGGTCTGGGGTGGCTCCTGCTCTGAGTCTAAGAGCATCTGAAGATTCATCCTTAGACTGGACCTCCACCCAACCTGAGAATGGACAGAAACAGTACAGTGCTCTGGATGGGAGCATTGTAAAATCTACTTCAAGAGTGTGAAGCCAGTTGTTCAAAGTCCTTAGGCTGCAGGGACTCTGGTGAGACCACTGGCCTAGGTGCTTCCTGGTCCTACAGGTTGTCCAAGGCAAAATAACAAATATAAAAATTATGTGAAAATTCCTCCCAGCAAAGAAGGATTATTTCATTTGTTGTTTTCCTTGGACTTTTGGAACAAGACCAAGTTTGAGAAGGGTATTGGGAAGCTCTGGGAAATGAGAAACTTCTGACATCAAGAAGGTGCTTCAAAAGCTTAGAAATGGAAATTCTCATACATCAGCTTGTGCCCTCAAAGGCTCTTCCTTTCTCCCTGCACAAGTCTCAATATCACTTCTTCCCTTACCTCAAGGCCTAAGATGCAAATTCTGACAAGTAGGGTGCTTCTACCAGAGCCAGGAGGAAAGAGAAGGGTGTAGTAATACTTGTAGTGGCTTAGAGGTTCCAGGTAAGCCAGGTTTCAGCTCAGGTCTTTTTCATGCAAAGGATCCTTAAAGGATACTTTATCTATATGTTCACTGGCCCATGGTCTCCAAAGGTAGCCATGAACATCCCAACCCTACTTCCCGCTCCTGGGATAGAGAAGAGTTTCACTTACCATGAGGAAGAGTGGCTGGCTGAGATCCTTCAGCAAGTGGACGGCGTTGGTGGTCACAGAGTGTGCCCCCGAGCACCAGGCCAGGGAGAAAAGCCATGGCTCATTGACCACATAGAGGTTGGTGGTGATGTTTGCCTCGGCATATTTCCTTTAAAAGACCAAAAGGCAACAATCTTGGTTAAGCAAGGAGGTTAGTACTTCCTTTGGGCTTACTCAAGGAGATTCAAGAAGATGATGGGAAATTGTGGTAATTTTCTATAGGAAATGCTTACTTTAGGACTTAGATAAGGAACACAAAGGAAAGCCAACCAGACAATAATTAATCATTAACAACTGGTTAATACAGAATAGCTGAATTGCTGTAAACAAAAACAGATAAAATGCCCAAAAGGTCAAAATTTTTCTAACCCTTCTGCCATATGAATTAACGTAATGATGTGTTTTTACAGGAGGTTGTAGCCAGGTGGGTGTTGGTCTCTTCTTCTACGTAGCAACTAATAGAGGAAATGGCCTCAAGCTTCGCCAGGGAAAATTTAGATTAGATATCAGGAAAAATTTCTTCATGGAAAGGGTTAGCAAGCATTGGAATGGGCTGCCCAGGGAAGTGGTGAAATCATCATCCAAGACTTATTTAAAAAATGTGTTTATGTTGCACCTGGGGACATGGTTTAGTGGTGGGTTTGGCAATGCTGGGATAATGGCTGGCCTCAATGATCTTAGATGTCTTTTAAATCTAAATGATTCTGTTATTCTATAATCTCCTTGTAGTGTGTCCAAAACCACCTTGAAGCTGCCATTCAAGTTTGTTGTTTGCTGCATCAACTCATAATTTCTCAAGTTCTTATAAGCTATTGAAACTTGATATGAAGTTCATTCTTTCTATAATGTAATGTATTATCAATCCCAGCATTCATAAATCTACCTAGGATATACCCATGGGAGGCTGGATAATTGTCCATTCTCCACAATTCAGTGTTGGTGGGAGTGAGGATGGCATGAACAGAAAGACAAGAAATCAGGAGACAGCTGTGTTATTCTACCAGAAGATCCTCAGATCCCGGTCAATATGGAATTGAGGGCAAGAGGAGTAATTATATGTACCACCTCTTAGTCACCAGTAGAAGTGAACTGCAATCTGTCACCCCTATAATACATCAGGGATGGCCACTTGATCTGAAGGACCACTTTACAAAATGCTATAGATTCTGGAACCCGTCACTGGAGGGAGACATTTCCCCATGCATGAGGCAAACATAGTCCAGCTGCAGTCTAAAGACAGTACTTGGGCCTGAAACCTACCGAATATCTTCACTGGACATATCAGTGTAGACCAGATTGAGTTTGACAATGTTGTTCTTTAAGAGGTCTTCAACTGGTGCCTTACGGCCCACGGTGTGCTGAAATCCAGGAGCAACAGATTGAACAAAGGACCTCATGTTGTTATTCAGCCATAGGACCTGCAGGCAACAAGAGGAACCAGTGAATTCTCAGCAGAAGAATTCATGCCCCTAATATGCTCTACTGTAAAGTTAATATCTTGAGGAGATTAACCCAGCCTATCAAATGACATGTTTCTCCCAATGATCAAAGAACATCTGGATGCAGGGTTAAAACTTGCAAGACATTTTCATCAAAACATAAGTATCCACTGTTCCTTGCTTATCGACTGGTGATCAGTGAGTACGTTTCACACAGCCCAACAAAAGATGTGGTGTTGGAAATGAATGAAAAGACAGCTTCAGTTTATGGAAAAGGCAACAGAAAATATTCTGTTCTCTCATTCTTCCAGCGTGGAAGAAAAAATCTTCAGCAGATACAGATCAGCGTAACTCCCCAGACATCAAAGGGTATGCAACCTCATTCACATAAATTTAGTATTCATCCACTGCCAGAAGGAGAAAGGCAATAAAGGCTCCCAATTTCAATTCTGTATTTTAATTTAAGCCAGAAGTTTTTATGCAATATATAAAACAAGCATGGGTAGCAGGGAGTAGACTGACAATTATTACAATTATGCAAGGGTGCTGTTTGAGGGCTAAGGCATCAGCTGGTATATATACTGCCGTACTTCTTTTTGCTGCCTGGAAGGTTAGACCATTTTGTACCTGATGAGGAGCTAATAGCAGGAATATACTCCAAATAATGTCTTTTAAAACGAGAGAAATGCAAGGGGCCAACTTGATGCAGGTGAAATCATGCAGGGTGTGACCCCAAAATCCCAATTTGGAGAGGATGAAAAAGAGATATGGAGTGAGGACACCCTACCAGATGGGGTTTAATCCCTGACTCCTTGAGAATGACTTCCAGCGTTCTGCTAATCCACGAGTTCCTGTAAGGATGTTTGTCTGGAGGGCGGTACAGATCAAATATCACAAGTTTATTGTGACTGTCTGCAAGGCGCAAGAAATTGCTCAGCTTGTAAATGGACTGATTCATTGCCTGGTTTTGATCTGCCTCTGACAGTGAGCCCATGAATGAAAAAGGTTTGTCCTAGAAATAATAGATACCAAAAGAAAGAAATCAATCAAGCAGTTTGCTCTGGGATTCAGCTGTATATAAAAACCTCATATTTCTAAAAGGGAAAAGGTTTGATATCAGTCCTCAACAGGTGGTGATATTTTATTTTGCTTATCTCTTCTACATTAGAAATGGAGGAAATCAACCCAGGCTGTGACGACACTGCTTCTGGGACCTAAATTTCATAGCTCACAGATAGCTCTGCTGTGCTTCTCTGTCCCACCTGCTAGCTCTGAATATTATGCACAGCACATTCCACAAGTAGCTCTTGTCTTCTTCCCCCAGCCCATGAATTCTGCTGCTGCCAAGATAAGGTGACACAAGAACACCCACCAGCCAGTTGCTGTAGGTCTCCTAAGCCTAAAGGCCAACTGGAAAAAGCAGAGAGACCCAAACTGAAGGGTTTCTACTGACTTCTTTGAGTTTTGGCTCAAACAGTAATTCCTTTTCTAACACTGATGCTGTTAAGTAATAGGCATCTGGTGTCTCTTCTACATCCCGCTGGCAATAGTCATAGAATCATAGAATCGTTTGGATTGGAAGAGACCTTTAGAGCTCATCCAGTCCAACACCCCTGCAGTGAATAGGACATCTTCAACTGGATCAGGTTGCTCAGAGCCCAGTCCAACCTGAACTTGAATGTTTCTAGCCCTTTATTACACTTACCTTAAGGAACCATGTTCCAGCATTCAACTTCTGCAGGGTATCCCAGGAGAATAATGCAGCATTTTGATCAGTGTCATTAGGGTAGACCTCTTTGATGTTAGTTGTCCTCTTCAAGGTGGTGTCATGCATGAGGAAAGGAACCCCATCATAGCTGTTGAAGAGCAAGAGTTCAGGTCACCTGGGGTGCAGCTTCATTCACGGCAAGAGCAGACTCATTCCAGGTCAGAATATGTGGGCCACCGTAAATGCAGCAGTATGGCCTCCCTCAGTGCAGAGGGTGCGATGGGGAGGAAGGCTGAGGATCAAAACACCAGTTTATTTGCAGCTTAAATACTGCTAGGTGACCTGGGAGAAGTCATGCCTGTCTGTGCCTCAGTTCCTTAGGAGCAACACAGAGATGGTGACCTTTGTGGCAGCCAACCCCCACAAAAATGGATAGTGACTCATGGTTGAAATCTCTTTTTGCTGACATCAGAGTGTTTCTATGGTTTTCAAAGGACTGAAGTCTAAGTAGACAGTGATGGAAATGCAGAATTTTCTCTTATAGAAAGGTCTAGATAGGTACAGCATCTAAGTATCAGTGTTTTTCTCATTCAGTGTCTGGAAATTGCTCATCATGCACAGAGTGTTAGCAGTTCATGACAATGATTCCACCAAACAAAGGCAATCAAAGATCTAATAATTAGGACAATGCTGTCACAAGTCTGAACACAATTTTCTGTTGGTCTGTAGACCTGATACAACCCTGACTGTGACCTGGATGTCAGACTAGAGTAGGTACTTGTCTTTATACTCTGTCAAGCATTTAAAATATACTGTAGAAGTAATGATTGTTAAATCAATAGCTGCAGCTTATTGACTTGCCTGAGAACAACCATGCCCTACAGCCCCTGTCATCATATGCCATCCGAGAGGCCCTGTTCCAACCATCAGTAAAACCTAATTGCCTGGAGCTGCTTATCTCAAAAAAAAAAACCTTAGAAGAAGCAGCATATGTTCTGTGAGATGCAATGTTTTCCCCTCACCTAATGGTGACATCTGTCTCAAGACCATCCCCACCATGCTCAATTGTCTTCTGAAATGACATCTCAGTATTTTCTGGTGCTAGCTGAAAAAAAAAAAGTGCATGAGCGAATCATCTTCAAAAACACTCTGGAGGACTCTGTAAGTACTTTCTGCCTTTTTGTAACACCTCTGGTTTTTATTAAGGAAGCCTCATTATATTGTTAGTCTACTGTTTGTTTTCTTCCACTTTAGCCAAACCCATTTTGTAGAATCACAGAATGGTTTGGGTTGGAAGGGACCTTGAATATCATCCCATTCCAACCCCCGTCATGGGCAGAGACACCTCCCACTAAACCAGGTTGCTCAGGGCCCCATTCAGCCTGGCCATGTCCCTCAGGAACAGCATTATCCTTATAAGCAAACCCATGCAGTGAGTGATGCCTTTGGCATGCAGTCCCAACCAGACATGTCTCCTCTTCCACCCTCCACAGATTTCATGGGGGAAAAAACCCCCCAAACAACAGAAGATGATGATGATGAAGGTAGCAAGACACAGGAGGAAGAAATTACATAAAATACCTTCTCCAGACCTACCATTGGTGCTCCACGGTGTCCAATGAGGGCTGGCTTTGGTCCAAGTGTTCCCATCTCTCTGATGCAAGGAGAGTACATTCCCAGAGGTATCAAGAAAAGAAAGAGAAGGATAGCCACGTATGGACCAATAATTACCACCTGAATAACTGAAAGAATTTGAAGGAGGAAGGCTAGAGTTAATCCATGAGGTAACATATGAGTCTGCCTTGCAACTTGACAGCTCTCCAGCTAAATGGCTACTTGTCCCATCCCTTTTTCCATCCCTTCTTCCCCTAACTTTCACTTTCTCTTCAAACAATGCAAACCAGGAAAACAAACTGGTCAAAGCAAGGGCACAGGCTAAGTCGGGATTGCAAGTTTTATGCTTTAATTACATCTCATTATGCCTTACAGGAAGACACGGCCTTAATTTTTTTTACTTTAGAGGTGGAGCAATGAAATATCCTCCATCTGTAGAAAAACAAACCTCAACAGAAGCATACTAATTTTTTTCTTGCTCAGATAAGAACAAGTACCATTCTCAAGATTCATTCACACTGAAGAAGAGGAAGAACATTTCTCCTTCAACTATGTTACATCTTCTTATGGTAAATACTTCCCTGTTTTTTTCACATTGTTGTTAGTGACCTCCTGTGTGTGACCTGGAGAATCCTACAGACTCTAAGATTGTGGATATTGCACCTCAGAAACTTGCCAATTCATTACCTATGGTCTTCTCTGGAGTCTGTTGCCCAAGAGTCTCAGAGACCCTTCACTTCAGGAACCAAAACAAGTCCTCCGAGAAACCAGCACCTATGCACCAACACCTCTTTCCTGAATGGGTACCACCACCCCTCTGCACCTTGTGCCAGTGGCTCTGAAGGAATCTGGGCTTACAATAAGGTGATGACTGAGCTACGAGTGCATCAGGCATGATGCTGCATAATGTCTGGGATCCCTGCATATTCTCCCCCAACTTCCTCAGCTGTAGTCCAACAATAAAAATCCTGGACTGGAAAAAAATTCTTTCACCACTCCATTATGTCTGTGACTTTTATTGCAAATAACATCTGCAGATGGGTATCATGTAGACAGTTTTGGCTATATGGAAAGACAAGGTCAGAGAAAAACAGCCAGTCCCAGGTTCAGGCTTTTCTGCAGTTGTTCCTGGCATCTGGCTTTGTCCTTACAAGACCTGGTCATACTTTCTAAAAGTGTACAGGAACTTCTCATGACATAACACTAGGAACTGAGCAAAAATCTTTTTCCCCTATCTCAGCTGGCTTCTCCTGAGATATGCTAGTCTGAAATGGTTTTGACTGACTGGACTGGAGATCCCTTCTGACACAGCTAATCTGTGTACAGCAACCAAAAATCAGCCAAGAGAGCTGCCACTGGCAGCTTTCTCCTGCAGAGGGCTGAACAGATTTTCACACATCACTCGGAACACGACTGCTTCTGCTAATCTCCTCTGTCTCAGTGCAGGTCACTTCCTCAGTATAGGGCAAAACTGTGCAAGAGGGTATGCAAACCATAAACACACTGGGACAGAAACAGGACAGTCCACAACCGAAGCCACAGCCCTGCTAATTTCCCTGGAATATGCAGAATTTAAAAGTCTCCTCCAGATGGAGTGCAGGTGTGGGAGGAGAGGGCTCCTGAACACCTCTTTTCCCATGCTGATATACATCTGTTGTCATACAGGGAGCAGGAAGCAGAGCTGCTCTACCTTTCTTATCTGCTCTGATGGCATGAAGAGCCACGGGCCAGGACAGGAGGACCATGATGGCGATGGCCCCTATGTGGAGATAGGGAGCTGTGATCTGGCAAGGAGAGAAAAGCATTTTAGTCAAAGGATGAACTGTGGAGACACATGGAAACAAACCCCAGCACAGTTACAGCCCTACACCTGGATGGGCTCCTGCTGCAGATATCAGGAGTTCAACCACTCTCTCACACCTGTGTTGGATCCACCAAATACTCAGAATCTGGAGGAGAGACATGTGGCCCTGGCCAGGCCAGAAGGGAATGCTCCTTAGACTGAGGAATGCTTCTTACTGCTTTCCTTTCTCCTAAGTCAGCTGAAGGGGACACAACTATCCCCACCCATGAGGACATGATTGCCATTACTGTTATGCCATAATCTGTGACCCTCTTCCAGTTTAACCCAATCTAAACTATTCCAATCCAACCCCATCCAGGTAATAGTTATCTCCACACTACACTGCAGTTAAATCATTAAAGTGATGTCAAGAGACCTGAGTGATAAAATGTGGTATTTACATTTGTATGAAACTATTGTAGTATAAGAGAAGCAGATGTATTATATAATCATTAGATTCAATTTCTTTACTTCTAAAGATGAAACAAGAAGATCATAAGCTAAAGATCACTTCTGTGGTTATCATGAATGCATGAGTAGAGCTGGAAACCAAGCAGAAATAGTTTTTGTACAGACTCTGAACGGTTGTTGGTATGACACACTTTTCATAAAACTAGGCAAATCTGAGCAAGAAACCAGTCCCTCATTTTCTCATGCTCATCAGACCCCTGTAGTGCTTGTTCCAGCTAGAACTGATAGCAATTAAGGTATGGGCTAGGGCAAAAAACTATCCAGATGCAAGTCTTTCCTACTGCTTAGTACTGATGCTGATTCTCTAGCTAGAAAGGTTGGAAAAAAGTATCAGTCATTGAGAGATGTTATTGCATGTGATACTGTCTGCCTCAGACACTTGATACCAACATCTCTCAAGCAGGATTAGGATTCAATTGCAAAAACAGAGGTGCCATATGAGATGTCCAGAATACATGAGATAGATTTGCAGGGCTAATGGATATGACACAGGATCTACAAGAGTTTCATGTCTTTTGGGAGCAGCAGTTGGAGGCCACCTCAAAGGGCATGGACACCTGAAATAAACAGCACCTGTGGGGAACCCAAAGGCTCTTGGGTCTCCTCCTCATCCACATCCCCTGGTGTCTGTCAGGGGCAGGAGGAGCTGGTGGTTTCTCATGACCTTTGCCACTGAATAGACCAATGGTTAGCAAACTTTATAGAGCAGGAATGTGCAATTAACCACACCCTACAAACATCACATCTTTGATTCCTCTTCCAGTCCATTTGCGTTGCTCTTCCAGCCTTCACAAGCACTAAGCCACAAAGGGAGAAGTAACAGATCCAAATAACGTGGAATCATAGAACTGTAGAGTGGTTTGGATTCTGCAAAGCAGCTGTGTAGCCAAAGGCTACATACTTCTTCCTTCCCAATACAAGTGGAGACCTGAATGCTCAGACACTGAACAGCACTGGGCAGCTCTTGCCTCCATCTTCAGATCTGATGGGAGTTGTGGAGGCATCAACCAAACACTCTGACCTCCTGCATCCAGCATGTTGTCCCACCTGATACCAGTGCTCTCCACCTGCTCCCCAAAAACTCAGTGGTGTCCTGACCCTAGGAAATTAAGCTCTTATGAGTCACTGAAATTGTGCTAATACTAAATCTGCTGTAGTGGCAGAATCTGATGAGGGAGAAAGTTCTTGCTCCATCAACCCTACCAGCCAAAGGGGTCTGATTTTTCTGCCCTGAACAGGTGAAATTGGGGGAAAATAACAAACCAACCAAACAAACAAACAAACAAAAAAACCCCACACAAACTCCCACTAACAAACAAAACCAAACTACAACAACAACAAATCAAACAAACAAACAAACACACAAACAAACAACAAAATGCTATAACTCCCCAAACTGAGACACATAGCCTGAAACTCAGCCTCAGGTCTTGGTTTCCTTTCTCCTAACAGGAAATGTTAAGTCGTAATAAAAGTTTACTCAGAACCACATACCCTGACAGGAAAACCCACGTGAAAAACACCCACCAGAACATCTTTTACAGAATATCTTCTATCAATTTTCACAAAATATTTCTAATCGCTCATTGTTCTTTCAATCAGACCTCCCAACTCCTCTTACCTGGAAGGACAGGCGGACAGTTTTCCAGTGATCTCCCCAGAGTATACTTAATGCAAAGAGGCACGCAATAGAGAAGCCCAGGACAACAAACGTACCAATCTGGGGACACAAAGGAGTCATAAATCAGCTTCAGCATTTCTGCACAGGGTGTGCCATCCATCTGAGTCACAGGCTAATTTAAGCAGCTTGGTAAATTGTTTAGGATGCATGAGATTGGCTTCCCCAGTTCAGAGACAGAGAGATTCAATGGGACTAAAAGCAGACCAACAATGCTATCATTGTTTTTTTCTGTATGGCAGGACTGATCTCAAGAGTTGGTTACCCAACTAAGTCAGCCCTCAGGACTCCCTCTATAATCACTGGATAAAGAGGAATTTCTAGAGGTGATCCATTCCTGCTTGCAGTATGATGGAATATGGCTCTCTCAGTTGATATGGATGGAACCTAGGTGACCAGCTTACATTAAATCTAACCTGCAGCAGGAATTCATCACTTCTAAAGTCAGAAGTGACAAATTACATCCAAAAGGGATAGTAAAAAAAATTCCTTATGCTATGAGCTGCTCTGCAACAGACTTCAGCAACAGCAAACATTCCCATAATTAAGAGATGAGAGTTCACTTTTCAATCAAAAAGGTGAGGAGGCATCTTAGCTTAGTCTTCAGCTTCTTGTTTAGTTTGGTACCAGCACAGTGGTGATGGCAGGCCCTTCTTGGTACATCATCTATCTGCTGACAACTATGGGCAAGCAGAAAATATACCAAGGCCCTACCATTCTTCAGGGGATCTTCTATGGATCAACACCTTAATAATCTTTGTCTTACACCCAAAAATGCTATTTTGGTTTTTTTTACAAATTATTCTACATATTTCTGGTTCTTCTGGAATTCTGTTCTCAATAGTAAAAATGCCTCAGTTTTTATTACTTAAGTAAAGAAATACAGGATCGGTATCCACACATTCAGCTATTCCCTTGCACTGCAGGATTTGCAATCACATTACATTTTATCCTGGACTGCATGGCTAGAGGAGCATTTCTTAAATGCCTTACATAGTCCCAAGAATTACTTAAGGATGATGATTCTAACATGTAACTTTGCAGGAACAAATCTCTGAGGATTTATTTTTGTGCCTTCAAAACTCCAGGTGGCATTTCCCAAACCATAGAATAGAATTAGAGAATTATAGAATTCTACCATTTGGGTTGGAAGGGACCTTAAAGATCAGCTAGCTCCAACCATGGCAGGGATGCCACCCTCTAGATCAGATTGCTTAGGCCCCATCCAGCCTGGCCTTGAACACTTCCAGGGAACCAACCAAAGACCAAAAGGCATGAGAATGCCTTGGAAAAGCCATATTTCTCTTCTGCATAGAGAGCAGACCCTTTTTTCACTATTGCTGGGGTCTGCTACAGAAAATCATACTGTGCTTCTCCTGGAAACTTTGCTTTTGACTTCATGTTACCATATGTAGATGTGTCAAATATAGACATCTTCACCTGAATGAGTCACTGCAGGCACCTTTGAGAGTCAGTAGAGAAAAAAGGTTCTTTGAGTGTGATTCATCTCATCTTAATTTAGATGCCTATGACCAACCGGATGAATTGCATCCTCAGAGGATTCATTTCCCTCCACTGAGTGCAAAAGGAACTTGAATGATCAGCTCAGGTGGAGATATCATTCTTACAGACGTCTAAATCCTCATAAGATTAACCTCTTCCCTCTCTTCCTTCTCTCCCATAGTCCAAGAGGTTTTTCATGCAAAGAAATACCACAGACTCAATTAATTTAAAGCACAGACTAGAGTTACCAGAAAGCCCTGACTCTCCCCACCTTGTGACTCCAGTGCAGGTACAGCTGCTGACCTTCTGCGAGCAAACACAACGCAAGGACCTGGGAAATCAAGAAGAAATTGTATGCATCCTGGGAGAAGACGATGACGTGTGTTCAATGAGGTACTTCTGGACTTATTTTTACATTGGGAAGTTACTTTACAGTAGGTCTTCCTGCACAGTGTCAAAGCTGTTTGCAGGACAGGTGAATGCAGAGAAATGTTTATTGCTACAGCAAAAATGCTTCTGAAATGGCCAAGCACGTGTCAAGGCTGCTCTGCAGGATCAAAGACTTTTTCATGGGTAACAGATAATTGGGCACTTAGGGGTACTCACTTTCAGTGATTTTTCTTTGTGAGTACAGACTCTGAAAGAGGATTGATGGCCAGGGTCAACACCTATTGTATAAACCAATACAGCACTAACCCTGATTATTTTCTGTGCATTGGTGGTGATTAGAGGCATATCAACCATGAGAGAGAGGCCAGGGAATAAAAAAATGCCTCCAAAGCAGCACAAAAATACAGAACAGACAGCAAAGGAGGCAATGCTCCCCCAGTAACCACAGGGAATGCAAGAGACAGGCACATCTCAGACCGGAGAAAATTATCTTGGAGATTAAATTACTACAGTTTTTGGTTGTTGGCATGTTCCTTCCCTCTGATGGGAAGTTGGAGCCCTTGGGAAGGGTTCCCGTGATGCATGATGCAAACCCCAGCCAAGACAGGGGATAACCCAAGATGCCTTGAACACCAAAAAGCCAAGGATGAGGAAAGTCAGTTCACAGCTTTGATGGAGTTTCTTCACGTTGTTCCAGACCTAGGCAACCAATGGACCTGGACATGAATTTCACCAGGAGCAGCACTTTGCTACTGTGAAAATGCACAGGTCTATGTTCAGGAGTCTGAATGCCTGGGGTGAGGTTCCTGACCACTCTAAAGGATAATTTGGGGACCAATATCACCAGACATCAGGGCTTAGAGAAAAGTATCAGTTAGTAGACATCAGTGCTCCACTGAGGAGGATCATTTATGATGCAACTCTCTCCAGAATATAGGATAGTGGTATTGTATGAAAACAGGACATATAGACTTAGGGGAAGAGGATCTTCTCTCCAGAAACATAACTGCAAAGGAATGTAAGTTGTTTCCCACCCATCTACAAACACACTCTCTTTCTGGGATCATGCTTATTTGAAGCAAGATATAAGTCCAGGCTGGATGGGGCTTTGAGCAACCTGGTCTAACAGAAGGTGTTTCAGTCCAGGACAGGGTGATTGGAACTAGGTAATCTTGAAAGTGCCTTCCAACTCAGACCATTTTATGATTCTGTGATAAACTCAGCAGTGAATACAGATCAGCCTTTAAGTGATTTTTTTTTAACTGAGTTCCTTTAATGGAATCCTATACCCAGTATATGATGAGTAACAGTGGGAGCAATCCAGAGAGAACTGAAATACTGCTAGAGATCTTAAGTCAGCCCCATTTAAATAAGATACTTCTGGGGAAAAAAAAACAAAGAAAAAGGACCCTTTGTTCCTTTTCTGCAAACAATGTTACACACAGACCTGGTCCTTGCATACAGTAAAGCCAAACACTTAGAATATTCTGAGTTGGAAGGGACCACAAGGATCATCGAAGTCCATATTCTGCCTCTGTATGGGATCACACCAAGAATCAAACCATGTGCCTGAGAGCATTGTCCAGACGCTTCTTGAACTCAGGGCATTCTGTCAGGCTTGGTGCTGTGACCACTTCCCTGGGGAAGTGGTCACAGTGGAACACTGTGGAACACTTCCCTGTTCCAGTGCCCAACCACTCTGTGGGTGAAGAACCTTGCTGACGAACAAGGACATGGAGGCAAGCACTTAAACACTCGCCTCACCTGGAACAGCTGCTCACTCAGATGTTCACAACAGCTGGATTCAGGTCCTTACATTCACTTTCTGGCAAAAATACAGCAATTCAGAACTTGTCTGGTACCTTAGTCTCTGAGCAATGGAGGTTTGAAGTCACTTTTTGGATTTCAGTGTCAATTTGAGTTCTCTCAGTCTATGAATGGAGAGGCCACAACATATATGAACCCATATACTTTGTACATTCACAAGTCATCTCCCCACAACCCTGAGAACAAACATGGTTGAACTGCAAAGAGGAAAATGCTATCTGATGCTGTTTGAAAGTCTGAACAAGAAAAGATTTTTCTTCTCTGCTGAGCATGAACAGTTCTGTAATTAGACCCCTCAGCTTAACCTTTTAGCCCTAATAGGGTTGAGAAAATTGTCTTGGGGACTGATTGAACAGTTGAATTAATTGAAATTGATTGTTTGAAAAAATGACAGTGATGCATGTGGATGGAGACCATCTCTGTACTGACAGCTAGTGCTATTTTGTGCAGCATTTTCTTCAGCCACTTGTGGCTGGTGGTCAGAAGCGTGTATGCTTCAGAGGTTCATGATAAGGTCATGGAAGCAGGCTTCCGGGCTCCAGTTGGGTGCCATCATTAAGAAAAAGAGTATGGTATTTACATACAAAACCAGACCAGCCACTGGTTGCTATAAAATCTTTCTGCTCCAACAAAGGCATCAGGGTGCTCAGTTTCCAGATGTGACGGGCCGCTCATACAAAACACCACAATATTGCCTAGGTGAAGCTCTCCACTCCCTCCTGCAACAAGTGTGGAGATGGTCTCCATCCAACACTGTTCAACCAGAACTTGGAATATAATCCATTGTGGCACCAATGGCCATCATATTAGAAACATATTAGAGCAATCCAGCTATCGTATAATGCCCATACTGACAGATTTATTTAGAAATGGAAGGGCTGAGTCACAAGTACTAGCCTGTGAGGTTCCCAGTGTTTTGCTAGGTGGTCCATCAAAGCCTTCAGTGAAAGGAAAGCTCTGCAAACAGTGGTGGAGGGCTGGATTCCTGGTAGAGTCCTTTTCTGAAAGAGCCCTGCTGCAACGAGCATTATCCAGCCACAGCTATTAAAATACCCTTCATGCTTTGAGACAGTGGGAGCATAAATGATGACAGTGACAACTTTCCTCGCTTCCCTTTCCTTCAAGACCTAATCCTACTTAAGGAACAGCCTCATGCCCCCCAATACCACCACTCAACATAGATGTATGCAGCAGTCTTGCCACATAAGACATGGTGGTACAGTGATGCAATCAGTCAGGGAAGTGCCCTTAGAAACACCAAGCAGCTCTGGCTGGGTCACTTAACAGCTTCATGAAAGCAAGGAGAAAATGGAACTTCACTGCAGAGGCTGTCCTCAGAGCAGAGGAACATCTTCAAGTGTTTCTCCTGTTGTCTGATATTGTTCAGACTAGTTGTATTATTTCAGATTTATTTGTGCTCACCTTTCTGAGGAAGGTAAATGTTGTTAGCCCCATTAGACAGAACTGAGAGGCTTGAGGAGAGAAGGAGGATGTATCTACAAAAGAAAGAGTGAGACCGGGACTGAACTAAGCCATGCAGGACACCAGTTTCACTTCATAACTTCCATCTCCCTTTCTGACTTTACTTTGCCAGTCACCTGCCCTGACAGTTTGTGGTCATCACATTGACTCTGACAAAGACACGGAACTCCTCTAATGCTTGGACACTGGCTGTTGTTTGGATCCAGACAGAGCATGACCAGGCTCACACACCAGCCCCAGGGGTCTTCAGGCTACTCAAGCCCAGGAAATCGTGGGTAAGCCAGTTTCTAGTATGTCCTATGAGGCGTTGGAATGATCCTGAGGTTGACTCTAGATCCACAACCTGCTGAGGCACAATCTCAGATGCATCTCTGTCACATGGTCATCTCTGGCAAAGCTCCTAGTTGCCCAAAGTAGCATTGTAACATTACCCACACTATTCCATGGCCATTGGAAAAGCAGGTAGGCTTTGCTAAATAATAATCCTAGAGCCACTAGGATGTCACAAAACCCTTGTAAGAAATTGTTGTTGTTTATCCAACTCAGATCTCAGTTAGTTCACATCTTTTGTGATGTTATTGATTGCTGTGGGCATGGCCAAGCAGCTGTCCTATTTATCACTTTGGGGGTATTATTACTAGCACTAGAATAAAACCACTATTTACTTGTACTTCAGGAGGGACAAAGAACCCCAGAAAACCATTTGTGTTGGGCACTGCATGGACAAAGCCAAAAGACATTCCCTGTCATGAGCAATTTACAGACTGACTATATCATGACACATCAGGGAATGGGTAAGAACAGCAGGAATGGATGATAAAAGGTGGTTGTCTTGGTCACAGAGTTGAGACAAAGCCATAACCTCACTCTCAGCACCTGGCATTTCAAAATGAAAGTTGGAGCAGGCATGAGACTGAATGTGGACTCCAGTGTCTGGAGTTAAAGTGATTTCTTACCCTATAGCTCTGGATGCAGAAGGCAGAAACACAGGTGCAGATCTGTCTTTATTTGGGAGATTCCTTATGAGGGAAAGGACAAAGGAAAGGGATGAGTAGGTAGAAATTTTAGGGAAGGTTTGGGTTTGATATATTTTCAGTAACCAAAGCAGACAGCAGATTAGAACTAAAGAGAAAATTTAATAGGATTTGGGAAATTGAAGATTTCAGGAACCTCTTTCAACATAAACTTCAGCAGCATTTTTGTGACCATGTCTGTAGTCTCTACCTGGAGAAAACCCTCCAGTAAAGCCGAGTGAGTCAAGGTAGCTTCAGTGATAATATTCTTTTTCCTCTAAAGAACCTTTTTTTCCGGGATTAGAAGAACAACTCAGCTGTGATGACGTATCACCACTGCTACATGACTCAGAGCCCCATACTTCCCTGCTGCCAAAGGAACAATTTTTAGCTTCCCCTAAATCTAAATCCAGCCACTGCTGGCTCAGCTCTCCTTGTGTTCAAGGAGAGATTGGACACATTTATCAAAGGCAAACCATCAAAAGAAATCACAGAAACTATATCTGGCTCAGAGACCCCTGAACTAAAACTGGCCATTTGCAGGTGGATATGGGGAGAAAGTACCATAAACAATCATTGTGCTCCAAATCTTCCCCAGGCATCCACTGTCTCAGGATTGTATGGTGGGCTAGACTGAGCTTTAGTCTGTTTCCTTTTTAGTACTACAAGTCAAGGTCAGATCACAAGGAGCATTACTTACCAGTAACAGTGAGATGTATGTGAACAAGATTGAAGCCACTATAAGGATAACAAGAGACCAGAGAAACCAGAAGCCCAGATTCCCATAGTTATACCTGGAAAGCAATAAAATATTGTAATGGTGTTTGTGGTTAGCATGTGGACTGGAGGAGCCCTGTTCCTTGAAATTCTGAAATTTTCAAAGCAATGAAACAAAGAAAGAGGGAGGGATAACCTATCATGTAACATGAAAAGGTGATTAAGAGCCTCCTTCCCAAAATCCCTGATTGCATTAACCACCAGACTAGTACACCTTATTACACCTTTCCTTCCCATATTATTTGAGCAGTTTTAATTTAGTTTTAGAAGACAGATTTGCATTACTGTTGCCTACGTAATACAGAAGGAAAGGACATGCATAAATCTCTGACGATCATTTCTTACTTTTGAGTCTGGGAACATGGAATTCTCTTCCAGCAAGTTAGCTGGTGCAATGCCGCAAATTCAAGTCATTACATTTCTTCAGGTGGAATGAGGGGCTGGGAGGGGAAAGGGACTAAGAGAAGGAAAGAGCTACTTAGTCCCTTTCACTCACAATTTTTGGGATGATGATTCTCCCCTTTCTTTCAAATTCGCACTTACACCTAAAAATTGTAGCCAAGCAAAAGCCAGAGTCTCAGCACCTCTGAAGTCTCTGGACATTCAACTTGGATGCTGTAACCAAGAGTTTAAAATGCCAAATATTTGCTTCATGGCTAAAGTGCCCTGTTGCAGCACAGATGCTGGGGAGGGTGCTCATCCCTTCCCAGTCACCCTGATGACCTGCCCAAGGGGTGGGAGAGGAGGAAAAGATGGTACTTACCAGTCAAAGTTGTTGTAGTCATTTTTCCCTTCACCCCACATGTAAAGAAAGACCAGAGAAAAGCAGAAAGCTCCAATGAGCAATGGGAAAAACAGGCATTCCCGCTGGAGAGGGAGAGGAAGGACAAGTGGTCAGAGCCTTGGCTACTCCAAAGCAATCAGAGCAAATGGCAGGTACTTTTAGGCTGTTCCTAAAATATGTGGCTTGGTGTTAGAATTCTAACTGAAGTAAATATAGAGACAAATTCCCTCCCTGTCCCTTGTGACCAGGGATACGTCCTCAAAAGTGTACTCAGAGGTATTTGTTTTCAGGGAAAACTCATAACTTCCCAAATGAACAGGATTTTAACCACCTCATATGAGAGGAAATTGTACTGTGCAGCAGTTGTCTTTGCAATTCTTACTGCACGCCTGCCCCTAATGTTACTTCTTTAAATTGATTTCATGGCTCTGAGATGTTTCACTAGACAGGAGAGTTTGGTGCAAAGTCCTTCCCTGCCACCACACATTTGACTGCTGCACGGTGGCACAGATAAAACAAGCTTGCCACGGAAACACAGCAATTCATCGAGCACTTAGCACAAAATCTAACAGCCTGACAGATCTCAGTGGGCTGCAAATGATGTTGGACTGGGATGGAACGACATCTACCCTTGGACTACTGCTTGGACTGCCTTTGCCCTTTTACAGAAATCCATGTCTGTACTGATTGTGAGCTAATTTACCAGCTTGCAGCAGCATTTCCCAGGCTCGGTCCTTTGGCGCTGGTACCGCTTCCACCGGCAGCTGTAGAACCCAGCCAGGCAGGAGATGAAGGGCTGGTGCTCATACCTCTGTAGCAAGCGCCGACGTACCACCTTCAGCTTCCCAAACTTGAGCTTTTTGAGGCTGGTGGAACTGGCCTCCATCTGAGGTGTTATCTCATCTTTCTCCTGAAACAAGACCACAAGTTTTACGGGAAGACTGTGGCCCCTTTTTCCTGTTGGGTAAGCTTTCCATATCAGAAAATGGGAAGGAAGTTTTCCCAAGAGGATGCTGAGATCAGCAGGATACAATGCTGAGGACACCCCACCTAATTTTATATACCAAACTGAGATGTCTGACAGAGAAGGACGGACATTGCAAATCCCCCCAGCAGTCAGTGATGCTCCTGGTAGTAATTTACATGCTCTGAATCACCCCTGAGGAAACATCTGCCTCCTTTTGGCTATACAGGGAGCTCTGGAAAATGAATTCATTAACTTAAGCACTCCATGCAGACTTTCAAATTATGTCAGATGAACCTGAGCCTAGGCTAAGCCATGGGAATTATTCAACATCACTGTGACCTCTTTGAAACATGCCATCAGTTTAACTATCTCATGTAGAAAAGGCACTAAAACCCCTTCAGGTACACAGCTCTCTTACCCCGGCAAAACTGCAACACTGCAGAGACTGATCCCCTAAGAAAAAAATTATTCCCTAGCTGAAATAATTTTACCTGGCATAGGTATTCAAGGATAGAAAGACTAGCTGTAAAGATATACATGTGGGAGATCTACTCATAAGCATAATTTTTAAAAAAGAACTTGGTGGTAAATAGCAACCAGTGCAGTTACAATGAAGCAAATGGCACATGGGCTAGTGCCAGTGAAGATTTTTTTGCCCAGCAGGGCAAGGAAAGGTTTAGAAAAAAAATCTTGTGTGGACATGCAAAGAAGCCACATTATACAGTTCTTTAGAGTACAAAGTCAGTCAGAGATGTTTTTCTGTTGCCTTAGTAAGTGCCATCACATCCTTGAGTCCATACCAACCATGTTCAAATCCAGAAACATCTGCTGCAAAGTCCCAGCTTAGGACTCCAAATTTCTCTGATTTTTCTGATGTAATAACAAGAAGATTGAACGGTATGCTGCACTGTGTACATGGATGAAATTCACACATAAAGTGTTTGCAAATAACTCAGATCCCAGTGTGGTTATGCAGAAATCAGTGGACAAATCCTTGCAGAATGGCATATCTAAAAAACTGACCCATTTGCAGAAGGCATGAATAAATCAGAGACATCAAACACAAGTTAAAATAGAAACAATGCATCCCTGGTACTCATTTCAAATGCTCTAGCCTGTTGGTAGCTGGAGTGAAAGAAGAATGCATGAAAATTAAAAAAAAAAAAAAAAAAAAAAAAAAGGTGCTTCAGTTTGCACCACCACTAACTAAGCAGTGCTAAGTGTGCCATGTCCTGAATGCCTTCCTCATACAGATGTGTCTGCCCATCCAGGACAGAGGGAATCATACGCTCTTGGATATGGTGGGGTCAAGCCATCTCTAGAAGCTCGGCAATACCAGATCCTGCCACCAGCAGTTCACCACTTAGTAAAAAATTGATCTCATGTGGCAAGATGGTGATCCTGCTCTTGAATTCTCAGAGCACAGCTGGGGGGATATGGGCATTATGCCACCTGTGAGTGATGCAGATGACAGCTGATCCAGCTGCTTTCATCAGTTGGCCTAAAGTGCACTAGGCACAAACCCAGCAATCACCAAGTTACAACAGCCACATCTTCTGAATATATTTGAACTTTGAGAGCTCTTACCAGAAGGTTGTCACATGCCATGAGGTTGCAGTAGTTGTAACCTCCTATAAGGATCCCTAAAATCTAGATTCCCCTATCATCGAAACACAGCATGCACTCTCACTCAGCCCTTTTTCTTCAGCAATAGGAACTCAGAACACTGGATCAAACCATTAGTTTCGCTGTCAGAGGGCCATGAGGTTTGTTACTTGCATTCCTGGGTGTGGGTACAAGGCTCACACATCAATATTTATCAGTGAGTACACAGAGTTTGACAGGAAAACAGATTATGGAGATCCTTGCCCACATCATCTGGCTGGCTGCAGCAGCATGTCAGGTATTAAATCTAGGTGTTAGTATACACCTCATAAAATTGCCACTGATGGAGATCCCACCATCCCTCAAGACAGGCTAAGCTAGTCCTAACTACCTTTTCTATTAAAAGCTGAGGGTTTTTTTCCCAATATCTAGTCTTCTGTAGTACAATCTAAGGATGTTACTTCATGTCCTGTTTATGTTGGATATAGTGAACGGCCTAAACTTTTCCTCTATTACATATTTCATATATTCACATGTCAATGCCTCCCCTTAAACCTTCTCTAGCCTGAACAATCCCAGCTTTTCTAGTGTTTCCTTGCAGTTCATGTTTCTTCCTCCCCCGAGTATCCTTGTATGTGGTCCACACTCACCTGCTATTTGGGATATTCCTTGCACTTTCCATGGGTTTTGGTACATGATGGCCATAACAGGATGTGGTGAACCCACAGTCTCTCCAGGATAGACGGATTTACCCACAGCACAGGCTACTCGATACATGCAGCATCCAGTTTCTCTCATGTATCAAACATCATCTGACCTTGATCTTCTGAATGCTTAAATAATTCACCCTGGATTCTACTCTAGCAGCAAAGAAAAGGTGTTTTCAGTTTTATCACAGAATCACAAAATGGTTTGGGTTAGAAAGGACCTTAAAGGTCGCCTAGTTCCAACCTTCCTGCCATGGACGGGGACATTTTCCATTAGACCAGATTGCTCAAAGCCCCATCCAACCTGGTCGTGAACCCTTCCAGGGATAGGGCAGCCACAGCTTCACTGGGCAACATCAGAACATCATTTATGCATCAGAGAATTTATAACATCACTATAATCAGAATGTAATGAACTCCTTAGTCTTTCCAAACAAGTCCCCTTTCCAAGTCCAGGGATTGTTGGGGAAGGGAACCTTCATCACAGAGGAGGCTGGGGAAAGAGGGAGAGACAAACACAACCTCCTGTCCACAACCCCCTCTACCAAACCGTGGCACTCCCAAAAACTTCAGGCTGGCCAAAGAAGAGCAAAACACTTTTCTGTCTGGCATCCCCTGAACCCCCATTGACTCTGTTGTCCAAGCAGTATCACTATGGCAGTAAGAGCTTTCAGTATCAAGGGACTGAAAGGATGTTATTTGTCCCTTGCTTTGGGCTCTCCCTTCTGCTGGGACAGCATCCATCTGTCCCCCTTCTCCTGCCAGAGACCTTTGCCCTGCTCTTGCAGCCCCCGACAGACAGAACTACTTCACCCAGCTGTTCCTCTCAAGCCTGCAAAGTGTCAAAGCATCCCACAAAGGCAATAAACCCGTACAGGCTGGATAAATGGGCTGAAGCCAATGGTATGATGTTTAACAAGGCCAAGTGCTGGGTCCTGCACTTTGGCCACAACAACCCCCTGCAGCGCTACAGGCTGGGCACAGAGTGGCT
>JAWWES010000001.1:29152599-29238064 GCA_035583135.1 Lophotriccus pileatus
AGGCTGGTGAAGGGACTGGAGCACAAGTCCTATGAGGAGAGGCTGAGGGAGCTGGGGTTGTTTAGCCTGGAGAAGAGGGTGCTCAGGGGAGACCTCATCACTCTCTGCAACTCCCTGAGAGGAGGGTGTAGCCAGGTGGGGGTTGGTCTCTTCTCCCAGGCAACCAGCAGTAGGACAAGAGGGCACAGTGTTAAGCTGTGCCAGAGAAGGTTTAGGTTAGACATTAGGAAGAAACTCTTTACAGAGAGAGTGATCAGACATTGGAATGGGCTGCCCAGGGAGGTGGTGAATTCACTGACCTTGGAGATATTTAAGAAGAGCCTGGATGTGGCACTGAATGCCATGATCTAGTAGATGAAGTGGTATTAGGTCACAGGTTGGATTTGATGATCCCAGAGCTCTTTTCCAGCCTAGTTGATTCTGTGATTCTGTGTGACTAGGGAATGAGAGCTACTGTGGCTACTGTTCAAAAGAGAAATGGCTATGCATAAAAGACCTTGCAGTCACCTGCAAAGTGCATCCAGAAATACAACCAGAAACCAGTGGGAGACCACTAAACACATTATACCACATCTACTGGGATAAGTGAGCTCTCATCCAAAGACAAAACCACCCTGCCAAGCCACAGATCATGACTTGATCCGAGGCTTCTCCTGCTCCCTCTGGGCGTACAGAGGGCTCATCTAGCAAATGGGAGCCTTTGAGCCGCTCTGCCCCACATTTTTGGGGACTGCTGGGTCTCTTCTGAGGAACAAAGCACAAAACATGCTTGAGGCACTAGACAAAAGGTGATGCTTGTGTGGAGATGCAAAGAAAAGAGTTGCTAGGGATTGGGAAGACCAGGGACAACTCACAAAATATTTGGGCTGCTTCACTCTGAAGGCAGTGACTTCTAAGAAGAACTCATCCCCCTGTGCAGCTCTGCAAGATTCATGTATCTGTGATGCATTTACACTGTGTTGTTGCTGGTATCAGAAAACTGTCCAGTGGCAACTTCAGGAGAAGTCCAGAAGAAATATAAGTCCCATGTGAGGATGAGGAAGACAAAGACAGACATAAGGACAGTCAGAAAGGTGCTTCTCAGCTCAAAGTCTATTGATATGTCCAGGTACTCCATTCTTCTCTTTATCTGTGTCTTTCCACACAAACATCACTCCTTCTCTTTTCCCTGTTTCCTGCCCTTGGGTCCATCTCCATGTTCTCGTGTTATTGTGCTCCATTTAACACAAACCTTACTCCTTACTCCTCAGCCACACTTCAGGTTCTCCATGACCCACAGTTCCACACTTTTGATCCTGGTCACCAGACACCAATCTGCTGTTACAGCTGGGACAAGGCATTCAGAAGCCATAATGTCTCTCCCAAGGTCTGGCTGATTTTGCAGTGCCTCAGACCACATCAAGTATTGGCACTCTTTGAATTCACAAGTATCTGATCCTAAGAAAGAGAAAACCCCAGTAAGTGGACCCAACAACCACCTAAGGGACAAACAACACTGAAACAAATGGCAGGTGCAGAGGCCAAAAGACACAAGGTTAGGATTTGAAACAGTTCAGTCCTTACAGGACTTAGCAAGAGGCTTCACAGTGCTGGCATCTAGATTTGAAGCACAGCTCTCTTTAAATTCAGAGATCATCTGCAATTCCTGTCCACCTCTACCAGGCAGAGTTAAATAGGTACAGGAGGGAAACAGCAGACTTGCATCCATTCACTGGGAAAGCAATGGGAGCAAAGAGCAAGCAGGAAAACATGCATCAGTAGGGCACCAAAGTTTAGGACTCCTTAACAAGTGAGCCATGAAAGCAGTAACACGTTTTTCTGCTCCATAAACCCCAGGGACTTCAGGTTTTTCCCTGGTAAACAGAGACTTTGTTTGCTTGCAGATAAGAGTCCCCATAATCACAGGCAGTCAGACTGGGCTGCTCCTTTCCTACTGCTTCACAGAGAGTGAGGAAAAATATGGGGAATAGCTGGGGGAGATGACAGAGGAAGGAGCAGGAGAGAAAAATCAGGAGACATATTCAGCCACACAGCCTGAACACAGAAAACTCTGCAAAGAGAAGCTTGCTTGAGAGGCCAGTGCACGAGCAAGGATCAAAACCCCGTGTCTTTTTTAGGTGCTCTAGGGTTGGAGCATTCAAGTTTCAAGGGGTAAACAGCTACAGCAGCCAAATTCGGCATTGCCCAATAGCTTTTTCCCTTGGGCCTTTCAAGTATTTCTTTCCTTTCCCCGGCATCTACCCAGGTTTCTCCCACACAACATCTTACAACGCAGGCGGTTGTAAGACACGGTCAGCGAGGCGGCAGCAGCGGCGACCGAGGTACGTCCGGGGCTGAAGGGTCAGGTCAGGGGGGTTCCCGAGCTCCGGGACACCCGAGCAGCAGCAGCCCGGAACTTCGGCAGGGCCGGGAAGGTCACGGCAGCCGATGGGGCGAGGAGCGGGCGCAGCCGGAGCGCCGCGGCAGTTTTAAACCGCTGCCGGGAGCGCGAGTGACCCGCGGCGGGAGCGGGGAGAGCGCGGGGGCTGCGCGGGGATTGCGCGGGGATTGCGCGGGGATTGCGCGGGGGGGGCGCAGTTTGCGCGGTGGGGGGGATGGGGTGCGCGGGCAGGGAGCCTCGGATGCCTCGAGAAGAGACAATGAGAGGGGACTTCACGCATAAATGTCGGCAGGGAGGGTGCAAAGAGGATGATGGATCCAGGCTCTTTTTGGTGGTACCGAGCAGCAGGACAAGAGGCAGCCGGCAGAAACCGATGCACAAGAAGTTTCACAAATACGAGGAAAAACTTCTTTACCGTGTGGGTGACCGCACAGTGGAACAGAATGCCCAAGTAAATTGTGAAGTCTCCCTCACAGAAGATATCCAAAAACCATCTGGATGATATTCCATACAATGTGCTCTAGGACAACCCTGCTTGAATAGGGAGGTTGGACCAGATGACCCCATCCAACCGTACCCATTTTGGGTTCAGGCTCTTTCCAGAGATTACAAACACATTTCCCAGTCCACTGCAAAAAGAGAGTTGGGGGAAAAAATTTGCATAGGTAACAGAAGTCACGTGAGGGACACGGAGATGGTAATTTCACCTGCACCATGCACCTGCATGGCCAGCTTATCCTGAGAATCTTGGTGCTGTAGGAAGGCAGCAGAAAGCAGTGACGCCCACTTTCCCCATGCCACTATTTCCAAGGTATTTCGAGAGAAAGCGGCCACATGCTAGGGAGATTCCTTGAGGCTGAGCTGATCCTCTCCAGCATCTGCAGCTCCTTAGCCTGGAAATTTCTCGTGCCATCCCACCACTCTCTGGGGAATCATTTCGTGTCCTTTCCCCCAGGACTCTTCCACAACACCACACCAACAGAAGCAAAGGAATAAAATCAACCTCCTGGCAAGCAGCTGGTTGATTACCATCACCATGAGCTGTACACAGATCTTGCCACTAGCCAGAAAAGATCAGCAAGGAGCATCCCCTAAACCTGCATTTCCACCTTTCAGAGTCTGCCCAAGGCTCTGGATACCACTCTAGGGTCCTTTTATTTGACTGTCATCTGCCTTCAGTTTCTCTTTGGGAAATTAAAGAGATTTAACACAGGACATGAAAAAGGATCAAATGAAGTAAAGATAGTCATAATATCTTACAGAAAACATACCCTAATATCTTTTCCCTGGTAGATGATAATTATAATTTATCACTAAGACTTTCAATAGTTTCTTTATAAGCCCTAATTATACCTTACTTCTCTGTGGGATGCCAGGGGGTATGCACAGCCTGGGACAAATAAGTGCAAAGCGTGTCTCATGCACTGATTAGCTGCTGGCTTGTGGTGGAGAACACAGCCATTAGCAGAAAGAAACAACAGGGCTTAACATGGGAAACCATGAACAGATGTAGAAAGGGTTAACAAGGAATAATGGCTCCATTTTTTGCACTACACCTCTAACGTAGTGGCTGCGGCTTCTAAAGATATGGAGAGGCTTCCGCCAAGATTCGTGTCCTGTGTTTTGGAACATCCCACCACACTTTGAATAGACACAAATGATCATGTCCTTTTCAAACAAACACTGTCAAAATCCTGCATCTATTATAAAGTTGCTCATGGGACTTATTCCCACCACAGAGGACACCCAGCAGGACCTGTGCTGGAAATGCATGGTGTGTCCTGCTCCGTCATAGGTCCCTCAGCTGTAGACACATGCTTTAAGGCAAGACCTTCTGAGGCAACCAGTTGATTTTGTGGGGTCAGCGTGAGAAGCCCTTGAGGAACTCCTAGGGCTAAGAATGAGTTTTATGGATTTGGAAATGCTGCTGCAGCCCCATTTCTAAACATACCCCTGTCATGGTGAAGCAAGCCTCACTCCAAGGTGAGATCTATTCACCTGGAGACTAAACCAGACACTGGCCATAAGAATTTAGCATAGAAAAGGTACCTTAATCCCAGGATTTATACCACAGTTACCATCATAGAAAATAAATCTGAAAAACTGAAACACAGTTTTGCACAGACCCCTTTCTCCTCTCCCCAAATCCTCCCTCTAAACTGTTTGGTGTCTCTATTCCCTCAAGGTGCATCTCCCAGGAATCTCTCAAGATCAAAAGGCTAGGGAACCCCTCCTGTGAAGACAGGCTGAGAGAGCTGAGGTTGTTAATGGATTTAAATTGACAGAGGGCAGGTTTAGATTAGATATTAGGAAGAAATTCTTTCCTGTGAGGGTGGTGAGGCACTGGCATAGGTTGCCCAGAGAAGCTGTGGATGCCCCATCCTTGGAAGGGTTCAAGGCCAGCTTAGATGAGGCTTTGAGCAACCTGGTGTTCCAATCCGCTTAGATGCAGAGGGAAACCAGGTTCTAAAACATTCCCATAAATGAGATTAAGGCACAAATGAGGCCAGATGCTGGATCTCAAAACAATAATTAACTTTGTTTTGTAACACAAAAGAGCAGAGAGAAAGAAGGAAGATAGAAAAGTGGGAAAAGCCAAGGGTAACTGTTTAAAGCACAGGAGTTACCACTACCATGAAATGCCACTGGCTTGCAAGCTGGTAGATCCCTTCTGGGCTTCTTCCCTGGTCGCCTTACATCCTCCAAGGAACGAGCCGAACCGGCAGGGTAACAGAGTGGCAGCAGTCCCCACGCACAGCCCTAAATACCCTCACTGTGGTAACCCCCAGGTGCCCACAGGCCAGTTCACCAGTATCCCAGCAAAGGTTGCCTGGTACCAAGATTGGCCCTGAGTATCCATTGGCTGGTTCCCCAATCCCCAAGAAAGATTTGCCTGAAATACCTTACATGGGAAAGTCCATGCCATGTTTTTTGATTGTAACAACTTTTTCTCTTTTTTTTTTTTTTTTTTTTTTTTTACTAGTGTGCCTGCCTCTGCTGGCTTGCTAGGTGCCTCCTGGAGCTTTTGCAATTAGCTCGGCTCCTGGAGCAGCCCGGCTGTGGCATCCAGGCCTTTTAACTTCATGCTCGAGACAATGGCAAAGGAGAGTCCATCTTGGAATCAGTCCACTACACCTGGTCTTATTGAAGGTGTCCCTTCCTTTGTCAGGGGGGTTGGAACTAGATGGTCTTAAGGTTCCTTCCAACTTAAACCATTCTATGATTCTATGTTTGGCGCATGTTTGTCCCCAGTGTCCACTCCCCAGGGATGGCTCTTTATCTACAACCACTTGCAGAAACCTTATTTAATCATACTCACCATCATTATAAATTACAGATGGTTTTCTTCATCTTCAAATCACTTTGAAGACTACATTAACAAATGTGTGCCCAGGAAATTATTGGCCAAGCCTCAGAGCATTTACAATGGGTTTTGTACAAATGCTTTCAACTTCATGTGGAAACAGTCAAAGGGAAATCATTGTGTTTGTAAAAGGGTCTCACGGCGCTACAATAGGAGCCTGCTAGGAGCAAAATGAGTGTTTTGAATAAAGCTGAATAGTCGCTTTAAAAAAAAATAAGGAAGAAAGAGAAGAGGTGGAGAAAGATTTTTTTCACAAATGCCATGTCTTTGGCTGGACTCAGGCATATTCTGATCCAAGTGTTCTTGGGTCCATAGGCACTTTCCCAGCACTGCAGAAATGAGCATGATACACAGACATCTCTGGCCCTGCTGGTGCCAGACCCCTCAGCTGAGTCCTCCCTCTGGTTTTGACCCTGAGGTCCTTCATATACTTCATATATAACCCATTAGCTTGGGTTATAGCACCTCTTTTCTCAGTCTTGTGCACCCCCCCAATAAGGAGAGAGTCTTTTGGGGAAGCTGGCATCCTTCCCCTGGCAGTACAGGTAGGCAGAGGCAGAAATTAGCCCCAAAAAGGATCAGGAACAGCAACCTTCCATCTGTGACCACAGATAGACCTTCCATCACCCAGCCAGATGTTGTTCCCAGATGGCAAAGAGTGAGATATCCATACCTAGGTCTCAACTTCCTACACAAAGAGGGAATCAGGAGCATCGGCGACCTCATACCTTCAGGTCAAGCCTGAAAATGGAGACTCAGCATGACCACTTCGGGGTGCAGTGCTGCTCCCCACACTTCAGCATGGTCAACAGGAGAAAGGGAGAGCTTTTTTCTCCCTGTACTTGTGGCTGTGCAATGTCACCAGCAGCAAGGCGTGCAGTCGTGCTCAGCCCCAGGCTTTGCCCCTGGGTGGCCCGCGGCTTTCTAAGAAGTCTCTCTCTCACCATTGAAAAGCCACTGTGGGGAGGCAAAAAGTGCTTCCACGCCTCAAAGCCTGCCTGGAGAGGGGAGGAGGAGGGATAAATCCCTTGGAAAAAAAAAAATAAATAAAAAGAGCTCAGAAAGGAGGGAAATATTTCTTTGAAGATAAATCCTACTTTGTGCATTTCAGCATGCCCTGGCTTGGGTCCCTCTCTGCTCCTGGGAATGCCTAAGCGGCTCTTTGTGCCCTGCTGTTAAGGAGAGACGAAGAAATTGGGACGCAGCGTGGGTGACCCACTCTGGCCCCACAGCCCCACCGAGGGCTACACACCACCACAAGCATCATCTCTGAGGGAAGATTTTGCCTCTGAGCCAAGATGGGGAAAGAAAAGGGGTTTGCAGATCACATACCTTGGCTCGGCAGCTCTGCAGAGCACTATTCAGCCTGGACAAAGGACAAGGGCTCTGGATGGTCACTGCAATGTAGACCCCAGCACTGGCCCTCCCCCAGGCTGTGGGTGTTAAAGTTCAAGCCTTGGAGCAAACACTCAGCAAGAAGGGAAGGAAAAGGGAGGAAAGGGTGCTTTCCATGTCACCAGTCAGAAATTTCTCCATTTTGTTATTGACAGTATCCAAACCCATCATGTCTAGCCCATTTTTGCGCCGTAAGGATGTGATTCTCCTGTTCCCAGAGAAAAATCCTTTCCAGCTAATTAAACACTACCATATTTTTGCATAAGCCATTTCAGAAAAGTTTTGAACTCATTTCAGAGCAAAAGGATAGTCTGGCACACAAATCTCCTGACCTAACCTCAAACTACGGGCTCAGCAGAGCCATCACCCAAAGAGCCTCAGTTTCCCAGTTCAGGTTTGTGCCAACAGTGCAGCAAGAGCAGCAGAGGAGGACCGTGTGACACATTTGATTTTCATCCATCTGTGTGAAACATGGAGTTTGTTTAGCAAGGCAAGAAGATCGGTGTAGACAAGGCATGGGCAGACCCTTGATGGACCATCTCAGGGCCCAGGACATACAGCACAGTCAGGTCTGCTGGATCAGCACTCAGTAGCACTCACATCCCAGCATCCTGGAGGACGGGAGGGATTTATTAAGCTGCAGAGCTTGGAGTAGGTGTTTTCATTCCTCCCTTGATCTTCCAAGAAGAGTGGTTAGAATCACAGAATCGCTAGGGTTGGAATAGGTAGGCCCTCTAACATCACCAAGTCCAACTCTTAATCCAGCACTGTCAGGCCTACCATCAAATCACGTCCCCAGGTGCCACAGCTACGTGGTTTTTCCCGATGACTCTACCGCTTCCCTAGGTAGTCTGTTCCAAGGCTTGACCACCCTTTCTGTGAAGAAACTTTTCCTAATATCTAATCTAAACCTCCCCGATGCATTTTAAGGCCATTTTCTCTCATTCTGTTACCTAGAAGAGACCCACTCCCACCTGATTACAGTTTCCTTTCAGGTAGTTGTAGAGAGCATTACGGTCCCACTTCAGTCTCCTTTTCTCCAGGCTAAACATCCGCAGCTCCCTCAGCCATTCCTCATAAGACTTGTGCTCCACCTCCTTGGTGTTTGAGTGGTCACCCTGATCGCCCAGTACAGCCAGCAAAGAGAAATGGCACAACTCAGCTCATCCAAGGGCAGATGTCTAAATAGGACAGATGAACTGCTTCATACCACCTTGAGAGTGCCAGGGCACAGCCCACAGCAAAAGGCCATTCATCACTTAAACCCAGCAAGCCCATTTCAGCCCTGCCACCTCACCTTCAAGGAACTTCTGCACCTTGGCATGGAGAGAACAAGGCTACAACTGCCAGGGGATTATCTTCCCCTTGGCTGTGGGTCTATCCTGTTGCCATACAAAGACAGCCACAGAAATTTTTGCACATGGGGTGACATAAAACAGTCACGGGGACCATGGGCAGTCACATGGGACTGTATGGACACAAATAGGCAGTAGTTCCCAACCTTACAGTGCCTCTTTCTCACAGAAGGGCCAAAAAAATCAACCCTCTTATCCCCAAACAGCATTCACGATGAATTGCAGAGGAATAAGACACAGGCAAAGCTTGATAGCAGGTTGCCAACTGGCAGCAGGGAGGGAAGGAAGAGGTCACAACAGTAAAGCACTAAGATGAAGGCAGGAAAATCTAGGGAATGGAGAAGGCAAAAGGGTTGACATCATTCACCTGCATTTTTTGCAAGAATTGGGTTTTGCTCAACCAAACCATTCTTAAAAGCTTTGCAGGCAAAGAGAGCACTTAAGAGGCACCATGACCCCACAGAACCTTTCTGACAGCTTTAAGGCATGAATCAATTAAAGCAATCACGGAGCAAAGGTTAATCAGCAGCAAGTACATCTTAAGAAATAAGTAGTCTTTCAAAAAGCGACTGCTTTTGCCAATTCCCCCCTCCCCATTTTCTAAAGTGTCTTTCATTTCTCCAGCTCTGGAGACCTTCCAAGCTAAGGTCAGTGATTAAGAGCAGCTGCCGAAAGGACCAGACTGGAACGGTGGCGGCAGCCGGGGCTGCGGCAGCAGAGAGGACCGGACCTGTAATTGTCACTGAGGCTCAGTGCTGTACAAATGTCTCAGGGATTGAAAACCTTCCAGGGGCTTCCAGCCTAATTGGAGCAGATGGAAGCTGGAGAAACAAGGAATTGCTCACAGTTGCACTGGAAAACAGAGGAAGTGAAGCAGGAGAGTAAGGCAAGGACTGACTCTAGAGCATTTCTGCACAAGCAATGAGACTCCAGCCTGAGTGTGTGGGCATAAAGTGATGCTTCGAGCTGCTCCCATCCCGTGCCCTGCTTGCAGATATGTGCTTCTTTCTTCTTGCACCCGTTGGAGCTGACGTCACAACGGCCCCCACGTGCAGCAGCCACAACCTCATTCACACATGTACACGCTCACCCACCTCACCCTGCCCTACTTCTCTGCCTGCTGCTATTATAGTGCACCACCATCATAGTTAACTTCTTACCCTGTCAGCTGTCCATGCAGCGGTTGATGAAAGAAGAGAGCTGGTACACTGTGGTGGCTCCAAGAGCCTTCCCTTAGCAACAGACCTACAGAGGATGAGTCCCAGGATTTCTCGTCTCTCTCTCTTGCTGCTGCATCGTGCGTTCACACAGACTACAACTGCCCAACCACCAGAAAGGACCCGGGCCAGGAGGATGGAGAGTCAATCCTGACCCTGAGAGCAGGTTCTCATCATGTTCTGTCCTCCCTGGGGACACCACAAAGACTGGCAAGACAAATAATGACAGGAGAGTAAGATCAACCTGAGACCATGACATGGGCGCGTTCGTAAAATCGATGAATCGCAGAATGGACATTCAAGTTTAACTGGTTCCAACCCTCTGCCACAGGCAGGGACATATTCCAGTTCAATCCACTGCTTCTTCTTCTTCTTCCCTCCTGTTTTCCTGGAGAGGACAAAAAATGCAACAAATGCCAATGTCCTGTCCTGCTGGTGAGGAGAATTACAGGGAGCATGACCCACAGACAGCCTCCGTTTACTGGGATTTTATAAAATGCCAAGCCCTCAGCCACCAAAAATCAGCCCTCTATGGGTCCTCCTCTGAATGCTGCTGGGAAAGCAGTGTCCAGCAAGTGAAGACCAGGATGAGGACAAGATGACGAAGAGATGAGCACCTGCAGGCAGGCTGCTCAGCTCCCTCACACAACGTGTCCATAGCTGGAGCAGAGCTTGCAGTGTGGAGCCAAGACTGTGTACCCTCAGGATTCACCCTGCCATGAAGGCATGGTCCGGAGTCCATCAGAGATCATGTCTCCATGCTGCTCTACCCAAACCAGCTCCTTTCTTTCCTTTCAGTAAGATCTGGAAGCCAAAGGATCTTCCCAATTTTTTATCCTATCTGCTCATCTAGAACATAGACCAAGACCCCTTTTTGTTGCATGTCACAGGGGTCTCTGGGGCAGTTCTACAAGCCGAAACATAGGAGGTCACTTCAAGATGAGTTACAGACCTCTTCTTGCAAAATATCCCAAGACATGGAATCAGATTTGGACTGAAGCTATTGCTGCACACGTGCACCATGTTTCAGTCTACAGGGAACAACCACTCCAGAGCTCCCTGCAGCCTGTTCCCCCATGCAAAGCCACCGAGCAGGATCAGGATCTGCTCCACAGTGGAGCACATGTGTCTCAGCTGATGGGTGGTAGCTCAGAAAGGTTTGCCTGAAGGAGGGTTTCTGGCCTTCCACACGGCCAGGAAACGAAGAGCACGCTGTCAAACTGCCACAGCCTTCTAAACAAACAAACAAACAAACAAAAAACAACAACCAAACAAATAAAAAAAGAAACAACTTTCTCTTTCTCCTTTATTTTGGCTGGTACTTTATCACACTAAGCAAAACTGTATAGTAACAACTTTCACAGAGGTACTTTTTGAGATGCAGGCAGTCTCACAAGTTACAACCACCAAATTTAAAGAACTGTATTTTCATTACAAGTGATACATAAAGCTCAAAAGACACCATTTGGTTACTTCCTTGGTCCAATGTCACGGCATAGGCAAGTCACGAGACTGGTCATGAGAACAAGCTTTGTGTTTGTACTGTCCGCAAGGATTTCAAATTGCCCTGAAAATCTCGCACACCTTTTAAACTTTTCAATAGCAAGGTTAGAAAGGAAGTGACAGCTTTGGCTCCCTTCACATTCTGAACATTTTTTAATTAAAATCCAGCTGGTTTCATGGTACATTATGCCCTTTTTTATTGTTAAATACAGCTTAAAAGCCTTGAGCAGCAGTAGGAAATTATTTCTGTTCCCTCTTGTCCTTCTACCTGGTGTCACCTCTTAGGATTGATCGGGAATAAACCTTGAGAGGTGCTACATTGTGAAGTCAAGATTCACAAAGAAAGTGTAGAAGTGAAGAGCAGCTGATGTACACTAGGGGGTGGACCTCCAGCTAATCAGAGTTTGGACTTTGCAACTCAAAGTTGGCCCGGTGCCGATCTCCAGGTTCACATCAGCTGAGTGCCTGATCCTGAATTAAAATTCACTCTTTCCTAGAAGTGAAAAGTCCCCCGTTTCATTGCTAACTGTGGTTACACCTACAGATAATGTGGAAGCATTTGGACAACAACAGCATACTAATGCCAGGGCCAAATCCTGCTTTCAGCTGTGAACCGAACTGCTCTCCAAATAGTTGCCCATCACAACTCCCAGCGTGACGTGCAGCGGCGGGGCAGATGGTGGATCGTAGTGTTGCTTCTAGCCTTGCTAACCAGATCCTGATTATTTACAGCTGTTCCCAGATGTTACCCTTTCACGGGTTATTTGTTATCGAGTCAAACTCCCCGTTCACACGCTAGGCGAGTTCAGGGGAAGAAAGAGAGAGGCTCCTTTCTCCCTTTTACTATGGAAACAGCCCTTTATCCCAAGAATTGCAAATGCTCAGCCGCCGTTTCCCTCCTCACTGCCCCGGCTACAGCGACCCCACCAGCCACCACCGTTCACGTCTCATCCCCGCTCCCATTTCTCCTCTTAACAGGTCCCAGCCTGCACGGACCCTAAGTGAAGCAGGATTGCCGAACACCTTTTCCTCCGCGGCAAAACAGCAGAAACCCCCCTGCTCACAAATCATCCCCTTCCCTCCCTTTTTGTTAGCGTTTCTCCCTATTCTCCAACTCCCTGGGCTTTGTTTCTCACTGCAACCCAGGCGAGAGCCGGATCAATCACCCGCCGCCGCATCCCAACCAGCACACTCAAAAGTCCAAAGATAACAAAGGAAAAGTGTTAGAAATCCCCCCACCTCGGTGCTAACTTTCAAGGCAAGCAGGAAAGAGCAGGCAGAGATGAAGTTCAGCAGGCAGGAGCATCTGTGAGAGTTAGGAGAGGGGAAGTAGCTTACCTTGCCGTGACGCACATGGAGGGGTTATTTTTGTTTTCCGCTGCACTTGGATTGCCGTGTCCTTTGCTTGTGACACTCCGGGACTCGAATGGTGGCACCGCTGTGTGACACCCGGTATTAGAGAGGCTGCTGGAGCCGTCCCTCCCACGGTAGGAGGGGCCATGAGAGGCTTAATAAATTCAGTCCCCAAGGCTAGAAAAATTAAAATCTCATCATGGGACGCAGGCAGCTCCTCACTGCATGGCTCCAGGAGATGCCAAGGACCTGCAGACAAACCTGGGATTGGCTGATTTGTCCCTCACCCACCCAGAACAGGAGAGGCTACTATTCACATCCCACCTTGGCAGAATTAAGTGTCCAAAGGGTGGGGTTTGAGGAAATATCCTAAGGGATATTAGGGAAAGATGTGTCATCGTTGACCCTCAGAATTAAAGCTTGTGAACCTCCTCCATGAAAATATTTTCCACAGCTCTAAGCCCCAGGCAGGAATCCGCTGCACCAGATTTCTGGGCAACCCTGGTGCAAAACCTGCTTATTTTACTTATTTTTTTGCGTGGTTTTGGCCTTTAATATCTAAATCCTATTAGAGTTATAACTTCCTTTGAAGGGGGAGAGGGGATAGGTCAGCACAACAAAAGCAGGTTGTACTTTGTAACCTCCAATGCACCCTGGACTTTCAGAGAGGCAAAATCCCACCATAAAGTTTCTCAGGATAGGAAACTGCACAACCTCATGCAGTTCCTCCTGCACCATAAAAGTTCTTCACTGCATGAAAGGCTAAAAAACCATTCCCTCCAGCTCCAGAGGACTCTCTGAAACACCACTGGTGCAGTTTTTTCATCCCTGTCGTTTCTCACATTGAGTTTTTTCTTGTTAGATGAAAAGACAGACCAGGGGGTCCCTCTAAAGCAAAATCAGCAGACTGCTCTTGGAAACAGAGAGAGCAAGAACAGGCCAGAAATGATGGCCCAGCAGTTTTTGAAAAAGAGAAACTTTTAATCAGAAGATGAGCAACAGAGGTGACAGCCTGGTCCACTCTGAAACCTAATGATGAGCAGAAGGTTCATCAGAGTTCCTTTAAGACAGTCTTACTAATCCTTACTTTGCACTAGGTCCTAAAATAAAATCACTCTCCCTTTGGAATTGGGAGAATTGGAATTGGAATTAAATAAATGCAGGAACCACAAGACATGGAGGTAAAAGCAGCTGTTTTTATTGCTGGTGGTTTTCCAGCTAACACTTACCTGGCTGGAATAAAAATGTGTGGTACTCTGTATCAGCCTCTAGAAATATTAGTTGCTTTTCGGTCTGATTCCTGGAAATCTGACAAATAGGGCAGGAAAGGGTGAGATTAAGAAAGCTGGTGCCACTAATGAGATTTAGGAAGCAGCAGCTTTTCCAGGTACCCTGCAACCTTAATCTCCTGAGTTGATCCACTGGATTTTTCTTCTTATGTATTTGTGGCTGTGTTGAGCCCAGCTTCATCATGAGGCCACACTAAGGTCCTGAAGGTCCCTGCTCAGGGAAGACACAGAATGGGGATGGCCTGGAAGATTTGAGGAGGAGTGGAGAGCCCAGAGGGTATGAACATCTTGGTCTGCCTTTGAAGCCAGTAGTAGGGTCAGCACTCCCAAAAAAATCTTCTGAAGGGGCTTCACCATCACCCCTACCCAGGCTGCTGTTCTTCCAGCTGCTGCACCCTCATAGTGTGGAAGTCCAGAGGAATAAGGGATAAGGGGACAGGGTTGAGTAATATCATCAGCACAAAAAAAACTCCCTACAGGGAAGGGAAGAGCCCTGAAAAATGTTACTAAAAGCACAAGCATAGCCTTACCTCCTTACAAGCAAAGAAATCCTGAACTATCCCTGTTCTCTGCCCTAAAATATTGCTGTGGTTTTGCTTTCTTCTGTAAAGCCTTCAGCACCACAGTTTGCTCTGCAAACACCCAGAAAATCAGCTGTTGCTCTGGGTTCAGTGTCTTCAGTTCAGAGTTCCCTGGCTTATCTCAAGTACAATATCCTCACCCAGTGTCCCAGCCAATGTCCTAGACCCACCAGAAGCTGGGACTGAGGGCAAGCAAGGATCAGCTGGAGCCCTGGCATCAGCAAGCCTAGCCTTGGAGTTTATGAGCCCATAAAGGAAATGCCTGCAAGGGACTGGTGCTGTACAAGCCCATTCCAAGGCTATTGGTTGGGCAGGTCAGCCTTGAACCCAGTGATTTTTGCCTCTGTGTCAGGAGAAGATAAAACCAGGGGGAAAATAGCAAAGACAGGGAGCAAGGATGGTCTCCCTGCCTGGCTGCCAGCCCCAGCATGGAGTCTTTTGTTGGGAAATACATACGTTCACATCTTCCTACGCTAAGTCCTACCAAGTTCAGGACATTTGCTCTCTCCCTACACACTGCCCTGGCAGCAAAAAGGGTCCAGCATGTGTCCCCATCACCCCCCCGGCCCCACACTGCACACGTGCACAAAGAACAGCTGCTGAGCCTTGAGAGCAGGTGACTCATGCAACATGACAACATCCCCACGAGATTAATGACAGAAATGGCACTGTTTATGGCATTTCCAGGAATCATAAGGGAAGTGGGGGAGAAGGAGGTGACCTGGACTGGTCCAAGATTTGGGCCTCATTCTTCTGGAGGACAGCAGACACACGTCTGCTGGCACAGACCCTGCAGCCATGGGTAAGCAGCGTCTGCCATTTGCAGCAAGTGGTATCCCACCAAAAAGTAGAAATGTCAGTCACTGAAGGCACAGAGGATGGGCTGGGGGGGAAAGGGACCCTGGGCTCCAAGCCCCATCACAAGAGAACAGAGATACCTCCAGATCCATAATGAGCAGCATGTCCAAGTATGAAGATGTTGACAGTCAACTTCACACCAAGCCCCAGAGGATAAGGCTGCAGAGGGGGTCTCTCTTGCCATCTCCTAGCCTGAACTCTTTGACACACAGCTCTTACACACCAAAAAACAGGGAGAGCACCAGCCCCCTCAAAGTGCTGATGTGGGGAGACAGAGGTACCATGCAAATGGGGAGCAGCAGGTTTTCAGGATGCTGGCAAATGTTCACAGAAACCAGGGCCTGACCCTGCTCCTGCATCCTGGGACATCTCTTTCACCATCACTTCTCAAGTTGCTTGTATTGATCAGAGTTATTTCTAAGACCACTTGGTCCCAAGAAATGCTCCTGTCCCTTCCTGAAGGATGGCGATGGCTGTGGATAATGTTGCTAAGCCAAACAAGTCATGCCAAAGACATGGCAGTTGCTTCTGGAGTGTGCAGCCCACCAGATGAAAAACTTACCCCAGTTATCAGAACATAAGTTAAAAAAATGACCTCATGTAGGCAGAATTGCCAGGCAAGTCCTCCCGAGTCCTGGGGTTCAGTGAAGGTCTCTGAGCGTCGTTCCTGAGTGAGTGACATTGCTCAGCTGGACAGCAAAGGAGGGCCAGATGGATTGACCCTGGGGAACCAGGCCCCTGGCACAAATACAAGCCACACTGAGTGGATGGAAGGAGCTTTCACATGGTTCTCAAAGCAACCCGCAGGGGCAAACTGCCTCTCACAGCTGTTGCTGCAGCAACTCTTCCACCCACCCTCCCACAGCTGCTGGCACCATAGGCAGGCTGATACAGCTGTGTGTAAAGGGGGAAAGGAAGAGTTCTCACCCTTCTTCCATATATTATGACTGTCCCTTACGAAATGACATCGTTTTGTTCTTTTCTGGCAGGAATTGGGGGATTGCAATGCACCCAGGAGGATGCAACCTGAGTTACCCTGAGGGGCCAAAGGAGTCCCAGGGGGGAAAGTCAGATGCAAGGACCAGTGAGGAAGAAGAGGGTGTGATAAAACATCCCTTGACCAAAGGTTTCTGTGTCCAAGAAACATAATGCGGCAAATATTGCTGGAGGACCATGGCAGATCTAAGGAGTGAAACACATCAGAGTTTTGTTTCATGAGCGCACAGGCAGCTGCTCTGTGCTTCCTCCTCCTGCCTTATCCCCTTCTCTTGTGGGTGAATCTCAAAGCCCATGTTAGCCACTGCTCTGATGGGTCTCTTTGCCAGAGTGGTGGGGCACCTGCTGCTCCTCAGCGGGGATGTTGCAGCAAGGTCCCTCACTGCCCCAGGGTTATAAACCACCCTTCAGGGGACTGAGCGGCCTGTGAGCTCTTGAGCCCCAATGAATTTTGTGGGGACTCAGAGCCAACATCCCATTTAGGACTAGCAAAGATGTTTCCCACCACTCAGGCTCTTAAAACTCTCCCGTGTTCCATGCCTCCCAGCCCAGGCCATGCTGCTCGTGCTGCGGCTTTGTTACCGTGGAGCCTTTCGAGTGACACTTGTGATCACCAGGATGAGCCCAGAGACCTCACTGGATGCTTCTTACTGTTTATATCCGTGAGTTGCACAGGCAAGCAAAGCCAGACTGGTCAGTGGGAGCAACTATCAGTGAGTCCTCCCTTCCTCAGCACACCAGTGCCAGTGGTGGCATTGCCAAAGCTTTTGCACACACCTGGGAGCACCCAGCCCACCCTGCCTGCTGCAAGGGGACACCTGAGCTGGATGATGCCACTATCTTTCTCTGCCCCAGCGTTACCACTGATCTCTTGCTCGGCCTTCCTGAGCTAGGACCTACCTGATGGACTCTTCACGAGGGCAAAAAAAATGGGACAACTTAGGTGTGGATCCCCGGGCTGGGCTATTCCCAAAGGCTGGAGGGCTTCAGAGTAACTGCAAAATACAAAGACTTTGGGTGAGAGGTGGGGTTAAAGCCTGATGTGGTTAGGAAACGTAAAGAGTAGAAGAAAGTAGTGGGCTCGCCGTTCATAAAGCCATGAGGTTGGGGAATGAGAGGGAGTGGAGCTGCGGGGAACAGTTTGCCTCCCTATTCACTGCCCTCTTGTGCCAGTCAAGATTTCCTCCCCTCCCTGCTCAGTGCATATCTGCTCTCCACTCGTGAGAAAAGAGAGGGCTGTTACCTGCCCACTGCCCTCCAGGGCATGATCCAAGCACTCCTGAGCCCTGGACATCATTACAGCTGCACATGTGGCCAGAAGGACCCTGACCTTGACTGCCAGATTTATTAGCCACAGATTTACGCAGGTTAGTGGTTTTAGGGCACAAGATGTGGGATGAGGTACAAGTCCTGTTCACTTCACCCCTGCATTAAGAGGGGACAAGCCTCTGCTCAGCAGCACCTTGCAGTCTCTCTCAACCCTGCCAGCCATCATGGCACAGTGGTAATGTGCCCCTTCTCCCTTAGCAGGCTTAACTGGTATGTCAGCACAGCCCTGGACCACCAGAAAGTCCCACCAGACCTGGAGAAGCCTGAGGGTGTCAGCAAACACCCTCCCTGTTGACGTACACAGAGGACCCAGCGTCAGGGACCTGTGCTGGGATGGGAGCAGAGGGCCTGTCCTTAATGGTTCACATGTAACCGGTGGCCTTGGCAGGGGCACACATTTGCCTTACGAGGCTGCTGAAATGTGTAAGTGTAAATAATAACATTAAAATGCAAGAGGAGCAAAGCTGGAGTTGGGGTGATCACAAGGGAACGGGCATATCGGCACACCAGATTCCACGTCAGGACAATCTCCTTATCCATGCTGATGTGCCCCGGCTGCCTCCAGCGTTCATCCTCCGAAAGAAACATTAAAAGTTTCTTTTTATGCTGCTCATTGAAAATGCGATGCATAAAAGGAATCTTCAGTGCCGGGAGGGGGCAGCACAGCCCTGGGAATGGGGAAGGATCGGGCAAGTCCGGCAAGCTCTGCTCATCGTGTTCAAACTACAGATCCTCCTCAAAATGAGCTTCAGAACCAAAACTTGAATATCTTCTGGGTGCTGCTGAAAATGAGGGACTCAGGCAAAACATCCTCTACGTGAGGAGCTGCAGTTTTCCCTGCAGCATGTGATAAAAAGTACCTCTTCTCTCTTGTACCTACAAGTGTATTGCTTCTCATACTGCTAATTAATTCCCCCACTTCATTCCCAAATAAACTAATATCCTGCAGTTACACACAAATAACTGCTCCCACTAGGATTTAGCTGCCTGTTTGCTGTGTCTGGCTCAGACCTGAAGCTGTGTGTTCCCCAAAGCTTTTTCCTGCCTTTTATCCCCTGCTCCTCCTCTGTAGATCAGCTGGTCTAACACAGGGCCTCATCACCTCATGTCCATCTTCAGACTTACTTATCTGACTCCAAAAATAAAAACTATTCAGCTATCCAATAAGCCTTCACTAATTATTTATTTTTAAATTTGGTTATGAATTCAACTACAAGGAAAGCTGTCTCAGCTCTGAAGAGCCTTCAGACGAGTTATACTTCATTAAAATCAACACTAACCATTTGTTAAAGCCTTGACATCATTCATTCTCCAACACCTCCCACCCCCCACCAACTGCTAGGCAGCTCAGCCAAGTTCATCTCAAGGGAAGAAGCCTCCAGGACAGAAAATTCCCCCCAGAAATCATGGAAAATTGTAGCTATTTAGAAACAGACTGTGCCCTCTCCATAGGGCAGGAGGTAGAGCCACCAGACACCAATGCAGTAGTATTTTTAGGGGCACTATGGGGGGTACATAACTAGGAGCAAAATATGCCTTGTACCCTGCTTTGTGAAGCCCCATTCCTGCAAGTGTTCAAGGCAGGTTGGATGGGGCTTTGAGCAACCTGGTCTAGTGGAAGATGTCCTTGTACATGGCAGGGGGTTGGAACTAGGTGATGTCTAGGACAACTGCATTGGTCTTTCCAGTCCAAACCATTCCATGTTTCTATGAAGGGGAAGTGGTGACAGCCCAGTCAGATTTCCTCCATCTAATGGGCCAAGGACATCCAACGTGGGACGCTCCTACACCATGGCAAAGAGAATCACCCAAAATCCCAGACAGTTTGGCTGCAATATTCATCTTGCTTAAGTGATGGGGCCCCTCATCTTTGCAAAAACCAGCCAGATGGGTCTCGCTGCTGGCTTTCCTGGAAAAGAGCTGTTGGAAAGCAGTCTTCAGCTCCAGAATCTGTTCTGGGCAGAGGGAATTTTAATGAAGTAGCATGAATTGTCTTATTCTAGTTGGTTGAGTTCCTGTTCAAGGTGTTCCCTTTTCTCCCAGTACCTTCTCTAAAACTTGGCTCAGCACCCAGCTTGGCAGGGCTTCTTGCTGCTCCTCACCCCACATTCCCTAGGTGACTTCAGACAGTCCTCTCAGCACTGGGTTGGGTTTCTTGGGCTTCAGAGTAAAACATCCAGATCAGATGTTTTACAAGCAGATGAAGTGCCAAAGAGGGGTTGTGGTGGTGCAGATAACCTCCCCAAACCATGATGTTCCTGCTCCCTGCAACAACGAGGCACTTGTATAAACTAGCCTGTAGGATGATCAACTCCTGCTCTTGTCAGTAATCTCATCCAACCAATCCTGAAAGAAAGTGATGCTGTGGTTATAAGTACCTATCCCAGACCCTCCCCTGATCTCCTCCTCCATACTGGGAGCCTCAGATCAAGCTGTACCTCAGAAGAAAACAAGCATCCAAGATTCCTCCTCTTCAAGCTGTGGTCAAGATCCTACTCCCAGCCTGCTTTCCAGAGCATTAACTGGGTCCAAACAAGTTAAAATAAGTGATGAAAATCAAACTTGCTGCAACACCTTTTAGTGTAGTCACTTTGCTCAATCAAGAAAGATCTGATTAATCTAAAATAGGGCAACAAGTCACAACCCCTCCTTCAAGCATCCCCACTCATTTCTACTATCACTGCAAGGGGCATTGAAACAGCAAGTCAAGGAGAACCAAGTAATTAATTAAGGTTTTATTTAAGGTTTCAATTTTATTTTTAAAATGGCTGAGCTGACCTGGCACATTAAACAAACCCAGCAGTACAGGAGAGTTACGCCAAGACAGCATGAAGAGAAATACATTATCCAGCAGATTTTAAAACTGCAACAGCTCCTTATTTCCAGGTGGGACATGACACAAAGACATCTAGCAACAGTAGAAAGTTGCAGTCAGAGCAAAAAGCCTTCTTTACAAACACAAGACCAAAGCTGGGCAGCTGCTGACATCCCAAAGCAGTGCCAATCTCAAAAAGACACAGCACCGGCACTGCAAGGCAGAAGGGAACAAGCTGCTTGTCATCCACAGAAGCCTGAATTAAATTCATTTCTGCCATTTCACATACCCATGAAATCTGGCCTCTCTCTTGAGTTCCTTGGCACATCAAGGCCATCTCCTCTATTCTACCTCCCACTTTTCCTTTCAGCTAAATTTTGTCAGGCTGTGACTCAGAGCCATGTTGCTGCTCCTGTCTCCACTTCCAGTATCTTTTCCTTTCCTAGGCTCCTTTCTGCTCTCCTCCTTCAGAGGCACTGCTGCCTTGAGATGCAGCAGGCTGCTGTGGCACTCCTTGAATTTCCTCAGCAATTGAGTAATTGAAGCTTTAAACCTTGCTTCATCCTACCCCTTGGGCCAACTCTATCTTCTTACCACTGCTCCCTGCAGGATCCATTTTGGCACGAAGTTTCTGTCCAGCCCTCATCTGTATTGTAGTTCTATTACTGTTGACCATTCCCTGTCAAAGCTGGCAGCTGCTTCCCCAAGATTCCATCTTTGCCACCGTGAGTTGTCATTAGCAACAAACTGAGATCCTAAAGCATTCATTATGCATACACTTCATCCAGTTGGGCTTACAACCCCAAAATACATCTACAGGCTCTCTTACAGTTGAAATAAGAAGCCATTAAAAAGTTTCATTATTTTATGGTGGAAAGATGGAGAATTGCTTACCCTTTAACAATTTTAACACCGAAGATGTTGCCATTCACCATACAAATGGACTATGCAAGCTCTTTATTAGGAATGGGTTTTAAACAAATATTATTCTTGGAAACTGGTCTGGACCAATTTCGCTGTCAGCCAAGGAGTGCAGATTCTAAGGAAGCAAGTACCTGCTAGAGACCATTGCAATCCATTCTCGCACAGTACCCTGCTGCAAACGTGCCCTACTTACACCAACCTGCCGCATTTTGAGACACAGATGCATTAGGATACTAACAGAAAGCTCAGCTAAGAAGAGGCAGGCTTTTACACACCTCACATTCCTAACCAGGCAACATTCTCAGCACTTTTTCAAAACCAACCCCTAAAAAGAGGCATCAAGTTGGCAACATAACACTGCAGCAGTTGCTTTGCAAAATAATGGCTTTTGTGGCAATGGTATTTACCCCCCAAGCCTCTTCTCAAGCCTTAACCAGATAGTTTAAGTCAAGTGAGTGTCTCCATGGAAACCTCCTTTCTCAAGGAGCCTCTTTGCTGGAGAAATCCCTGCACCCCTTTTGTTTAGAAGGGGAAGGCAGTGTGGTAGGAGCATAATGCCTGTCTAGTGAAGAACCTGTAACAACTCATCAGTCAGATTTATGTCCTTTGAAAACACACCCATTCAATAAAGACATTTTAGTGATGGCTAAAGGTGTGTTATTGCTGCTGCAACTGGCTAGTTCTGCTGTCCTCCCCATCCCTGCCCCGGCTCTTCACTCTCAGCCCCATCGAATCATAGAATACCCTGAGTTGAAAGGGAACCCACAAGGACCACTGAGTCCAGCTCCTGGCCCTGCACAGGACATCTCCAAGAATCATACCATGTGCCTGAGAGTGTTGTCCAAATAAACTGTCTTCTTCCCATGTGGTGTCCATACCCCCCTCACACACAAACTCTTGGCCCCAAGTGAACTCCAAATCAATTGTTTACAAAAAAACACCTAGAGCTAAGGTAATACAAATCAATGCCCATTTTTGAAATACAGGAAAAGTCTTATTGAAGCTACCAATTGATACTTAAATAAGAAAATCACTGTATTCAGGAAAAGAAGAAGAGTTTTAGCCTTTTCCTTCACCGAGCCCTTTGTAAACTGTAACATGTGAAATCATTTCTGATATAGGATTGCTTCAGATCCCTCAAAAAGGAAACCAATTTTCCAAAAGGACCCTCAGACAACTGAATATTTAATGTTCTCATATAGAAGAGAGACTTCAATATTAGCAGGCAAATAAATAATTAAGGGCTGTGATTAAAAAATGGTTTCAACTCAGGTGAATCAGTTAATAAAGAAAGGGGGGGGAGGGGGAGCAAAGGCACCAAAGAAGTTGTGCAGTTGCAGTTGCTTTCAAATAACAGCAGAGACAAGATGTTCTCAGAAAAATATGCCCCAGAGGTTAATAGCCCTCTGTAGAAAGGAACATGCCATAGGGGACTCTGAAAGCTCACACAGGTGCTGGTGCCAGGTGACTCACAAGTGAAGGGAGAGGGAAGGAAAAGCTGCATTTCAGAACAACTAGGAAAAAATAATCCCATTCTCCTAAGATTAAGGTAGCTACAAAATTTTTTTAAGATTTTCTGAGAGCATAAAAACATGATGTGTCTGGTAACTCGAAGCCAGGTCCAGGCACACTGTAGCAGTCGCCTCCTCTTACCACCCACCTGTCATGAGTGGGGAAAAAACAGCCTAGGGCAAGATGACACACATGCACAGTGGTCACACCCTTGCAGCTTTCCAGTGGAGAAAGAAAGGTTTTGGGCAACCCCTGTCTCAAGCAGCTAACAGAAACCAGGTAGGACCAATTCAACCTGGAAGTCAACAAGACAGAAGCACATCACCAATGTAAGAAGGATAAACAGTCATTCACATGGATCTCTTTCCACTGTGCAATAGAGAATCCAGAAGAGTGACTTATATCACACACAAATAACCTCCTCTACCTTCTTTGGGGAAATCTAGCAGAAATCTCACTGCAGAAATATAAGCTCCTCCGTACATGCTTGCAGGCGGGGCACAGAGGCATTAAGGTTCTCAACTCAATGCGATGCAGAGGATGGAGTAGAGAAGGGAATTAAAAAGAAATCAGATAAATTAAACACACTGTGGATCAAATTTAACCAAGTGCTGTCAGAAAAAAAAAGTCATTTGCCAAGTTTGTAGGACCAGTCCTGTGACATTTTATAGCCAGAGATATGTAGCCACTTGTTCTTTTCTTCCCACATATGCCATCTTGAGTCTTCCAGAGGAAATACAAACAAAGGTCCTTATCAAAGGGAATTATTTAAGGGTAGTAGCATTCCTTCTGCAATCTCCACCTAAGCTCCAAGCAGGCAACCTCTTCCATACATCATATCCCTCTAGTTCTAGTGTTTTGTCAAAGGAATTCATCCTTGGATACAAGCTTCATGAGAGGAAACTCACAGAGATGAAATACATATACACAAAAAGGGAGAGAGGCTGCAGATTGGGGCTGCAGACTGGGGCAAGACTTGACACTTCAGCCTCATGTCAAACAGTAACGACTCTGCAGCACAAAGCAGAAGGCTCTTCAGAAGCAAAGAGCTCACAAACTGTCTACACCCAGTAAAGACAGTGTAAGAGCTGTCATGTACTCTGGAGTCAATAGGAAAAATATATTTAATTAAACCCCAGGTGCAGGGAGGAAAGGGCTGAGCCAGCAGCAGGTCTCAGCATGAAGAAGGAATGAATTTTTGTGCAACACTAGTGCTTTGGAGGGAGATGACAGGTTACTCCAGAATAGTTTAAACTCATCCTGTGCATGACCAAAGCAGCACATAGAAAGCAGGTTCCCCAGTTATGATACACATTTTTGTATCCCTTTTCTCTATGTGTAAAGTTACTCCCTTGGGAGCCACTTGCTGTTCCAAAGGACTACAGAAGATGGGGTAAGAAACAAGGTTCTATTACTTCATCCAACATATTCAAGTGCCCGCTGACCATATAAGCAACAGCCCTTCCAACAGACTTGTCTGGTGACAGGGAATTCTCCAGTTCTCCCCCAGCCCCAAGTTAAGAAACACAGCAGTTGTTTTATTAAAATTCAGTACACAGTTGAACATAAGCCCAGTGTTTACAACCAATCCCACTTCTAGTAGTTCCAGGTTTCCCGGTATTTTACAAACTATTAGCAATCAAAGGAATCAGTAGCATAAAGAAACCATTGTTTCAAAAAAATTCATGTCCCCACATCTCCAAGAAGAAAGCAGCATCTATGATCAGTTTGTTTTCCACTGGACTTGCTCTAAGAAACAAGAGTTTTCAACATATTTTGCAGGCCAATCTTGTCTTTAGAATAGTAATTGCTTGGTTTGCTTTAGCATACAGGGCAGGGGTCTCTAAAAAGCCTCATAGCGCAATAAAATAACCCAAAAAGAGCTCTCTGACAATTTTTTTCCTGTGATTTACCTTCTAAACCAGAAATTTTTGAGATATGTTTAATTAGTTGAGTTCACACTAAAGGGAAGGGGAGGGGAGAGCCCAATTCACACAGCTGGCAGAGATCATCCATGAATTAAGTTCTCCAGTGGCTGCAGAAAGCACACAGAGGCTTTGTCCATGCTCCCTCGAAACATCCAGCAGTGCTGCAAGAGGGACACACCTTCACATCCCTGTTCCCCTCTCAGTTGTTACAGCTGTTCACATTGCTGCTGCCCACTTCCTTCCCTCCTCAAGTCATCCAAAGCACAGAGCAGCCTTGGTGGTGTAACAGCAGCTTGGCAGAAGCAGGAAAAGTGCAGCCAGCAAAAGATTTAATTTATTAAGATAAACATGGTCTAAGGCTCCACATTATTTTTAAAAATAAACACAGTAAGAAAAATGAAAACAAACTGGCTTCACTATGTGTAGGTCATGTTCAGACGTTCTCAGAAAGGTCTTCTCAACCATATAAAATATTCTTCCCCTCCCATCCCCATCATGAGGATGGAAAGACAGTTCACTATGTAAGATCAGCCATGTCCCTCTTGTGTGCCCTTCCACATTCAGTGAACAATTCCTCTGCCACCCTTCAGGGCAGTCAAAGTTTTAAGAACACCCCTGTGAAGAAGGAGCAGAGGGGGAGAGGGGCAGGTAATTCAGTCTCTGAAATGAACATCTAAAAGTCTTGACACGATGACTGTGTTGACTTCACCACTTTAATGGTTGTTCTTGGCTGCCTCTTTAGCTGCAATAATCAGAGGAGTGAGACTAGATAGAGGCTTTGCAATTTTCAGGAATTGATGCTAGGAAGAAACAGAAAGAAAAGGGGTTAAATTTCTCAGAACATGCCCCAGAAGTCTTGCGGCTATTCTAAACCTAGACCCACACAAAGTCTAAGAACCTACTCTAGTCTCCGAACAGGTGAAATCAGAAGCTCTGTTACCACCACAAAATTTCAGGGCTTGCCTAAAGTGATGAAGAGATTTGCACCCAACACATGCTAAATTATCCAGTGTTTGTACATGTTCAAGATTGAGCAAAACTCAGCATCACCCAAGGCAACATGCTTCAGAGATGGAAACAATAAAACAGTTAAAAAAACAGAGACTACAAGGTAGTTAAAAACAGACAGAAGTGTTGCAGTCAAAATGTTCTCCTGCTCCAAGGAACAGGACATAACCAATCTTTCACATTTTCTTTTCCACATTCTGCTGGAAAGTCCAGCAGAAAAAGTGATATTTCAACCACTGCCATTCCGCCAGTCAGTAAAGTTTCATTACAGTCTCAGAAGGCAACAACACATATCCAAGTCAGAACCCACTAGACACACTAGTGGAAAGGAAGAAAAATAAAAATGGGAACTGCCTCATAGTTGAGGTCTGAATGCTCCTGATCACAGATTTATTTCACAAAGAGTTACATTTTCCATCCTCATGACAAATTTGACAGAAAGAACATACAAACTACTCCGCTCATCCATGTTGGTAAAAAGCCTGGTAGCTTGGCCCTCAACTTGCACCAGGAGTTCAGACTAAGACACCAGGTTTTCAGTGAAGTATCTGATTATAAGGGGGTGAGGCAGTGGCACAGATTGCCCAGAGAAACTGTGGCTGTCCCAAATCTGGAAGTGTTCAAGGCCAGGTTGGATGGGGCTTTGTGCAACCTAATCTAGTGGAAGGTATCTCTGCACATGGCAGGGGGAGTGAAACTAAAGGATCTTTAAAAGTCCCTTCCAACCCTAATCACTCTATGATTAGGATATCTTACAAGCTATGTTCCACCACCTCTGTAAAGAGCAGTATTGGGCAAAATGTGGTAACCCCAAACTGCTCCAGTTAATGCATGCCATGCACATTCCAAAGGGCTTTGTGGTCCCTCCAGCAGAAAGGACACAGCCAGAACATCCAGTAGCTAGAAGCCTTCCTGCTGTCCAAACTGGAAGCATGACAAGACCACGACAACACATACAGATGTCATGGCTGTGTGAGGAAACCATGGGAATTAAGGGGCTCGGCATTTGGCAGGCCTGGGGCACAGCTATTATTTGAGGTTGGACACAGAACATGCTGCACAGCTGCTGCTAGTAGCCAGCACAACATAAAAAGGGAGCAGTCTGTTAATACTTTATTATAGATCTACATTTGGGGGTTTTGGGTTGGTTATTTTTTTCCTGGCAGGTTACCTTAGCTGTGCTTCTGCCTTCAGCTGATGCAGTATTTAGGGCCTCAAACAAGATCTCACCCTAACCCTGGCCTCACTCGGGGTAAGGTGATTACACTGGGCAGTGAGACTGAACCATCACCTACCTGTAGCAGCTCTTTTGCAGAACCTCTCTTTTCCACGTCCATTTCAAGACAGCGATTTAAAAAGTCTCGGAATATGGGTGACAGCTTTTCTGGATTCTGCAGTTCTGGAGTCCCATTAGTAGCAATGAGATACAGGGCCTAATGCAAAAACAAGCACCAAAGAAACAGGAGGTTAGATTCCATCTCTATAATACACCCATTTTGCTTCTCCCTCTCCCAAGTTCAATGGGGAGGAAAAAAACCCCACTTTATCAGGGTGACTAATCAATGCCTAAGTTTCAGCAAACAGAATAGCTGCCAGCCCTATTTTTTTGTGGATGGGATCCAATCCTTTATTGTTTTACCCTCTTAATCTGGGTTTGGATCCTGCAGCCCTCTCAAGGGATTACAAGGACAAAAACAACATTCCAGACCCTGTTTACATAGGGAAGTTAACTGGCATGACTCTACCAGTGCTTCTGTAATAACTATATCCTCATGGGAAGGTAACCTTGAACTACATAGGAGATTTTTTCTGTCAGTTTTTTCTGCCTCAGTGCACAAAGCCTAGAAAGTCAACATGATAAAGATGGAATTGGCTCCTTACAAAAGATGTCCAGCAGACCCTTCAGCAGCTTTTAACATCCTGGAAAAACATGAAGTTTTGCTACTGCTTGGGGATGAAGTATTTGCACACACCCTCCTCTGAGAATCAAGGGACTCAGAATTCATCCATTTCAGGATTTCATGTGAGAAACTTCCTGGATGAATTTTCAAAGGAAGCAGAAATCTGCCAGAGACTTGTTAACATGCAGGCCTTTTGAGCACATCACTCAACATATCCCATGGGAGCAGTCTGATAGCCTGGGAATTGGCATAAGTTGAGTTAAATGAGGTCAAAGTACCGTTACTTTAACTCAAAACCATTTCATTCCTTACACTCTTCTTTGCTGCTGCTCTTCTCTCCCAAAAATCACTTCCAGTGCAAGAGATGGAGAAAAAAGTCAGAATTTTTTGAGATTCCTCCAACTTTTGTAGCTGAGGGAGAAGCCACAAACCCAGCTTATACTAAGAGCAGTGATGCCCCTATACACTGACAGCATCTCTCCTTTTGTTAAAAATTAAACAAGGGAAAGACATCAAAAGGCTTAAACCCTGTCTAAAGGCTTATTAAGGATGTAACTTTACTTTCAACATGCAAGGAGGAACAATTTTTCAGTAGGAAAAAGCTCTGTTTATAGAGTAGAATCACAGAAACACAAAATGGTTTGGGTTGGAAGGGACCTTAAAGATCATCGAGTTCCACCTTTCCACTAGACCAGGCTGCCTAAAGCCTCATCCAGCCTGACGTAACTCAAGGAGAATTCTTCCCCACTTACAGGGTACAAGGTTTCAAGACATCACTGCTTTGTGCCATCCAGTAGTCTTTCAGCCTCTGTCTGCATCTCCAGAAAGTGGGAAATTATGAGTGTGCATGATCTAACTCATCACAGCTGACCAAAGGGTCTGTGCAGGAAGAACCCACACCTCTGCCATCCAGAAAAAACTATGGCTTTAATTATCTCAATCTTCTCACCATGACATCTCAGGAGACCATAGAATCATAGAACAGTTTGAATTAGACAGGGCTGCAGGCGTTGAAAACACACCAGAGGAGTCACATGAGCAGCAGGCTTAGCAAAGCCCTGATGATAAAAGGTACTCGCTTACTCTCAGGGGGTTCTCATTGAGGTAGGGGGGCTCTCCTTCGATCATCTCGATGGCCATTATCCCCAGCGACCAGATATCCACTTTGGGCCCGTACGCCTTCCGCGTCACCACTTCAGGCGCCATCCAGTACGGGGTCCCCACCATGGTGCTGCGCTTGCTCTGCTCAGGAGTGATCTGAGCACAGAAGCCAAAGTCAGCTGGAAAATTAAAATGGGGAGGAGGGGAAAGAAACAGACAGACAAATCAGCAAATTTCTCCAAAAAAAAGCCTTACTGAGATGTCAGAGCTGCAGTACACTTCACCTTGCTTCACTGCCTGGAGTGTTGCTGCTGTGAAAGGAGGGTGGTGTTGTGTCTAACACAGAACATGGCATTTAGAGCTAAGTTTCTAAACCTGACTCTCTGAGGCCATGAGCATTATGGAGATGCTGACTTGTCTATGTGAAAGACAGGGATCAGTAAATAACCATGTACAGATGTTGAGACACTCAACTGTGTTGCAGCATCATGCAGCTGTAATACAGTGTCACATATGGTCTAAAGACCATCTCTGGGTATGTGAAAATAGAATTTAACGCACAGTCTGATCTAGATACACCCCCCAGCACACACACTGTATTGTTTGATGGTATTTTCAATCCAAGAGATATTACTTCCCCAGTAGGTATATCATCCCTCAAACAGTATCTGCTTTACAGAGCAAAGAGTGTTTAGAATAAATTTAAAGTACCTAAATTTATATTGATTATTTTCTTTGAATAGAGACAAAGATGAAGAGCCTTCACACAAAGATTGCTGGGTCCTATATCTTATTTGTATTTGACTTACCAAAAGAAAAAACTCATTGTGTTCTTGTGAGCCCAGCAGAATCAACACAGCAAGATGCACTGCCCAACCTGACCTCCTATGGCCTCACAGATCTAATTTTAGGCAGAATGATGAAAATTAAACTGATTCCTAGCTGAGTTTTCATCAAGGGTAAATACCAGGAAAGGACATATGGTTCATAAACAGGGTAAATTTCCAGCAGAGCCAATAAGCAGCTCAGATCCAGAAGGTTACTGCATCATATCCACAGGGACTTCTTCAACTCTAAACTACAGCCTGATACCTGCATACTATGCTCAAAGAAGCTATTCCATAAGAACAGAGCACTGTGACCCCATCAGCTATTCGTCGCTAACACTCCAGAGACCTGACTGTACCAAAGCGCAGCTTTAGCCTAAAAGCAATTATGTGCAAAAAAAAACCCCACCTTCTTACTCAGCATATCTGCACTGTGTGAATTTTGAGTCATATCTGCTGCCACTGCTGACAAAAATAGATTTATTTATGCCTGTTGGGTGCTAGCCAACAGAACTGAGAGGAAGAGAAAAGGAGCACAACTCTCTTAAAGCTATAGGTGGAAGATAATAACTGACTAGTTTCCAGACTTCTCTCTGCATGGGCAGAGACAGCACAACAGCTACCTTAGCACCCAGGGGGCAGAACAGCCTCAAGGTCTTCATTGCTGGCAATACCACATGGAGGAAACAACATTTAGAGTCCAGTCTGGGTTGGCATTGTAAAATTAAATGATTTCAAGTTACAGGGGTTTCAATTCTCCACCACTTCCCCTGTGTCCCAAGTACCTGCAGTATTTTCCAGATGGAACAGAGTGTTCACAAATAAAGATTTCTGGCACTACACCTTCCAACCCTGCTCTCTAGACTGGAGTAGCATAAAAATACTGTTATTTTAGTTCACATAAACAGATGGCCCAAAACTAAATGAAATCCAAGCCTCACTTCGAGTCTGGTATCAGTTCACAAGGATTCATGCTTGCCAATCTACATGAAAACCAATGCCACAAAAATATCTACAGGAGCATTTCTACAGCATGTTCATCACCACTCAAACACCCATCTCCCTAAAATGCCTGGCCCAGAGCAGATAACTGGCCCAGATTGGTAACTCAAGTCATCACCAGTAATGTTCCCTGCATACTTAGTTTGACAGAGCCATCCATTCCCAGCAGGATGTTGTCACTCTTGATGTCTCTGTGAATAACTTGGTTTGAATGTAGGAATTCCAGAGCCTGGAGACACTGAAAAAAAAGGAATTGTAATATTCTTACTGTGCATGAAATTATTCACCAGTCACAATTAGCCAACTAAAGGACTCCAACAACATGCGTTTTCAGTAGTAAAGGCGTTGTGTCTTAGGACCTTTCATATATTCAGTATGTTCAGGACTACAGAGATATCCCACTGGGATTAGCAGGTCCTAGGAAGACAAGCTACTCCCTTAAGACCTGAAGAAGAGACATAATCAAGAGGATTCCAACCCCATTCCCCACTCTAGTCCTCCCTCTAGGGAGAAACATAAGGCTTGCATTAGAATCGTATGCTGCAACCTTGCAGGTGAAATCCATCCTCTGAAAGAATGACTGTTGCCTTACAGAAGCTGGAGACAGCTATTCCCATGGAGTCAGTAACAGATCATAGAAAGCCTGTGTCCCATTGCCAACCACAGCTCCCCCCGAGTACGAGTCCTGCTTTACCTCCCGGCACACAGCTGCAATTTGTCCCTCGTCCATGCAGGTCTCTGTCACGACGTCTGTCAGGGAGCCTCCTGCCAAATACTCCATGACAACCCAGAGCTCTTCTCCTACAAGGTAACTGAAGAACCAAAACTAGATTTTAAAAATCAGCGCATACGAGCATGTCATCATTTACCTGGCCAGAACGCACACGGTTTCAAAGCTGTCTTACAACTGCAGAGAAACCAGGAGTCACACTTAACAGTACTGGGGGAACCAGGTATTTGTGGTACTTTCTGTACGTGGGAGGATCCAATCACAACCTGAATGACCAGAGCAAAGGGTGAGTGCAGAAGTTGAGGAGAGATGTAATTGGAGAGCTGGCTGCAAGTCTCCTGTCCATAAAAGCAAGGCTGAATTTTGGAAAGGACACAGAGAGACCTAACCTTACAACTCCTGCTGCTGCTGGGAGAGAAAGAGCTACTAGTGAAGGGTGGGGTCCAAGTGTGCAGCCCAGACATTTGGCACCCAGCATGGCTTTTGAGGGTTCTAGCATTGGAAGAGGTGGCTGGGCGCTGCTTCATTGCTCCTGGCATCCTGCTGTCCTAAGCAACTGCCCGCTTTGCCCAGGCCCAGAGACAATCCTGGGTGACATAAAGGATGGCTGCCCACAAATTACCATGAAAGAACACTTCTTTTTTGAGCATTGTGCTTTGAAAATCATGTCCATCTTTTTAGTGCTACTAAACTAGTTTGTGATTTTGTCTGAAAATTTCAGAACAAAAGGAGAACTGGATGAAACATCAATTCTGAAGACAAAAAACCCAAACCACTAACCATTTCTGCCTTTTTGGGCCCATCTGGAAGAACATCAACAAAAACTTCCACGACAGATACATCAGCATGACCCATTCCTGAAGGAAGGAATCATCAGTTTGAAAACAGACTTCTCAGCCTATCCTCTCATTTTTCAAGTGAGTGGACAGATGAGTCCAGTGAGAGGGCAGACAATCTAATTAAAACTTTGGCTGGCATTAGAGCTCATCAAGGATACATTTGCTTTGCCCTAAAACACTGATCTTACTGGACAGTGATTTTGCTAGGAGTCAAATGCAAAGACCTGGATAGGTTCTACGGAACAATTAGGTAGAAAGCAACAGTGAAGGAGAAATAAGTTAAGCCCAACTTGGCATAGAAAGTAAGACAGAGGTGAGTGAGACACCACAGGAGTGAGCAAGGGGTGGGTTTGACCTCCAAAGGACACACTGACAACACTTAAGCTGACAAAAAAATCCCCCCCAACATAACTGTGGTCTGAGCTACACCTGGATGACAGCACTATTACAGTTCTGGAGAGCTTTTAATACCAGAGACAAAAAAGGGTATCCTGGTTTGGTGATGCTGAAGACTATGTAAAGAGGAACAGTCTGGAGTTTCTTTCAGGATACAATACCCAAGGGCAAAGACTATGCTCTCAGAGCAGACAGGTCCCCAACTCCACTATGGAACGAAAGATAATGCACTGGCATTTTTTTCCCTGGCATTAGAGACCCCAGCAAAAGCAGCACCACCTGCACAGCAGCCCATCTGAGTGAGAGAGGAGCAGCAGAGCTGCTTTCAGAAGCATTCCTGCTATCTCTGTGGGTCATTTATCTTCTGTTGGGCTCTGAAAGCCATTCCATCCACACCCTTCCTTCCTGCCCCTATCCTATTGCTATTTTTTCATGACTTCTGCCAAACCAGGCTCTCTCCAGATGGTATCAGCACCCTCTCAACAAATTGGCCACCCCAGACATCCCAGCACTTCCTTTCATTGCCAACAGCACCCTCTGCAGCCCAAATCTATTTGATTGTAAGGATGCGGGCAAAACGGGCTCCACCAGGCCTGCATGACAATCTCAGGTTCCACATGCTGGGAGCAAGCTGGTACCTCTCTACAGCCAAAAGGGATGGAGCAAGCCAAGAACCACACTGTGAACCAAAGCTGTGCCATCAGCAGCCACAGGTATGTGCCGAGACCCTGGCAACTCAATAATTCAATGGATTTGACATAACACACAGAGAGGTGGAATTACTGGTGGCTCCCTGCCAGCTGCCACCAAAAAAATGTCATTTCAGAGGACTGGGTGGTACTGTCTCATGGATCTTTCCACTCTCTTGCCAGTTTTAGTCACTGAGCTGCCCACTGTAGTCATGACTCAAACCCACTCTTCTCAGTAGTTCTGGAGACACCACCAGGAAGTCTGTACACCTACATGCTGCTCTGCATGTGACATCAGGCATAGCACGGTGTCACACCTTGTCACCCACAGTCACCTTCCAAAACAAGGCTGGCAGTAAAAAAATCCTGGTGAAAGTCTCTGAGGAAGAAGGAGACAGTCTACACTTTCTCTTCATCCATCTGCAAGAGCAGGTAATATCTGATCCTGTAAGGTATTCCTCAGCTTCCACTTAGACACCCCAGGAAGCTGTCCATCCAGTCCTTCAGATCACAAGTACATACCACTCAGTCTTTGTCCCTTTTTACTGATAACATTTATGAAACACGGTTTTGCCCAGAAGCACAAGTTAATTAATTTCAGACCTTTGCACCAGTAACATGCCTCCAACACGCAAACATGACGGTAGCCTGGAAAGAAAACAGTGTTTTCTTGTAGTATGACTGTCTTACATCTTCAGCTTTATTCATTGACCATCCACCCCTAATTCAGTCTGGGGTTGGGGTGAGGGTAACAGTGGCTACCACTTATTTATGGGGTTTATTAAGTTCAGGAGAGTTCTTCAGAACGAAACCAAAGGGCAGGAGTTTGCTTTCCCTAACACAGGGCATCCAATGCCTGTGTTTCTAAGCCTAAGTTTAGAAGCAAGGCTCTGAGGGCCTCTTTCACACAGTACAAAGAAACTGGCACCTCCAGCAGGTAATTCAGCACAAGTGGCTGCTTGTCTGCACTGAAGACTAGTGTCACTGCCTTCAGAACCAGATGATTCTAAATTCAGCTCCCAAGTACAGCTGAATTAGGCTATGGCTCTAGGTTAATGCCACAGCACACCACTGGCACTTACACTGCAGCAGAAAAACTGTCTTAACCACAAGCAAGTAGGCCATGGAGGTAAGAGAGTACAAAGCACAGGAAACCCTTGCTTATGCAGGAGCTGAGGAGAAAGAGAAGTGAGAGAGCTGGTTTATGCCAATAACCATCTTACAGCTCCTATTAGGGACTCAGAAGGGGAGGCACTGTAACAGAAACACAAAACAGAAACCAGGTCCCAGCGGTAAGCACATCCTTCCTCATACTTCCTCAGTGACAGCAATAGGCAGAAGCCAGCAAGTGGCGTCCAAATATCAGCTTAATTCAGTACTTGAGAAGCAAACAGGCACATTAGGCCAGGCAGAAGGGACACAGCTCCCCAGCAACAGGATCCTGCAGTTGAAAAGTTGAAATAGTATAATAGATGCAAGAACCCCTGTGTTCATCCCAGTTGCTGTTCTGTCCATGTGCAGCACTCAACAAAAGCTAATCCCTCTGAAAAAGATTAGTGAAAGTGGAGGACAAAGGCAGCAGCTTTTGTTGCTGGAAGTTTGAACAAGACAGCGGGATGTGCAGCTATCCTGCAGCAGGGATGCACTGGCTAGACAAGGCATGTACACAGTGGTGCTCTCTAATGAGAGGAGACTGCCTCCCAAACAGTTTTGTCGGAACAAAGCCTCTAATCAGCCAGGAGAAAATAACAGTTTCACCCTAGATGCAATTCTTAACTCTTCTTTACCACTTGTTTCACTTTACACTGGTAACATTCTTCTGCTCTTTGTAAGAAAAGGGTGTCTGCCCAGCAACACTTCCCTGCACACACACCTCTTTCACAAAATTTCAGGAGCAGACTTCCTGTCCTTTCAACAAAGTAGTCCTTTACACCTATGCATAGGACAAATAGCACCATGAAAATTCAGCAGTACTACTCATGTTGCAGTTTATAAGTAGTACTTTTTTTGGCTAAGACATTAAAAGCCTGCTAAAGAAAGCTATTAAAGAAACAGCTCATTAGCTGTTGATATACGTGCAGAGAAAACAAGTGTGTAAATACTCTCAGATTTCCAAAAGGGATTATAGGTGATCCATTGCATCTTCAAAAAAATCCAAGCTGCCAAGATTAAATCCTGCAGCTCACCCTATCTGGGCACTTTTTACCCTACAATAAGCCAAACCTGCAATTCATCAGAACTGCTACATTCAGATTCTGAGTGTACCAGACAAACTCTTACTGCAGCTCAAATAGGTCTAGCTACGCCTTTATAAGGTGAACAACACAGGCTTCACCCCATGCACCAGTGTTATGTTGCTGATGAATTCAGTCACCATGCAATACCTTTGCCTGTTGGGCTTTCAATATCATAGAATCACAGAATGGTTTGGGTTCAAAGGGACCCTAAAGATCAGCTTGTTCCAACCCCCCCTTGCCATACGCAGGGACATTTTCTGCTAGACCAAGTTGCTCAAAGCCCCATCCAACCTAGCCTTGAACACTTCCAGGGATGGGACAGCCACAGCTTCTCTGGGCAACCTGTTCCAGTGCCTCACCACTGTTACAGTACGGAATTTCTTCCTTATATCTAATTTAAATCTACCCTCTTTTAGTTTAAAACTGTTCCCCTTTGTCCTGTCACTATCTGCCTGCATAAAAAGTCACCCTCCCTCCTTTTTAAAAGCCCCCTTTAAGTACTGAAAGGCCACACTGAGGCCTCCCTAGAACTCATGTTATGTGTCACATGTCATTCACCCTCATTGCTGTTATGCTACTGTACAAAAACCTCCACGGACAGTCACAAGGACAAGATTACCAGTCTGCTCCTCTGCCAGCAGAATGTCAGCACTGCTCAGTGCAAGAGGAAAGAAGAGGAAGAGGAAAACAAATACCAATAACATGGTTCAAACTATTTCTACTTCTCCTCCAGGAGCAGGAAGGAAACAGCTTACTGTGTCAAATTTGTCAAGGGAAAAAGCTGGAAAATGGAGTCCTGACAGGATACTGCTAGTGCCTTGCTGCTAGCATCTCTAAAGAGAGCCTAGACACCCCATTGATAATAATTCAGATACCTGTTTCTCCTAGTTATGGAGAGAGACCACCAAGCCACCCACACCCCCACAAAGCCACATGTGTGCACTAATCAATGCAAGGTTGTCCTATACTTTGCATTACGCTGAGCCTGGAACACTTAGGACAGTGGCAAGAAAGTGTTTTCCAGAGTCCCTTTGTGGACCCTTTAAATGCTGACATACCTGTCCAGGTAGTTGACAATGTTGGAGTTTTTGTTTTCCCTCATCACAAGGATTTCATTAATAATCAGTTCTTTTTTGGGCTGCTGCTGCAAATTCATCTGTTTGATTGCAACCTGCAGTGAAGAGACACCAAGTAAAGTATTATTACAGGAGTCCCCCAGAAATGTGCCAGTACCAGTCAATTTAGTCCCATATTCAGGTGAAGGAGGAAAACACTTTTTCCATCATAGGATGCTCACCCATTCAGTAACTCTTCAAGTTCCCGCAGCCAGTCCATTTCCACCCATGCTGGATGATACTTAATGCCAAAAAGGACAAGGGAAAATACCATTTTCATATTAAGCCTTCATGTCACAGCTGGATGGCCATCTCCATCTACAGCTTCTTGGTAACAAGGAAAGAGATCCACTTACTCTGGTATGGACTGATATGTCAAAATTTTTTTATTTCTTTAAAGGATTCTTATTATTTTGAGTTGGATGTTCCAGATTTTTTGGTGTTTTTTTTTTTTTTTTCTGCTCCCCTGAAAATTTCTGCTTCTAGAAATCTCTAGTAGGGCAGGTAAATAACACAACCTAAGCTCAGTACTTCAAGGTAGTAATTCTATTTCTTTTTGTCACAGCAAGATCTGGGTGAGAGAAGTACCAGTGTTTAGATAAAAGGCTGAAAATAAGTGAATTGGAGTCAACTGTATCCCCAGTCATAACTGAAGGGCAACAGGGATGGACTTGTCAGCTGTAGCCCTTTGGTTTAGTAGCTTTCTGCCTGCTTCAGGATATCTGCTCTTCATGTATATATGCAGAGAGCAGGGAAGTTAGAACATGTTTTCAACTCTTGTATTCAAGATTCCACGCTACCAGTACCTCGTGAGAGCACCGGGCCCTCAGACAAGCCTTTAAATCAGTAAGCCTACTCAGCACAGCTGGAGGCAGAAATACTTCATAGATGTATGAACTCGACTGTCTTTGGTACAACATCTGGGCAAAGGGAAGGAAATGCAATTATGCATTTACAGAACTGCTACCTCCAGAGAAAGAGGCCTCGTGAATGGATGGGAGCCAGTAACTCCGGTAACTCACAAAAACCGGATTAAAAGAAACAAGTCGCAGAGTGCCAATATAGATGGATACAATTAGCATTTTGATAGTGTAGCAGGGGAGACTACAGAAAAATCCCAATACATAAAAAGGCAAGAGCAGACAGACACCATGCTGGTTTTCCACAGTATTCACAAGGGCTGCCAAACATTAGTTAAAGAAGACAAAACCAAAAACCCCCTGCTGCTCTTTGTGCATGACCAAAAAGGAGAATGAAAGATGAAGAAGTGAGGGAAGGCATTTTATGCAGATAAAGAAATCCCAGTCAAATACTGAGGGAGCTTCAGTGAGGCTCTTGTACTTCCTCACTCCTGCTCAGAGGCAGACACACAGTCCAAGTGCATAAGGGGGCATTTCAATATCTGTCACATACATTAGGGTACAAAATAAACAGTTGGAGTTATACTACATAGGCATCATCAGTGAAAATCTTCAGTATTCTTTAGCCTGGAAGCTGCCCAAGGTTCCTGTATAGTGCAAAACAAAGCATTTTCCTTCCAGTGTTTCCAAAATGCGTGGCATTGTATGAGCTCCTGAGTTCAGTGCACTTCACAGAAAGGAACAGATCAACAGCGTGACAAGGTTACAGCGATCCCAAATGCAGATTAAAAATACAGGGTCTGATCACACTAGTGTAATGGGAATGATTTAAAAGTCTGTCGTAATAAAATTTTCACATGGGAGTCGCCAAACGGGTCCATAAAGAAAGCAGAAAATCATCAAAGGAGTTCCTCCTATTTGTCATTGTTTCAAAATAAATACATCATCCCTTCCTCAGAGGCTGCAATTACACTGTATTAATTCTTCAGGAACTCAAAAAGGGGGTGAAGGAGTTTCAGCAAAAAGCATATTTATGAAATTTACTGGTGGATAACTCTGACCTTGTACAAGTGCAAAGTACACAGGCATTGTTGCAGACCTCCATAAACATATTTGGAATAATCCATACACTTACATCTTTTAAAAAAGCCTGCATCTAGCAATAAGGGTTTCCACAGACACTGCATACCCAGCACTATTAGTTTATTATGCAGTCAATAAGCGTGGAACTTTTCAATTTTTGTGAGGGGGGAAAAAAGAGACAGACATTCCTTGTCTCACAATTCAAGGGCAGAAAGTAAGTGGGCAAAGGGTGGGAGAGGAACTATTTCTTTGCAAGTCAGCTAGTATAAGTGTAGGAAGCAACAGAGCAGAGGGCATATAACAGAGTTTATGTGGAGATAGGCAACAATCTTGGGGATGAAGAGAGAAACTTCTGAGGAACTACCCAGTCCAAACATTTGCTTCTGGCCACTGCAGTCACAGAATGAATCTTTATAAATATGAAATGATTCAGGAATCAAAACTTGGGAAGTCATTTTTTCCGGTTCTCTGCTCAGACCACTCAACCATGCCTCATTAGTAAGTAAATAAAGACCTCATTAAACATAAGATGACATGAATCCCTGAAAGACAGTCTTTATTTTGTAGCATCAACTTGAACTTCTAGGACACAATCCAAAATCCACTGCCGTGGTATTCTGGGAGCACTTACCTCCTGTCCTGTAGCCACATCTATTGCCGTGTAAACTGTACCTGAGGCTCTAAACAAAACAGAGAAAGAAAAAACCCACACTTATTAGTGCCTCATAGGAAGAGTGAGAACTAAACACATGCTCGTTCCCACTTGTCTCTCTGAAGTGCTCTCAGTCCTATTCTTCTACATGCAATAATTCCAGTGGTAAACATCATCAGAAATATTTCTGAGCCAAGACTGCTGTTGGAGCAGAAGCCAGAGAATTTATGGGGAATAAAGCTCCTAATAAGGGTCACTATAGTCATCCAAACCCTTGTTACTACACCAGCAACTTAGCACATCTTGTAGGACTGGGAGTTTATCCCACTTTAAGTGTCATGACTGCACTACCTGGGCTTGCAGAATGCCCAACATGATAACTGAGCACATAGGATCAGCTGAAGTAAAGAAATGTAGCATTTGTAGTGAGGGAAATGGGAGTTTGAGCCTCAGCACATGGAACTGACAGCAGATCCCAGTGATTTGCCCTGATTTGCCTCATTACTCTCTCCTACAACCTCTGTTTTCCCCCTACCCTGCTTAGAGGGGCACAGCACATGCCTGGAGAAGAGCTGATTCAGAAGCAAGCCTGTAATTTGAAGATTGTCTTGCAGTTCATTCCCCACTTGGAGTTGTATTTATCAACTTGATCATCTAGTGACATATTTTCTTACATTAAAACACAATCACTCAAAAACCCAGTCCCTGAAACTTTGCCAGGAAAGGGAGAAGAGCCGGGGGGGATGTGGAATCCACCAAATAACCAAAATTAGAAACAAAAAGAAGAAAACAAATAAACACTAAACAAAATAAACTTTCCAAAGTATCACCAACAGCTTTTCCAGAAAACTAACTTAGCCTAGTTACAGTGATTCTTTCTTAGCATATGGAAGAGAAAGGTATAGGGCAGAGAAAAAGCATATACTAACCCTTGCCCAATCTTCTCAAAATTCGTATACTTCTTTTTTGGATCACCCACACTCACAATACTTCCTACAAAAAAAAAAAAAAAAAAGAGTGGATTTGCTTCAAATACTTTTTCATACACTATAGGAACCAACTGTAAGGCCAGTTCCATGGCCACAGCAGGTTCTACCTCATGAACCACTCATCAGAAATCCAGAGGCAGATGGACACCTCAGTTATTTACACACACACCAGCTGCAGCATTCCCCTCTAGAAACTTCCCTTCAAAAATGGTGGGACGCAGACATTTAATCTTCATTACCCCTCAGTGTCTGCACACTGTAGGCACAGGATGGGGGTACATGGCCCTCACACATCGAAATACAATTATTTGCTGGAAATCTACAGCTTTAAGTCACATCCAGATTCAACACATTGGTTGATCTAAGATGCCCCTGCACCGCAACATCTCTAAATTTGGAGGCCAGGGTCTCAATTGTTTCAGAGCCAACAGTCTTTTACAAAACCAGCCAAAGATTTCCCTACACCATGACAATTTGCGGCAGAAAAACGTATTTATGGTGTCTTCATACCGGCACAGCCACAGCCATTACTGACCCAACGACTGAGTTGCAAGACTCAGAGGGGAAGGTGGAGTGATTCTTCTGAGCCAAACCTCCCCTGGCCTGACCTGGGCAATGCTCAGCTGCTCTTCTAGGAACCCAATAGTCAGCACAGGTTTTAGCAGCAGTTACCAGCATCGCTCTGGTTTTGGAGAGTAACCCGGAACAGTCTCGGCTCATTCTCCCCTAACGTGGCTGTTCAGCCAGAAGAAAGCACATTACTGCATCCCTCAAAGGGAAAAGCACCTTGCCTGATCTTCTGCAGCACAGGGCTGTGAAGGCCTGTACACTTTAACTGATATTCATAACATCCCCACGGCAGGCAGGAAACACACCCTTTTTAGGCTGAAGAAATCATAGCCAATAATATCTAGAGCTCAGCTGGAAGCAAGTCTCCTCTCTAACAGCACCAGGGTGGCTAATAGGATCAAGGGATGCAGAGCTGCATTGGAGTTGGTGTTCGCAAGTCACTCAAGCTGCCAACATATGGTGCTGCTTTCACAGGGTCTCAGGCTGAGCCTTAACAGATGTATATTGGCAAAGAAACTGCTCGTGGTCATTAAGCCAAGAAATCCAGTAGCAAGCAGAGCAAGAGCAGGCTATATTCAGACACCACTGGAGAGCAGCCAAACCCAGAGGGTTTAAGGCAGACAGAGGCAGAAGGGAACATGGCCCATGTCTGGAGAGGAGGGCAGGAAGAGAAATCTGACTATGTAAAATGCACTGTACTATTACAGAAGTATTGCTGTCTGCCCTGAGGACCAGTATTTCTGGACAAATGTTCATAAACTTTCCCTCAAAGCTGAACAGAGGCTGCAAGTTCAGACTGTGAGACAGGCAAACATTTCCCCAAGGCAAGGACAGGACAAAAGGCTGTGGTGACCAGAGGCAGTTGCCAGTTTTGCCATGTTTAATGCTGTTGAATGTAAAAAGAGGGCGATGTATCCAACCTTCCAAAAAGTCAGGTAAGGATTCATTAGTGTTTCTACCAATGCTGCATTAATGCAGAGAGGTGGAGATTTAGCAGCTTCCTTGTAACCTTTGCATGTCTTTAGAGCATCTTTGGTATGTATAAATATATTTTTGCTTTCTAATTTTAATCATTTTATTCACGTGTCAAACCAAAACGTGAAAAGGTTGCTTGTCTGCACAAGTACAGCTCCACGGCCCTCAGAGGAAAAACAAGCTTACAAGAAGATTAAAACTTCATCACGTATTTCTAACTAGCCCACATCTAGAAGCTGACACCTGGAGCAAGCAAGGTGTCAGAAGGTACGTTTGGTTCCCAGCATTCCTACGACTAGCACTTGCATTTCTCTTTATGACAAGTGGGTGTATTTGTGTCAGAATAGCACTTTTTTTCCTGCCACAGTTGCTGCCTGCTGTATCTGGTCACAAAAATGGCTTGAATCCTTAAAGGTACAAAGATCCTTCAGTGAGTGAAGTTGCTGTTCTGAAAGAATGGGTGTGAGTTTTTCAGTAGCGAGCAGTTCCAGTTAACATGCCATCAATTCAATTTAGGCTTTACTTAGAAGAGTGAGGTACTCAGATACCATTTTAATATTTTAATTTTTTTAAGTTATACCCAAAGATTAAATTTTGCTTCATCTAGCTACTAGACTTTGCTTCCTAAAATACTGACCTTTAGGGGGATACCCTCAAACCAAGGAGACCAGCCTGGCCATAGAGGTGCTAACATAGTTTATATAAACTGACAAGCAAGGTATGGACGTAATTAATACAGGATTAATAGTTCAAAGAATGAGAAATGCTCTACTTTCAACAAAAACTGGCCCAGGCTGAGGATAGCAATCAATTGCATGAAAGAGCTGTTTCAACTATTGCGTATGCCACAGCATAACCCTAAAACACCAAGCAGCAGAGGAGCACTTGCACTGAAGGTAGGAATTGTTAAAGACATGAGGACACAAGTGACAGACTTGATGACATTTTTCTCAGAAAAAAACCATCAATTTGGGCACCCTCACAATGTTAAGGCACTTAAAAATAAGGAAGTCATTTACACCATGATACTGTGGAAGGCAAACCTGGGGAGGCACTAATTTTCTCTCCATCTTTTAGGCACCTTGTGTCTAACATTACAATATAATCATTCCTGCTTCTGAGCTACAGAATAACAAGGTGTAGAACAATCTCAGATTTCACAGTTAAGTAAATGTTATTTATACAAGGTTTGTTTTGCAGAGCCTGAGGATCTGTAACTCCCTGGGGACTTCAGTTAGCATCACAGGTGCTCAGCTTACATTTATGCTCCCCTCCTACATCTGCCCCCAGCTTTGTGTTGTGACTGTATGCCAAGATCTTCAGTAAAGGATCTCAAAATGGGAATGTCAAACCATTTCAGCTTAGTAAGATTTTGAGAAACCAACATAGCAGGACCTGGAATTTAATTTTTTTAAAGAACAAGGACATACTTAATTTTTCCAGTATCTCTTCATCTGACATTTTTGGCTTTTTCTTTTGTTTCTCCGTGTTCCTGACCAGCATGTCGGGCGCTGTGGTGCTGTTTTCCGAGGGAGAAGTAATAGGAGAAGTGGCCACATCTCTGGTAGGAGGAGGAAGAGGGTCTATCACAGAGCGGGTGTATATCTAGTTTTGTTGAGAAAAACATACAAGTCAAATGAAGATTTAAACACTTCTACTCATTTTGTTATTGTTCTTGTTGCTGTCAGGGATGCATTTCTATAGGCTACTTTGTTAGCAACTAATGTCACTGAACAAGGACTTTTCTCTCCCACAAGTAGGCAGGTGATAATACAAAGGTACTCTGCCGGAAAGAATGGCTCCCACTGCCTCCCTCCTGCTCCCAAGAGGGACTCAGCAGCATGCCATGCAGCACGAATGAAGAGTCACAGTCGAGACCTGACTGCAGCAGCGGAGCCCAAAGGAAGTTATTTCTGCTCACAGATTTTGTGTGTTCAGGTCGTGGAGCTATCACAGGGGGTGGAGCTGCATCATCTTCATCATCTTCATCTTCAGACACTGAGGGCACTGCAGGGGTCTCAGAGACAGCCTTCACATTCTGCACGAGGTTACACAAATAGCAAAAATTAAAAAAATCACAAACGTTGAATTAAACTCGTAACAGATTGTACTGAAGTAAGTGCAGAAGAACAATAATCAGAACAGGCTGTCAAGTTACAACTGTCTGAAAAATTCAAAGCCCAAAGTTCCTGAGGCTTCATGGGGAATGGATGTGCAGTCCAGCACTGGCAACTGTTCAGACAGAGCTCGTCCCCTGCCTGTGTGACAGCAATCCCCTTCCCAAGGACCCACCTGGGCTCTCCCTCTGCCTTCTCAACACCCACACAGCAGACCTAGCAATTCTGGAGACAACATCAGGGTTTGGAAATATCTGTCCCTATGTATATTTTCTCTTTTGTTTTTTCCACTTGCTTCAAACTCTGACCAAGCAGTATGGAGATTTCAGTCTTTAAATCCTATAATTCGCATCAACATCTCTAAAAGCTGGGAGGTCAAGCCAACATCACCTTGTGAGTGAGAACTAAGAAATGAGAAATTTTGGAAGCAGAATCCGACAAAATCTTTTCAAATCTCTTAAAATTACTAATATAAAATTTTATAGAAAAAATAGGAATAATTATTTAAGTTTTATAGTGGTTGAAAAATGATCTGGATTTTTTTGCAATACTGTGATTAAAAATCAAAGTGAGAAAACAAGAGATGAGGGAATTGTGGAGTTTTATGAACTGAAAGTCTTTCTTCTTCAGGCCTCCTTCACAGGCACATACAGAAACTTATCATGTCTCCTAACAAAGCAAATAGGAGTGGTACCTGCCCTGGTAAGGACTGAGTAAAGGTCAGGCAGAGAGGAGGAGAAGCTTTTATTTCCTGTTCTGCTAGAGATTAGTTTGGTTAATCAACATTAGTTTTGGTCAATCAGACCTTGCAGGTTAGTAAATAAACTTTGTTATATCACATATGTTTGTAGAGACATAAAACCTGACAGCCCAGAAGTTATCAAGTTCTAGGTACAGGAACAGATCAACTTATATGAAAGCAGAGATCTTTCTATTAATTAATTCATTAATTCACTAATTCCCATTCACGAATTCACTATTCCCTAAAAAAAAAAAGAACTCCTTCTGTCTACTTTATTCTCCATCAGTTTAAAAACAGTGAAAGGAGCATGCCTGTGCAAGTATTCACTACACAAATATATATAACTCAGATTTTAAAATACTAAGCAGTCCATGAGTTTGCATGTAGTTAACTAGTTTCTGCAAGTTTTTTAATCCCCAAACTCAAGACAGAATGTAAACGTAAAGCTTACCAATGTATTTGATGAATTGTAATCCTCTGCTGATTTATCTGAAAGAGACAGATAGTAATGCTGTTATAAATGAGCTATAAACCCAGCAGCAGTGTGGAGAGGAGCAAGGGCCAAGCTCCCTTTGGAAAGGGCAGGAAAAAAGGCTGCTCCCAAACCTAGGCGTTACATCCATCTCCCCAGAACAAGCTGATACAGATATAGAGGGTAAATAAATGCAGGTCCCAAATCCCCGCTGCAGGAGGGTGGAACTGCCCAGAGCAATACCCCAATGAACGCTGTCCTCCATCCACACACACAAAATGTTATCAACGAGCTAAGTCACCAGCAGAGGCACTGCAGTTAGCTCAGGACCTGCAAGACGTTCAGTCTCAGTCACCTGAACTTCTTGGAATAGCACAGAGGACCACATGGGTCAACTGGTGGGCTTCTCATTTGACTATCCAGGAACATATGGGGGAAGATTTATCCCTGCCTGGAGCTTTCCTAATTAATACCAGTTCTGGTGATGTGGTTCTATCCCCTTAAAAGAACCAAAGTAGGGGTTAATATTTAGAAAGGGAAGGAGTTGCAGTTGAAAGGGAAAAGGAGTGGTGGTTGCAGCTGTCCTTCAGAGGGCAGGCAATCCACACAAAGAGGCACGAAACCTTGGCAGCTTTGACTTCCAGGAGAATCCAGCCAGCAGTTATAAAGCATCCAGGCAGATGAGGCATATTCCTCAATCACGGGAGAGTCCTCTTCCCAGGCATTGTATCCTGACATGTATCAAGACACATGCATGCCTACCCTGCAAACTGAAACTGCTGCAAAATTTATCTACCTGTTAACTCCAGGGATTTTCACAACTGAGAACCCAGCACCAACAGTCTGGGATCTCCTTTCCAGATGCTGAGTGCAGGCATAGAAAAAGTATGTTTTGGGGATTTAGCCAGTTGACTGATTTCTTTTGTGGCTATGATGGGCATCAGGATTAACAGAACATCATTTTAAAGGAAGAAGGGCGCTTGAGCAGCCAGAGAATCTCATTCACATTTTCCTTCAAAAGACAGATCTGCTTGTCGTTTAAACAAAAGAAATCCCACACACAATGACTAATGGAGAGCTGGACAAAGCAGCCATACGAGACCATCACCATGTACCTGTGAAACTCATATACTTCTGGCTGTTGGAGATCTTCTTGGAGTTGTAAAACTCCAACACGTCCAGCACTGCTTGGGGGTTCTTCTTCTGCTCTGACTTGGTGATGTTGGAAGTCTGTAGTAAACGTGCCCATTGCTCCGGCATTCCCTGTGAGGAAATGCACCTCATTAGCTCACAGCTGGCCTGATGTGGTTCACAGAATACACACCTGCTGCCACGGTTCTGCCCCAGCTTTTAGGGACTCACAGAGGTGTGAGTGAAACAGAAGAAAAAAGGACAGAAGAGGAGAGGAAAGAAAAAGAGGTGCTAAACAGATGCCTTCCTAGCCACTGCCTGGGTTACAAGTCACACATCCCTTATATGGACAGGTAAAGGCCATTCTGCTCATGAGGCTCTGGGTGAGTCACAGGTTCTTTGCAGACGACAACTCAAAAGCTGAAGAGTTCAGGAAGAGCCTCAAGAAAAAAAATAAAACAAAACCCCAAATCCTTTATGCACAGGTATGTACCTATTTATGTAAACCCAAGAAAGACTACAGAAGTAGCATACACCACAGTCTCTAGCACAGTGAACATGCAACAGTCATTTGGGTCTTCTTGTAGCACTAGAGTTCTTTGCCAGCAGCAGTTTGTAAGCCAGAGCTGGGAAAGCAGAGGTGTTAACTTCACATCTGAAGTTCAGAATTTCATTACAGGGACATAATTTCAGCCAGGAAATAAGTTCACCCAGAGGGCAACCAGACTTGGGCCTTTCCATCACCAGCAAGAATAACAGTTTGTATGGACGAGGTGGCAAAGGCACTGGGATCCTTTAGCGATAACGTTATCCTCCCTGTTCAAAATGACTGGATACACCAGTCAGGTAATGCCTCACTGGCACACGTAGGGTAACCTGGGCAAGTCTAGAGGCTGCCATGCAAAACAATGCTGTGCACATCATTCCGAGTAGGGGAGCAAAGTCCCTGAAAAAGCAGCACATTACAGACAGCTTAAAACACCTTGCTCACAAACAACTTTTGCTGCTATGATATATTATCTCATAACCAAATAAGAAAAATAATAATACGGGGAAATATGACTCTGTCTTTATAGTATTTTGCACATTAATAATAAAAAAACCCCCACAAAACAAACAAACAAAAAACAAACAAACAAACAAACCTAAGCACATAAAAGTATCTGACATTTAGCCTTAGGACAGCACATACATGTTCTGTTATAAGTAGTTATAAACATCTGTGTGTCTCCCAAAGGGAAACTCTCAGAGACCCACCTGGGGGACAGAGGCTATGCTGTAGTTTTCAGTAGAGTATTTCAGCTCTAGAAAAGGAAGGGAGGGGAGGGAAAGGGAGGGGAAGGGAGGAGAGATATACCATGTTTTGCTGACCACAACAGCCAAAAAAACAGGAAAGGAAAAGTCTGCTGGCAGCCAGGGCTCTGGGGGATGTGCCAAGTTTGACAGTTGCTCAGCATGAATTAGTGGGTAACCTCTGCAGATGTGTTTCAAAGGAGATCAAACTACATGGTGGTAACAGCTTTTAGAGCATTACTGTATAAAAGATTAATGGGTCCTGGCTCCTCCCAGCAATAAGCTAAACCACATAGTTCTCTTTTCCTCCAGGTTCACTCACTGTGAATTCTCCTGTGACTGCATCAAACCCCACATGAATCGTGTGTTCAAAATCTGAAGGGAGGGAGATCTCTGGCCGCTCTTTTTCTTTCTTCTTATTGGCTGGAAGAGACAAAAACAACAACCAAAAAATCCATAAATATATCAAGAATTAAAATCTCCAATAGCTTCCAACTCACCTACCCAATCACACCCCCACACACCTTTTGTTATTCATAGGATTTCAATCTGGAGCAGACAAACAGCAAGTTTAAAAACCTTGTTTCCTTGCTTAAGAGCAGCCACAGTGAGTGAACAACAAAAATAAAAGTCCTGTAACACAGGAGAAGCATAAAGGAGGAAACTGATATTTTGGGTATGTAAAGTGTCAACTAATATGTCTAGACTCAATAGCATGAGAGCTATTTACCTAAAATATTCACTTGAACTTACACAGGTCAGAGTCAAAAGCTCTACAGGGGCAGTTAAGTGGAAGCCAGGCAGTTTTGATTACATTTTTTTATCCGTTGCTTTAAGCAAATTTTTTAAATATTATGTGATGCTAAGCATACACCTGCTTCTCATATAAAGCCAGGAACAAAATTAACTACAAGTACTGCTTATAAATTGCTTCCTTCATCTTATCTCCTCAAACCAGAGTTTATGAAGAAAACTATGTGTGCTTCTGCTACAAAGTCTTGTATGAGCAAAGCCACTTGTATTTTCTGCTCACAAAGTGACCTAAAGGTGGTTTTAATAACAAGCTTTGAAGACATGAGCAAGACAGCAGAATCCAGCAGGTGAGGAGCAGAAGTCAAAAAGAAACAGGAAAGGAAATATATCAAAGCAGATGCACCCTGCAAATTTTAAACTGAGGTCTTCAAACAGGATTATTATTATGCCTTGGATTAAGTTCATCCATATTCATGATGTGTTAAGGACTCCACCTTCCTTTTAATATTTATTGTATTCAAGAAATTGAGATGAGTTTAAGGAAGATGCACATTCTACTCAGCTTTGCTGCTACTTGCAGTTATAAAATCAGCAGAGCCAGGAGAAGGTGACTAAACCACTTATGTTTCCCAGCTGCTATCTCTTTTATCCAAAGCCAAACAGAATTTGTTTTGTGGCTGACATTTTTGGTGACATGAATGCCAAACCCCCAGTAATTCAGAAGCCTGTGAGGCTAATACTCAATATAGCAATTCTTTAAGACACTGCTGTGGTTAGTTGCACAGAGTGGGTCAGGGCTTGCCCCAAAGGACTGAATCCTATTTCTTTCAGTGCCAACTCTGGCACTGGTCTCTGTATCACTACAGAGGTGCAGTTGCAGAGAGCAATTCTGCAGAAAGAAAAGGATCAGATGCTCCACTTGGGACACGGAGACGGAACAGATTGTTTTTGGTCCCTCTTTCAAACAAAGGCAATGGGGGAAGCTGAATCACAGAAAAGCAACAGAGTTGCCAAGGGGAAAGGAGAAGAAAAAGGAGCCACACTGGAGGAGCCATCACGGAGAAGGGAGCTAGGAGGAGACAGAAACATCTGCTGGTTAGCAGATGGTGAGCATCTGCAGCATAGAGGCCTGCAAGCACTTGTGGTGGATGGAAAGCAAGAGGAAAAGAGATGCATCAGAGGTCTGCCTAGAGGATCAGTCCATTCCTCCAAGCCAAAGACTAAGGTGCCATCTCGGCCTAGAAGCCTGCGGCTGAGGTGAGGAAGAAAAGGGCATCTCTACCAGCAGCACTATGCAGGAGTGCTGCACGGCTGATAAACACCCATATCTTGACCATTCCAGGGTGACAGACACAGTAGATTTGAACATATTCCTAAAGAAGCTTAAGGGCATTAAGTTGTTTTACAGAAGTCTTAGGTGGTTTTTTATTTCTACGTTCGGACAGATCTGACAGATCTAAAAGCCTAAACATATTAAATAATAGACCATTAATAAAACAACTGCTTTTTGTGGCAGATATTTATGTCATAGTAGAAGGTATAAGGTTAAAAGAACTAAAGAGATAGTCACTCTCAGTCTTGCTAAAGATTTAATCCACCTTTAAAGTGGTTGCACTATCCTTGCAATCAGCTAAAAAGACTTAAAGAATCTTAATTAAAAAAAAAAAAAAAAAAGAGAGATTATACATCTATTTAAGAAAACCTACTTACCACCACCAAACTCTTTATTCCCACAAACACCTTACTACCTTCTCATTCAAAACCTCGAGTGTTCAATGCTCTTATAAGACCCACCCTTAAAGTTTCCTTATGATGCTCTGACAACTTAAGCTACACCTAAGAAGCATGATGTCTCACCATGAGGTGAGTCCATACTGAAGCATACTGAGACGAATAACTCCATCGGTAACATGGAGTAATGTGCTCTCCATCACCACAGAAAGGGCTCCCAGTTGCTGCAAACTGTCACCTTGTGGGTAAAGCCTTGCCTCTAAGCAAAGCTGCAGCTTAGTTAAGCAAAGCTCAGGGGAGCTAAACGTACCTCATTCAAGCCAGTTGCACACCCTCAGCTAGGCACTGATGAGCCTCCTGAGCCCAAGAAACTTCAGATGTTCACAACTCCTGTTGAAAGCAACAAGTCACACCAGCCCTGCATCTGTTTGGACGGGGCCCACACAGTATTAAACCAATATTTTTTATATACCAGTTTTGGAGTTTAGGCTGGAACAGAGGAAATCAGGACTACAAATTACATCCTGAATTTTGCAGGCAGAGTATAACACTTGGAGAGCAGCCTGGCAAGGGGTATAGCTCAACAGAAGTGTGCAAAGATGTATGAGGCCCTGGATTTATGACCCATGTGTCCTTTACACGATGCCTCTGCTCACACACAGGGGTAGCACAATGGAAGAGACACTTTCTAAAGCGTCTTCAGGTAGAACTGCTCTTCTTGACCCAGAGACCTGCAAGAGATGCTTTCAAGATGTCCCTCCTTGTTGGCCTCCCCTCTGATCTGGATCCACAAGCTCTCAGCAGGTCTGTCACCTGATCCACAGCAGGACTCCACATGTTTGAGCTGCACTTTTGCATAAAGCACAACCCCTTTACCATCTTTCCCACACATCCTTCATAAATACCCTGCTCCAGTACTGCTCCTTACTCAGAGTAAAGAGCTACTGCTTCTCCAAAGGAATTGGCAGCAGCAACTTCAGCAGCTCTCAAGACTACAGCATAAAAGCCCATAAAACCCAGCTTTGATAGCAAAATTAACTGCCAGGCATTTCAGATCTTCACAGGCTCTTTGCAACCCCAGCAGAGGTTAAACACAACTCACTGGCTTCCCTGGATCAAGATCCAAAGGTCATGGATTTGCTCAAAATTACTTTCCTCTAACTGAACAGAAAGCAACTTCCCTTTTACTTCAGCCAAACACATAACACCGAAAGTGTTTTAGGCACAAACCAAAGAGAGGTGTCTGAACACTGAAGAATTTCATTACGTTTAAGCAGCAGGAGGCCCTGGGAATATAGCTGTCATCATGAGATTAGAAGTTTTCACAGGATGAAAATCAATCAATTTGCAGTGAAGGTGACAGCGTTACAGATATTTTTTTCTGATAGGAATTAGAGGACAGAAGCATCCATTCGCGTTCGGGCAGGTGTACTGCAACAGAAGGCTCTGCTGGGCTTGGCTAAACAAAAATCTCTGATGTCTTGAAGCATCTGCCATGTTGGCCAACCTTCAGTAAACGTGGGCATCATCAGATCAGTGGCAGTCTGTCCACTGATTTCACCCAAAACATTCACTTTTGCAGCTCTCCTTTATAATCCAGTTCAAACTAGCATTTCAGGTTCTACTTCTTTCACTCTTTTATAAATTTCAGGTGATTTCCTTGCTCTCTGAAACAGTTGATCCTAGAGATTTTAAAACCTCACCCCCTTAAGTAAGCCAGCACAAAAATCCTTTTTAGGATTCTTACTCATAACAGCAAGTCCTAACCCAAATCCAGCAGACTTTTAACATTGAGTTCATGGGTTTCTGGACTGCAGGTTCAAAAACCCACATTTGTAACGCAATCCAGAGTTGCCAAAAGTATCAGATATTAATAATAATGAATGCCACAATATGTTATAGGAAATGATCCTATATCTTGCTTATTTAAATTACTGAAATTATCAGTTCAATTAGTCTTTTCACTAATAAAAATTAGGAGGCAGCCTCCCTCCTGGAGGGAAGCTGAAGATCTCTAGGTTTGACTTATGTTACCCAGTGCCCAGACATCATTGCAATACAGAAAAAAGCTGATGTACTAGAAAGAAGAACTCCAAAAAATAGGTCAGATATAAAAAGAAACCAGCATATATTAGGGGATGGAGATTTTTTCTTTTCTTACCTCACTTCAAAAGATTCATGAGAGAGAGGGTTTTTAAAATATCCTGATCTTACAAATTATAATTTCATGTACAGTTCACAGCTCCTATCTCTTTTTCCATCTGTTACAGTCCGTTTAACATGAAAAAAAATTCCTTCAGTTCACAAGAAATGTGCAAGAATTTTCAGTAACAGATAATTCTTAAAAGCCAGTAGACAATGCCTGACCCAAACATCAGAACAGGGTAAATGGTCACAAGGTAAAATATGGCAGGTTTAGCAAGAGATTGTGTGTTACACTTGTATAACTCAAATTATTTGCTGTTTAAAACAATAAAACAAGCAAAAGACCTCCCTCTGCTCCTCACCAAAGGAAATGCCAATGCCAGCTTTAATTGGTCCGCTCGTAATTGGCACAAAAATTTATCATTTTCAAGACCATTACATACAAGTCAGGCCAAGAAGTAGCAGAGCTAGTCCCAGAGTCAGTCTCAGTTTTCAGGGGCACTGTTGTCATAATTTATGGGAAAATCCCTACAAAAAACAGCGGCCTCCAAGAGACCTGGAGAGGGATTTTGACAAGGGCATAGAGTGACAGGACAATGGAGAATGGCTTCCAAGTGAAAGAGGGCAGGCTTAGATTAGATATTAGAAAGAAATTCTTTACTGTGAGGGTGGTGAGGCACTGGCATAGGCTGCCTAGAGAAACTGTGGCTGCCCCACCCCTAAAAATGTTCAAGGCCAGGTTGGATGGGGCTTGGATTAACCTGGTCTAGCAGAAGGTGTGCTCGTCCATGGCAGGGCAGTTGAAACCAGATGATATTTAGGGTCCCTTCCAACTCACTCCATCCTTTGATTCTATGATTTTATGATAATAAAGTGAGATGGATTAAATGTGGCAGGATTAATTATTAGAAAAAACAAATCTACAGCCAGCACCTTACATACTGCACAGCAACGAAGACAGATGTTGCAGGAAACAAACACACCACATTTTCTAAAACCTCAACTATCACCAAGCATCAAGTGCTCGACTGTGTTCAAGCCAAGCAAGGTTCAGACAGAAGCTTTATTAGGAGAGATAAAGTACTGTACTTTTATCTCCTGGTAAAATGGATCGGTAAAATCGATCCTTCCTCTTCTTTTCTTCTGGGTTGGGAGGCAAAGGTTTTGAGCCATGGTTTAAAGTCCCAGGATCTTTGCTTCCCGATCCAATCATAGTGCTGGTATTTCTCATTGGAGGAGCAGGCGGTTTGTCTTCCGTTTCAACTCCATTGTTAGACATCTTCAGCTGAGGAGGCCGTTACTGGGAACTGGAAGAAGAAAATAAATTAGAAGCCTTATTTATTTATTTACAGTAAACTAGAATCACACACTGTCAAATCACAAGCAGGTATTTGCAGACTAACATGTAACCTCACACAGAATGGTAGACTTGATAAGGTTGGAAAAGATCTCTAAGATCATCGAGTCCAACCATTAACCCAGCACTGCCATGTTCCCCACTAAACCATATCCCCAAGTGCCATATCCACATGCTTTTTCAACACTTCCAGGAATGGTGGTATCAACACAAATCCAGTGTCAGCACAACAAATTCTAATCAAGCTCCAAATGGTTTTTTTCTGTTAACAAGACTATGTTCAAGCATTTGAATTTTAGATCATTGAGAAAAGCCTGTTTCAGGGTACAGCCAACACTCAAGCAAACCATGGAGCAGAAGTGTAGGGGGGGAAAGCAGAACAGTAAATACAAGGTAGCAAAGAGTAGGGATACCTGAGAGGAGCCAACAAGTTGATGAGTTCATAACATCTCTTAGATACATGGCAGTTCCCCTAAAATATATGTTTGCATCAGCCTCCAGTACAGCACAATACAAAGGGACTGAAGTTTACAGTCAGAGTTTTGATGCAGCTGCTCAGGTTCCTTTGCCACAAAGCTGCTGAACAGGGTCAGAGGCAGAGATGGTCAGGAAGCCGTGAGCTGTGCCCACGTCACCTCAGAGGCAGTGCCATGGTCCTCACTGGTCCCAAGCCAGACCTGGCATTCCTGCAGTAACAGCACTCTTCAGGAGCAACTCAAATTGCCAGAAAGTTGACAGCATTTCGTTCTGCTGAGAGAGTCAAACAAAACTAGATCCCCAACACACACTTAAATCCGTAAGTAAATAATCCCTGCTGTGCAGATTTAAAGACGGAAGCTTGGGAACAGCAATAGATTATTCTGCAACAACTAGCTTGTTCCACCCAAATGAGATCAGCATTACTCCGGACACAGCCTGGCTGCAGCGAGATCCTTCTGGAAACTGGAATTCATCTGCACTATATTCTCAGAAGTAAGCTGGCAGTTAACTGCAGAACAAAGCAGGAACAGTTTCTGTATGGGTGGAAAAAGCAGTTCAACAGCTTTACCAATTTCACAAGCAGTAAGGGAAGATGTTCCACTCAGGGAGAATTATGGGGCGGCAGAAAGTCAGAAGCAGTTTGCTCTCTGCAGGTAGAGAACTCCAGTTACAAAGCCAAGGTCACTGCTGACTTCCAGGGAGCTGCTTTTCCATAGGATGGGCTTGGAGGAAACACACTGAGTCACACACCAAACAGATCCCACAACCATATCACAGTCCTGTGATCACACAGCACCCAGCCAACCTTCAAAGTCTTCTTCAGTCAAGCTACTGATGCTCAGTGTCAGTGCCAGTGCCTTGCTACTGGCAAGGCACACTGCTCTCACCATTGTGGGGAGCTAAGGAAGGCCAACGCTGCCCCACAGAAGTCACTCAGCCACAATGTGTCAGACTTTGCTGAAAGCAGAGTTTCCCTAACTGTTGCCTGCCAAGCCATGGCTGGTCTGCAGCTCCACCTTCTCCTCCACTTAGTTGATTCTTCACACTCCTAACAGGAGGACTGTCAGTGTTGTACAGCCTGTAAGGCTTTGGGCAAGCCTTACCACACAGGGAACTTTTTTAAAGGTTTGACTCCAGCCCTGTTTCCTTCCAATATAACTGTGCAGTGAAATTTTAAATGACAGAGTAGCTTTTGGGGTATTGCTTTTAACAGCAGGGCGGTTTCAGCATTTGGGAGCAGTGGTGGGAAATCAGCTGTGCATTTGTTTGAGTGTGTTCTAGCATGAACCCTGTGCATCCTCCCCCACTGCTCGTGCTTCAGCCTCATGCCATTCTCCAGTATAAAACGGAGCAGAACCAAGTGACAGCTGGAGTGCCAGCCATTAAGTGGTTGGTGCAAATGAACACTCTCCCTGTCTAAGCAGTGGAAAAAAGGTCTAAACTAACACCCAACTGACAAATTTGGCAGCCACTGCTGCTCACGTCTCTTGTGCAACATGAAGATACTGGGGCCGTCCTGACGGGCTTTGCACATCACAGTGTCAGTGCTTGCAACTGAACTGGCACAACTAAACCATTTGAAATGACATAACCAGCAGTGCCACAGAAAAGATGGATTCTTTGCATCGATCTTACTTTACTACGAGAAAGCGAATTGCTGGGAAGGTGCTAGGAATACGCTGCAAGCAGGGAAGCAGAAGGAAAATGAATCTTAGCAGCTCTGTGCCTGCCAAACAGCCCTCTCCAGGAGCAGCACCACATTTCCTGCTCTAACACCCTCGTTTACCCCCACAAGAGTTTGAATAAAGGTGCATCCAAAGATCCTCCCACCAGCCAGACTTCCTGGAGCTGCAGGCATGACTGGGATGGAGGCTGACTCATTTCTGGGTCCCTCTCCCACTGAACAGAGAGGTGAGTAGGTGAGAATTGATGCTTGATGCTGTCAAAAGGAACAAAACTAAGCAGGGGACAGAGTAAAGTTTACTTTGTTTACTTTGCAAGATTTGTGTTGGGGAATGGATGCAACATGAGACTGAAATAGAGCACTATGTAGCCCCAGGCTGGAGAAAAAGAAGTGAGGAATAACAAAAAAAAAAAAAAAAAAAAAAAAAAAAAAAAAAAAAAAAAAACAAAAACAAAAAAAAAAAAAAAAAAAAAAGAACAAAAAAAAAAAAAGGCAAATAAAACAAACAAACAAACAGATTACAGGCAGTGGCTGGCCTACTGCTGGGCAAAGGAAAAAGAACATAAGCAAAAAGCCAATAAGGAACACTAAGAAAAACCTCTGGATGGCAAGCATCCTCCCTCTCAGTTCCACCAGTGCAGAGGGACATCTGCTCTCAGTTTCTTCAATATAAGAGGGTTTTTTCCAAATCCCTCAATCAGAAAGGACAGCACACCTGAATTATGGTGTTACCTCAGGGCTAGAAACACTGGCAGTACAAACTCCTGTTTATCTTACATTATATCCTGAATGAGCAAGTAGCTGCTGAGAAGTTACATAGTTTAACAAACAATATTGTTTCACATCTACTTGATAACTGCAACTTTTGTGCAGGCAAAGACTATAGTACACGATCTCATTTTCCTCCATTGCTCAAACTCCCAGACCTTTCTCTTCATCAGTCTCATGTTTGGAGTTACATGAGCTATTTCATCTGTTTGGAATGGAGGGATGAGAAAAATCCTCTGACCCACAGAATTAAGAGACTGGTGCCACAGAAGTTTTCCTCTGTAACAGCAGCACTATCATAGAGGGCTCCCAAAAGCTTCGTGCCACTACATATTTAAAGACAAATCCAAGAACCTGCTTATGTGGGTCCTCCCACTGTGAGAGAGAGACATAGTCCATCTCTAAATGCAACACCATTAAACTTCTATTGTCTTCAAAGTATGTGGCTGAAACTCTGTCCTGACAGAATTACACCCACATCTTGGAGCTGAGAGCCTGGAGCCCAGAGCCATGCCAAGTGGTGACAGAGATGGCAGTCTCCCTCCTAGCTGGCTGTGCAAATTCTCTTCTTCCAAAAATAATCTCCTGCCAATTCACATGTAAGTAGGTTTCGAACAGCCTCCCCCCGTGTAGGTGCTGCTCAAATTCAGAGCACCAGGCAACTGCTTCACCAGCGGGCATAACATCAGTGCTACACCACTGAAATGAGTCACTCTGCTCAGCACAGTCCATCCCAACAGGAATGCAAAGCATCACTGGACTGAGTTGTTTCCTTCTTCACACCAGCACAACTCTGCTTCGAGAAATCCATCTTACGTTTCCACAGTATGATTAAGTGAGCAGTGGAAGCAATGAAACAGCACATGAACTTTTCAACTTTCAGAGTCAGATGAGGGAATACATTTTAGTTGCAGACACAATTATTCTCAACTACTATATAAAAATACTAGCACTCAAACCAAACCCTGCAGACAGCAGTACAAGGCAAAGCCATGATGTAGGACTATTGTTTCTGCAGACATTTGAGAGTACTGAAAGTTCAAGTTGTTTCAGCACATAGTACTTAGGGAAAGTTTTATTACATACTGCAATCTGTGACTGCTGTAAGTCAAATTATGGTGGCCTTCAAATGCTCTCTGTCCCTTCCCATCAGCTTTTGAAGCCCACTGGCTAAATTTGATTGCCCCAGCCTCAACAGAGTTCAACAGCAAACCTGACAAACTTTCCTTTCACACCTACAAAACACTCCTGCAGACAGGAAAGAGCAACAGACAACCGTCACAAGGGGACAAGAGACTTAGGAAACCACTAAGCATTTCAAGGCAGAGCAAGCAGAGGTACTGAAGACAGCACCCAAAGGTGCCAGCAGGGGCATCCAGCAGTTCAGAGTACAAACACGTGCAAAAGATCTGTGTTAAGATGATCACAGAATCATTAAGGTTGGAAAAGACCTCTAAAATCATAACGTCCAAGCATTAACCCAGCACCACTGTGTTAACCACTAAACCATATTCTCAAGAGCCACATCTACACATCTTGTGAATCATGAAGTTAACGCCCAAACTACAGGCATAAACTGTAGTACAGGCACAGCCTCCTGAGACGTTCACCTAGCAGAGTGGGAGCTCAACCTATGAGAAACATTCTGGCACTACTTTATGTAACACACACACACAAATAAAATAAAAAAGAGAGAACAAAGATCCTCTATGTATGTCATTTTTTCTTCCAGTTAACTACATCATTTCAAACCTGCAGCTCCACACTGAACTATAAGTTTCTATCAAGCTGGTTTTGTTCTTTGCATTCCTTAGCAAGACAGACAGATGACTGATGGCTAAAACAGAAAGCAATTAAAAAGTCAGAGAGGCTGAAACCTACGCTACAGTAGATGCCATAAAGATAACTACGTCCAATGCATACTAATTGCAGGAGTCAACATGGAAACTCATAAAAGAGCCATCTATAATTCATGCAGTCTGGCAAGGCAGTAGTTGTAAGTTACTTGCTACAACTTACAGATGAATAAACTACATTAAACGAGAGAGGGGGGAGGAAGATGCTCAGCAACTGCTCTTCCCTCTCTGCCTACTAATAGAAGGAAATCTCACACTTTTCCAAGATGCTATTATTCTGTTGTTGGCAGGGTGAGGAAAGGGTGTCTTTCCCACAAAAAAGGCAGAAAGAATCTTAACCTTTAATTGAGTAGGTCCTGATCAGAACAAGCACTTTACCTCTGCATCAGTATCCTTGCATCCTTTCACCCTGTGGCTAGAGATTGCTGGTGCACATACACAGTTAAAATTTCCTCCTTCCCCTTTGCACTGCCCTGGTGAGAAAGAGCACAGACTGTCCCCTGCTCTGTTCAAACACATTGCAAGCAGCAGATTCCTCCTTGTGTGTGTCACACTTTTGTTCAAATCCCAGCAGAGAAGTATCACCAGAGTTTACCAGCTAGGTTTGAATACAGGATGAAAAGCCACTCATTTGGTTTTTATTACTCTACATGGGACTAAGTCTCAAACACCTGCCTCACACTGAAAGAAAGGCACACCACATGTTCCACCTGAAAAAGAGGCAAGAGTTGTCTTCTTCCTCCACCCAACAGTAGATGGTACCTGGAACACATGCTGTCACAAAAAAGGCAGCAGCATTACACACACCCCGAGGGAGGACAGACTGATCACCACATTTAGAGGTGATTAAAAAAAAAAAAACTCAGAAACCGTAGCATGTAGCTGTCCCCCCAGCCAGGGACTGCACATCTGAGCACTGTGCCTGTGTGCTAATTAAACAGAAAAACCCCAAGGACTAGCAAAGCATCAGCCCAGACCCAGCATTTACATGTGAATTAAAACAACACAAAAAACCAAAACGACAGGTTTTCATAAAGTTCTAATAAATAATTACAAAACAGCAGTGTTTGCTGATTTCTGTTTAGAACTCCCCTGTTACACCACTGCAGGTGCTGCCAACACCTAAAGATGCAGAAGAAATTGCTAAATTAAATGAAATAATCACTAAACATCAGTACACATTTAGAAAAGAATGCATCCACTGCTATAGCCCTACGGGTGGGTGTGGGGAGGGGGAAGGGAGACATACTCTCATGGCAGATGGCCAACTACTAGTTGCAGTCTTGCTCCACTGCCAGCATTATTTCCATAGTGCTAGACATAAAGGATGACTGACCAGTTACAACTCAACAGGAAGGCTGGAGGATTCCATGGCTTGGAATTTTAAAATCCAACAGACTGGAAGATCCTTTTAAAAAACAGCCTTTAATCTAACCCCAAAAGTTTGGGATAAAAGCAAGAATTGTCAGGTGAGGTTTCTTAGCCCGTGTTTTGCAGGAGGACATGGACATCACTGAAGCAGGCAGGAGAGCTGCAAAATCTCTCCCTGGGCAGATACACATGATAACTCATCCTACTGCACAGATATGCTTCTAAAGAAGAACAGACTAATTATAACCACTCGATTCCTAGCAACAGAGTTCTCCTTTCATTCAAGCTAAGGAAGCTTCTTTCTGTTTTGTTTTAAATAATCAAGGCCCAGCGTTCATCCATTTCTATAGTGTGGGCCCATGCATGTCCACTGTGACAGTAACCCGCAGTACAGAGGGTTTCAGTAGCTCAAAGGCAGGTCAAGCCCTTTCCATCACATCAGGCTTGGATCCAAAACCACAGAGAGGCAATGCCAGCTTAAATTGCCGTGTTCAAACGTAGCTTTCGTTGTTTCACAAAAAACGGGCAATGTCAGACAATAACCGTTTCACAATCAGTGCCAGCTATGCCCAAGTACCTGGAATACACAATGGACTCACCTTACTTGTGCTCCACTACTCAAGCTTTGAAAGCTGCAGAGATCAGCCCTGGCCATTCCCATGCCTGGGTAGCAGCCTCCTCATTTTGACTGAGCATTTACCCACTTCTACCAGTGCTTTTAAGCAGCCCAAGAGAAATAAATCACATCCATATTTAAGGGGGGAAAAAAAAAATCCAAGCCAAGAGAGAAAGAACCAAGAGTATCATTTTTAAAAGCTCTCAGCCCACAAATCATCCTCCTTATTTCCTCATATCCAGAAGTGCTGCCTCCCCTCCCCCAGCTACATGACCGAACAAGTAAGTTTGCTGTTGCAGATGTCAGGACAGACTCCCTTTTCCAGCACAGTACGGAGCAGCCTTGGCTCCAGTTCTGCTTTTGCTCACAAGAAGGCAGGGCTTCAACCACACCAGTCAAAGTAGTCGCTAGAGTCGGAGCTTGCTAAGCAGGGAGGGAAAAATAAAGGCCTCTTATGTTAAAGCATACCCAAAGCCCAAATAAACAGGTTTCCTGGAGGAAATCTGTGTTCCAGAGGAAATGACTAGACGCAGCATAAAGAAAATATATTAATCCACACAGTTAAACACCCCCACTACTTTGCACCTAAGTTACTTGGCTCTGAGTCCTAACTACACATTAGCAGCAACAGCAACTGAAAGCAGCCAAATCATTAATCATTCTTCCATTCAAAAGTTTCCAATACAGAGGATGCATGTAGAGCACAGGGCACAGAATTAAGCCCCACTATCACCTAATGTGGAATAATTCATAGTACAACGTATTCACATATTAAAGACATTACGTATTTACAAAAACTGCAGCTTGTTAAATGCAGAGATTTGCCACTTAGCAATGGGGGTGGGGGTAAGAAATATGTCAGAAAACTAGAACATCGTCAGATCAAGTCAACAACATCCCATAGGCACAGAGGACACTGCAATGCAGTGGTCAGCAAAAAGACACAACATGTATATAGCTGAAAGTTTGCATTAACCTCTAAAAAGTGAGGTTTTTCTGAAGTGAAGAAACACCAAGACAGAGACCTGCAAAGAGGAAACCAATGTTCTTAACTCATTCAACTCCTTTGTGGCTGGGAAAGTAAAGAGCAAGAAGACAACCCAATTATCATTAGTGGATGAAGCCATCCAGGAGCCTCAATTAGACCGAGGGGAAAATGCCACAACAGTTCAGCGCTAATTGGAAATGCAAACATTTATCATCAGTGTAGCGCTCGCTCCTGTGTATAGCTCCATTGTGTTCACTGCAGCTAATGACAGTAGGAGACCCAGTGTTCCATAGTATTTATGTAATGACTGGCAAAGCTGTCACATTCCCTTAATTGCTAGCCAGGATTTTCATACTGGCAGCAGTTTTCAATTAAAAGAAATCGTAAAGATTGGTTCAGTTTCACGTTGCTTCATTAAAGTTTTGGTTCTTCTTCAATGTTGGGGAAAGAGGAAGAATGAATAGCTCTCTCCCTCTGCATCAAAGATGAGTTTCTTGTAGACAAACTGAACTAAGAGAGAAGGAAAGCACCGATAAATACACAGAATTGCAAAAGCTAATTTTGCACCAATAAAGAAAAGCAATTTGAGAACTGCACATAAGTCTGCTTCAGGTTTGCAATGATTACCCCTTCAAGTGTGATACACGTAGTGTTCTTAAGAGCAGTTCAGTTACAAGGCAGAATGAAAAAGCCTCGGGTTCCCCCCTATTTGAACTTTCAGAGTAGAGCTTTCTTTGCTGGTAGAACATTAGCTCTGTGTTTATAATCATATGCTACCTAGCAAAATACCCTATTCTAACTACTTTATAATTCCAGAACACACAGGAGTACCCATAGTGAGCACACTGCAGAAAGGCCTCACATCCTTAGACTTCCTTACTTGGACTGCAGAGCATTCACTAGTCCGTTAAGAATCATGATCATTTAATTTAATGAGCAGCAGTTTGTTTTCAGGAAGTACCATCAAGCCTTTTATCACATCATTTACTCAGATTCCAATCATACTTACTGTATGTCAGTAGAGAAAAGAAAGCTCTATAGGACTGGCACAAAAGAACTGCTGTTTCTGCAACATATTACAACCAAGTCTGCATTAGCACTCAGTTAAATAAAGCCCATGAGCCAAGTGAACTATTTTTACTCCACTGAACAAAAGGAAATGTAACAACATCACTTATTACAGTGGCAGGCCCATTTTAAGGCACCATGTAATTAGGAGCAGGAGTTAATTAAAAGACCAGATATAGTAGGCAAGGGTTTCCTCAACATCTTTGTCCAAGTCTTTCTGGCACATGGATCTTCTTACCCTGTGTTCTTGCTCCAATGGCCCAAGCAACTTTAAGTAGGACACACGGATCTTCACTGAGACCCAGTTAAAGCTCACTCTTTCTCAGGAAGCAGCCACATTGACTGCAGACACAAAACCCAACCCATTAGACTCCCATACACAGCCCTGTCAGCATCTGCAGCAAGTGATTTGCTTCTTTCAATCCAATTCCCAGTGGACAAGCATCTACATCATACAATTAGAAACAATATGAACTGCAAATTCAGCAGAATTGGGATTTCACTGATGGATGGATGGATTGCCAGTATGCATGTTTTATTCATCTCAAGACTGCTTTGTCAGGTTGGTTGTATATCCTCTGTGTACTTAAAAATGCTAAAAATCATTTTATGGTCACTACTGAGAAGCCAAGAAGCTCTACAGACAACATTGCACCTCTGCTAAGTGCTAGCCAAAACTCACCACATTTCCAAAATGAAGACAACCACCAATGCTGGATGTTCTAGGAAGCCATAGGATTCAAGGTATTTTGTTCAGTATAGTACTCCCTCCCATTGCTAAAGTCAACTTGCTCAATTTTCATGGCTACTTCCCGCTAAGGTCATCAGTGTATCAATTAGCCTCCCTAGGAGAGCACAGCATGCAGCAAATCCAGGTGCAGTTTTCTGATCACCCTTCTCTAACTCTAATAATTAAGATTCAGTGATGTTCACTACCAGCAAACTCTCGTAGAGGTTTCTGCTACCTACCCATAATCCCAAAGTCTCCTCAGTGTTCAGGCACTCAAAGCAATTCTCATTTCAGCACCCATCTCTGGTTACCTGACGACATTCCCTCTCTCTCGCCTATTGTAAATCCAAGGTAAGAGAGTGTAAAATGAAATACTTTACATTCTGTAGCTAGCACATTATAATTTCACCTCTCACCTTTACAGTGACAGATCTCCTTCCTAAAAAACTCAGGATACAAACAGGACAGTCAAGTTTTCTGAAACCTCAGGGGTGGTCCCTAAGCATACCCAGGAGGAATGCTTGGGGGCTGCCCTTCCCAAAACAATTCTGTGCCCTCCACTTTGTGGCATTTACACCTGCCTCATGGAAGTGCTGCATTCCTTTTTACTGACACTAACATTTTACACAGATCATGGCACAATGCCCTACCTCCCCCTTTTCCTGATCTTACACGCCTTGCAGAGGGATGCAGTGCAGTGAAATACACTTGCTGTGGGAAAGGAACAAAGCATGACCTAATGGCTTAAGTGAACTGTCTTCTTTGCAAGCATGGCTTCTTTCACCTTTCTTTCAAATTGTTTCCTTTGACCTGAGTTTTTATAGAATCACAGAAAAGGCTTGGGTTGGAAGGGACCTTAAAAATCCTCTAATTCCAACTCCCCTGCCATGGGCAGCAATTCCACCCACTAGATCAGGTTGCTCAGGGCCCCATCCAACCTTTTCCTGCATTCCTGGTTATTCTTGTACTGCTGATATTTACAGGTGCTGATTCACAGCCTCCCAAGATATGCACACTTGGCTGCTTTTATTTTTTTAAAAAAATTATCTTCAGGCTGGAAATAACTCTTCTGTGAACACTCTTCAATGTATATCTAGTTTTATCCGAGGAGCTTAAATATTCTATTTTGACAACAGCCTCAAAGTTTTATCAGCCTCTGTTGTTCTATTAAAATACTATAAAACAGACATCTAAACTTGTGGCCTGCTACTTTGTAAGGTCCCTTTTAGCTTTAAAAATAGAAGCTGGATTTGAGCCTAATATATATTCTTTAAACATCCAACATGGTTTGAATTTACATACCCACAGGTGAAACTTCCCCTGAGGGTTTCATTTCTTAAAGACAATTAAAAAATAGCAAAAAAATCATGTTTTATTTCTGACAAAGCTGAACTAAGATATCTGAAATAGAAGTGCTCAAATCCCAAATCATGACTTTTTGAAATGGGCTCTCAAAAAAGCAACCCTGAGCAATTAAGACCACAATTCTGTCATTTTAGTATCTTATGTTATCAGCAGACAGCTTCCATCTTAGATCTAGATGATGTATTGTCTCCAATCCTTGCTCCACTGGCTCCTAACCTTTTCTTCCCCATGGAGCATCTGTAGTCTAGGTATTTCCCTGGAGATTCGTTAACTGCTCCTTCCTCAAAGGCTGAGATTATTGGCATTTTTCTCAGACTACATTTCTAAGCACTTAAAAGACCTGTCAGGACAGAGAAACAAATAAAAACAGAAAAATAACAATTCATCATTCTCTCTGTCAAAACATCGCAGGTAAAGAGAAGACCTAAATTTTTCCTAATGTCTTTAAAGATCATTTTCCATCCTGCATGCCTGTAAATCATTTACATAGCATTTCACACCCTCTTTTAATGCCAGTATCCTGAGGGAGAGGGTGGATTAGAATATTGGTATCTCTAATTTAGGAGGTAATTAGACCAACAACAACAAACCAGAGTTGTACATATGCTCAAAACAATCTAGTTAGAATTCTATGTTAATTAAAAATCAGTCAAATAATCCTATTATGCTAAGGTTTGCTTTAGGTGTGGTTCTAATCCAGCACATCTTTTTTTTAATATTTTAGTTCCACACACAGAAAGTGATTGAAAAAACACTGCAAACTACCAGAATGGTCCTTTCTGTACAGCAAGCTCCTCTCCCAGTAAGAGCTTGGGAAGATACAGAAATAAATGTTCCAATGTCAGTCATCCACTTAAAGTAAGCCACTTAGTAAAAGAAACAAACAAAAAAAAAACCCTGATAAAATAAAAGCAGCATATATCTCAAGCCAGTGTGTCCAGCAGGTGGAGGAAGGTGATTTTCCCACTCTGCTCCACTTTGGTGAGACCCAACCTGGACTGCTGCATCCAGCCCTGGGGTCCTCATCATAAGAAGGACTTGGACCTGCTGGAGTGAGGCCAGAGGAGATCACAAAGATGCTCAGGGAGCTGGAGCACCTCTGCTACGGAGACAAGCTGAGACAGTTGCGTTTGTTCAGCCTGCAGAAGAAAAGACTCTGGGGTGGCCTTAGAGCTACTTCCCGTACCTAAAGGGACTACAGGAGAGATGGAGAGAGACTTTTGACAAGGGCATGGAATGACAGGACAAGGGGGAATGACCTTAAGCTGAAGGAGAGCAAGTTTAGACTAGATATTAGGAAGAAATCCTTCCCTATCAGGGTGGTGAGGCACTGAAACAGGCTGCCCAAGAAGCTGTGGATACCCCAACCTTGAAAGTGTTCAAGACCAGGGTAGATGGGGCTTCCTATTCCTTCCTATTTCCCCCTTTTGCCTCCTTTGTTAAAAAGTAACACGCAGCTCTTCTACAACTGCACAATTTACATGGCTTTGTTTTTAAAAACAAAGAAAAGAAATATTTCAAACATAGTCTTTCATTTCTGGTTTTGCTCTTACACGGTCTGTGGGACCCTGCTGCATAACAAGCATTTTATTCATAGGAAACAGAAGCAGCCCAGCTGCCAGAGCCAGTTACCTGCTGTATGACTGAAGAGGGAAAGCTGGGAGAAGGAGCAGGGCAGAGGTCTGTAGTACAGAAGAGAGTGTGGATATATAAACCTGTATATACACACATACATGTGTGCGTACACGTGTGTATATGATTTGCACCACCCAAGTTACTCACTTATTTTGTTTACTCACAAATAGTCTGTATCATATGATCATTTATAATCATAATTATCCTCAAGGGATATAAAGGCCTAAGAAAAAAAAAAAAAGTTGTAGAAAGTTATAAAGTCCGACAGCTCTGAATTAATTTAATTTGGTTTTGCACATTGCCCAATTACTTCTGTAAGTATCCACACATCATCTTGTTTCTATTAACTGCAATCTATATTAGATTATAAAATAAATAAACCAATTCCCCAGGGGCATATAAACAAGATTGTTGCCCAAATCCATGTTGACCTCATGCACACAAGTTATTCAACCACTACCACTCACTATACTGAAATACACTTGGGAATTAAACAGGAAAAGAAAACGAAGACACTTCTTGAGCCCATTTCCTCTTCCAAGACACTTGTGGGAAGGAAGGCTGGATAGCTCAGAAAAGGCTAACCTCACAATTTCCCCTCAGGCCTGTGCTGAAGAAAGAAGAGATTCAAGGTCTTGCAGTTCCAGAAATAGAAATCCTCCTCTGCAGACATTGTATTCTACCAGGTCAACACACAGAACAGAGTGGTGGGTCCCCAGACATCATATTCACTGAGCCTTCCAGTCTGACAAACTGAAACTACCGATGCCTCTGGCTTATTGGGAGGTGGAGAAGATGCCAACAGACAAAAGTAATACAGTTCCTGAACCACTTGGACTATCTTCACATTATTTATTTTTAGCATTTGAGTGTAGAAGTTGAAGGAACTGGTGAGCAGAACAGGTTTTGCTCATCCTGGTGTTTCGTACTAAGACTAAACTTCAGCTGTGAAGCTCTCTTGCCTCCACTACTGCCTGCATCCCTCAAATATCATTGGGAGACAAGGCAGGATGGTTGAATGTGGCGAATGTGCAGATGATTATGAAGAAGGAGGATTTTCCTTATTACAGGCTTTCCATAGCCTCGAAAAAGTCTGCCTGAGGAGACGAAAGCTCACTTCTTGCTGCTTGGACAGAGGGGTGGACCCAGAACGTGTAGAAGTGGCGAGTGAGTGACCTTTACCATCCAGAACAAAATCACCACCAAAGCAGCAAAGTCTTAGTTGAACCTGCCAAATTTTTACAGGACAGAGTCAGAAAGCCAAAACAACTTGGCTTTGCATGCCCTCAGGAGTAAGCACAGCCATCCAACGCTAAACCATGCCACAGTCCTGCAGGATCAGGATCACTGCTGGGCTACAGCTTGGTGGTCACCAGGGTTGTCCAAACCACATCTCACCTACACACACAAACCCAGCACAGAATATTGCAGCATGAGGCCACAGGACCACATGGCAAGAGCACCTCTGAAGACAGACTCAGACAGCCATATGAATAGGAAGCTGACCAAAGAGGTAATATTTGGTTTGAACCTTCTCTGTATCATAAGTGCTTGCGCTAATTACGATGGCCAACAGTAGCAGTCACTCTGATGGGGGGCCAAACAATAGTGACGGAGCTGTCAACTACATTCAAAGAACCAAATCCTTAGGAGTTCATCGTTTTGGGGCCAGAACAGAATCCATACAGCAAGATGCACAGGATTGCAGTTTTTTTAGGGCAGAAAGCTTGAGAGAGTAAGTACAGCTGACGCAGACATTAAAAAACTAAGCGCGTTTTCCTGTTTCTCAGGGGGATTTAAACAGCAGGTGAGTGGGGCTGGTCTGTGGGACACGACCCTTTTCTATTTCAGCTATTTAGATGCAAATTGTTCCCCCTCTCTCCCCCTCTCAACACCATCTGTTAGCCCAGAGGTTTAGACTGTGCCTAGGATGTAGGTTTCGGGGGAGGGGGATATAGATAAAGCATTGAGAGAATTTCAGTTGATGCCCCTATTTTCTCTGGGGCACAGTTTTGGAGAGAAAATAAAAACCACTTTGCCATATTATTAATTAAAAATAGGTTTTTTCTCTCATTCTATTGCACTTTACTTACCAACCCCATGGATTTCCTACCCTAGAAAGCATTCCTTGTCCAGCTTTTGGCCAACATGTCACATTATATAGGGACATTTATAGCAGGTTGCTATGGTGTTAGCAAAGGGCATGAGCTAGTACTGCAGGAAGTATCAGAGATTCAAGGAATTAAAGTCCTAAATAATAATAATGAAGTCCTTCACTACAAGGCAGAGTGTTTAATGTTCTTTTAGCGCTAGTGAAGCTACCTCATCTCTGTCTGACTTTGCCAAGTGAACAGCAATGTTCATGAACTGTGGAAAGATTTGATTCATTAAACACTTCACCCAGGGCTCTGGATTCTTCATAAAGGCAAGACTATGGGTGACAGCACAGAGTGCACTTTCAGGAAGCCTGAAGATGATACAGTATTGGGAGCAGTGGCTGACAGACCAGATGGGTGTGCTGCCACTCAGAGGGATAGGGATACAGTGGAGAAATGGGCCAACAGCAACCTCGTGAAGTTCAACAAAGGAAAACGCAAAGCCCTGCTGCTTGGGAGCATGGACTGGGAACCAACTAGCAGAAACTAACCAAAAAAAGCAGAGAAAGACCAGTGGACATCAAGTTGATCATGAGCTTCCACAGCACCTTTGTAGCAAACAAGGTCAACTAGCACAGTATCTGGGCTTCATTAGGAAAACCAAATGCCATGAGGTCAATGCCACCCTTTCCCCCCTGCTCTGGGCTGATGAGACACACCTGGAGTGCTGGGACAACTGCTTGCCTCCCCCGTACAACAGAAATGTGGAGATAGTGGTGAGAGTCCAGCAAATGTCCCACAAGGATGATTAAGGGACTGGAGTATCTGGCATACGAAGAGAGGCTGAAAGAGCTCTTCAGCCTGCAGAAGAAAAAGTTCAGAGGGATCTTACCAACGAACATAAATACCTGGTGGAGGTGTAAAGAAGATGGAACCAGGCTCCTCTTGATTGTATCCAGCAACAGGACAAGAGTCAATGGGCACAAACTGAAACACAGGAGAATCCATTTAAGTGTAAGATCAACAAACCCCACAACAAAGACATACTTTTTTTCAGTGTGGGAGGGGCAGGGATGGACACAAAACCACAGAACAAGTTGCCCAGAAATATAACGGAGTTTCCATCCTTGGGGATGCTCAAAACCCCACTAGACATGACCCTGAGCAAACTGTTCCAGCTGCCACCACTTTAAGTGGGGGGTTGGACTAGCCTACCCACAGAGGTTCCTACCAGCCTCACCAATTCTGCAATTACAAGCCACACAAAGTGAAAGGGAGGCTTTAAAGGAAAGAGATACAAAAAGTCATTCAAAATACTTGCCTGAAGCAAGTGTTTTTACTCGTCAGCATCCAAGGCCCCACCTTAGTGATGAAGACAAATTAAAAGAGGTGGTGACAACCTAGAGCAGAAAATCGGTGGAAGAGTTGGGATCAGTACTGCAACACCCTTTTTATGAACTTTTATGTGTGGAGTACAGTCCTGGTACTTGGGAGATGCAAGCTCTTGTCCCAGATCTCACACAGACCTCATTTGTGATCTTGGAGGCACGAGTGGGGGAGAAAATGCAAGTACTTCATTTGCTCTGCCCTCCTCCAATCAGTTAATCACCTCTTTAAAGGAAAGGCAATTCAGGTAGTTACAGAGCACACAGCATGAAAAAAGTCCCTTCCAGGTGCTCCTGCTTCTTCAGTTAGCATAAGAAACACATTCTCATTTTTAAAAAAAATAAAAATTAAAAAAAAAAGAAAAAGAAAAAGAAAAAAGAACTGTGTATGCAATCCTGATGGCAACCCCAATAGCAGAAGGTAAAGGGGGCATGGAGGAACGATAAAACCCTTCTTCTCCCTAGAGTCCAGATGATGGGACAGAAAAGGTCTCCTGAGCTTGAAATATGAATAGGCAGAGACCACCTAAGGGGAAGTGGGTGTTGTGGGTCATCCCCCTTCCCCCCAGGCTGCACTATGATCTGAGAAATGCTCGGAAAGAAGAAAATATTGTGCAGGCTTCAGCGCCTCAGCTGCAGCTGAGCAAGTTCTTAGGCTACCTTGCACAACATGCAAGGCTGACACCAAGATGGGCTGTCAAACTTTAATGGTGATGCTCCACCGAGGTGAAGGAAAGGAGCTCTTATTTCAGCTGAGAAAGCTTCCTCACAGACAAGATTTGCACAGCAACATATTCTGAAGGGGTTTGGCCCATTTTTCTTTTTGTACTGTTGGGATATTGTTTGGTTTCTCATGTGTTCCCAAAATAAATACAACATCTTCCCTCTTTCTTACACAGACAGAAGAGGCCAGAACAGTGTACGACCTCAACTGCTTGTTGACAGTCAGGAACTTCAGGTATCTCATTTCAAACTATTAACTTGTAAAACACATTAAGTTCAATTTTACTGGACAGCAATATACTGACAAAAGGTGCAGGCATTTCACAGAAACATTTTCCTATCAAAAAAAAAAGTTATCTGAGCAGTGTTTCAATAAATTTGTGCTGATATGTTGAAAGAACTTAAAGTTTTAATTTTAAAATAAAAGGGGTAATATTTTCTCCATTTATGAAAAGCAGAGTTTTCAGAAAATCAGTGTTTCTCCTACAGATTGAGAGTCATCTTCATCCACTGCTCTAAATCACCAGCTAATTCTGTTTCCAGATCTCTGGCATTTCACCAGCATTACTGAGAATCTAAAGAACAGCTACTGGAAATGTTTCTAGTTAACCGACTTCTTGTTCAAAAATCTAAGCACATGTATAAATTCTAAGGGCTGCAATCCTGCAGTTTGATCTCTAATACAAGATACAGACACCAAGTCTCAGTCTATTTGACTTTAAAAAGACAGAGAGGTCATCTGTGATAGCTAAGGGGTACTTGGCCCCAATGCCAGCAAGCCACCCACTGAAAACAGTGGGAGTTTGGCCCGAATTAGGATTTCAGGATTTATCCCACAATGCCCTGTAACACTTCCCACACAGTAATACCTGACAGCTTCTGAAAACTTGCAAAATGTGAGGGACATGCTGACACCATCACAGATGAGGTTTCCAAGGGTGTATTTTGTAACAACTGAATCTAAGCAATACCTGTCTGCATATGCACATATTCTTGCAATTCCAAGGGGGTTTAGCACGCTTATTTCAAAAGCACAGCAGCTAAAAACACCTCTCCTAAAGCTACTCAGTACCAAACAAACCCGACTTTTAAAAGCAAAGAACCCACACAGCAGTTACACCCAAGACATCACTTAACTTGTGCCATAATCCCTCACCTTCGGTTCCCTGCTGTTACTCGTGATTAGATAAGTACAAGCCAGATGCTTTTCTAGAACCTCTTTCTAGCACCACCTAAATCTTCTTTTCCCACAGATTCCTCCAGAACTGCCCTAAAATAACTACTGTCACCCCCAGCACGACCTGGGACAAGGTGGACAGGTTTACAGTCAGGAAGCACTGAGGTCCAAGAGGCCAATTCCTGCTCACACTTTGGTGTCTTTGAGCCCAAATCTAATGGCATGAATGCTCAGGAAACCAGTATATTACTGGTTGATGATCTTTCCCATCCCTCTTCCACACTCTTAACAGGTAAATGCGGACCAGATAAGTATATGCTAGAGCTGAGCATTTATCCTGGGGGAAACATGTCTATGAGCCCTGTTCAACCCAATGTGACCTTTATCCTGTGGGGAAACAAGCAATAACCAGTTCATGTATTCCATGAGCCAAAGGCTTCATATAGTATTGTTGCTCTGAAGGGGGGGCCGGGATCCTGCCCAAAGTGAAGTCACTGCTATCACAAACAGCATAGCGTCTGTGGCATCTAACACTTAAAAAGATCCTTGATCTGGATCCCTGGAGGCACCGGGGGCTTTCACACAGCAGGATCAACACCTACAGTGCAAGTCAGATAGTAGCCCTGTAAATAATCAGTGCAGCAACTGGGATACAATAGGTAAGAGGTAGAGCTTCTTCAGCTATCCCAGCAGCTCCCTGACAACAACCAAAAGAAAATAACCCAAACAAATTTAAAAAAAAAAAGTTTAAAAGATAGTCAAGGACAGTGGGGCTTTCAAGGATTGAAACATGACTCATTTTGGAACAAGAGTACAACTAAGCAGACACTGCTGAAGAGACAAGACAGGTTCCACTTTAAAAGCAGCACTCTGTTATCAAGTGACAAACGTCTTCCACAGATTAGTTGGTATGCTTGCCTTTTGCCCTGAAACTAGTCATTTTTAAGAGGATCCAAATGCAGGAGAAGAAGCCTGACTCAAAGAGGAGGAAAAGAAAAAAAACAGAAAAAAGACAATCCCATAGTTGTCATGTTTATGACTTATACTCACTAGACAGGAAATCTTTAGGGCAAGCAAAAGCCTGTCTGCCCTTCACTTCACAAACCCTTGATATCATAATCACATTTTTAAAATATTGCTTTCTTGAATGATGCAAATTAAAAGGCATAAGTAATTCTCTGACATACTACTGAAAACCACACCCCAGCACAAAATAGCATTTTATCGCATGTAAGTCCATTAAACTATTATTTACAGTGCAATAAATAGCATCCACACACATGCCACTGCCACTGCTGAGCAGAAAACCTAGGAAATTCCTTGTTCCTGGCCCCTGGGGTTTGAGTGAGAGAAGTTGAACTGCTCCTGCTTGGAACAGAGTTTTGTCATACAGAAATACTGCAGTATCTCAGCTAACACAGCAACTGTCCTGTAATTATCACATACACTTCATAGTCAATGAAAGAAAAGGGACCTTTCACTTCAAAAGTAATTTTTAAGGCAAAAGCAGAGGAAAGCTTTTCAAACGATGATTGTGAAAGGACAAAGAGAAGAGATGGTGCATTTACACGGGTCAGTAAGGCACTCATGGAGACAGCTGTGGCTGAGGATGGTCATGGGACACCAGGGCTCACAGGCCACACCAAAATGCTTTTATTTTCGTAGAGTTAATGCGGTTGTCAACAACTCAGTCTAGACAAAAATTTGCTTCTCTGAAGCTTCTTTATTTTCCATTCCTCTTCCAGAGCTAAAACTGGAATGGTATCAGTTTGCCCTTTCCCAAATGGAAAGCCCTCTGAGAGCACACCAGATTTTGAAGCTTTCTAGCAACTACACAGACCAAGCCATCAGAGCTTGCTGCTTATGTGTCTGTTCGGGGCATCCGCAGGGTAGTCTTGGGATCAGAGCAGAGCTCCAGTTGGATGTTGTCCAGAGGTATTTTAGGAGAACAGAATCAAATTGCCACACAAACATAATTGCCAAGTTTCAGTCTAATGTTTCAGCAATTTGCTTGACATGTTTAATTTCAGAGGCCTGACTGGTAGAGTAATATTTTGGTTTTATTAATATGTCCAAGTTCCCTAACAGCGTTCATATCTTTAGTAAGGGACAGGATTCCTTCAAGTTCTGCTTTTGAATAACAGAAGGCATGACAAATTTTTCATGCAGTCTGGAAGAAAATATTTGGATAGACTGAGCTTACGGCAGTCAGTGAAAAAGATGAAAAGCAGTATTCTTAAATGATCTACACTTCCCAAAACCTACAAATCTGGAGCAGAAACTGTTTGGTCCTCTGCCTTCTCTTCAGGAGTCCATTCAGAAAGCTGGCCTTCAAGACATTTGTTGAGTACCTGGTCACTGCACTACCTGATGCTTTCAATCTTTCAGCCCACACAGAGCTAAATCATCTAAGAAACAAGATTTCCCTGCCTCCTACCCCACACCATTTAAGAGTTCAAATTCTGACCCCTTCTGAAAAGGCTGTCCAAGATTACCACGTTTCTGTGTTCCTGTCACCAACTCTCTCTCCACCCAGCTCTTGCCCAGTCTTCCTCTCTCCATTTCCAAGCCTTGCAGGCATCTCACAGCATCCAAGAGAATACACTGAGATGATTCTGAGTGCATCAATATCCATTCAGATCACCTGTTGAACCCCCAAGGCATTGACTGTCAGAAAATCCACAGACTGAAGAGTCAGAGTCTATGACTTCCTCTTCATGATTTCTTTTAAAAGATATTTTCATCCCAGTTCCCACAGAATTGCAGTGTTGCTTAAAGAGGACTGTTTGCTTACAGAGCTACATGAGAAATTAGGTTTCAGAGTAAAGCTGAGCTATCAAAAGACTAAGTTGCTTATACATCTTGTTTCTATCATAGACCAGGTAGTAAAATATTGTTTATTAGACTCCGCACATGTGAACCGTGCCTCTTCAAGATTGCAGAGCAAACAAATGAATAAAGTTTCAAACTAGAAAGTGAGAAGATAAGAGATTTAATTAAAGAGATTATAGACCTCTCAATCAATTAAGAACCGAGCTCAATCTTCAGAAGCCTGTCATTTGGAGTATTAATTTTTTTAACGTGAAAAGGCTGTATCCCAACACTGAGCTTCAAGACTAAGAATGTTTTGATCTGAAGACGATTGACCGGAGCAAAATATCAAGTAAAGAGTGTGAAAAATGGTCTGAGATTTATTTAGCATGTATATGATTCCAAGGACCAGCTTGATAACCAGGTTGAACATCCACAGGCTCTGCAACTCCCAGACTACAGTCACCTGGAGGCACCAAAAATCCATTTTTTCTCTCTAGCTCTCTGAAGTTCTCTCCCTTCCTGAATCCTTGGAGAAGGGCATTATTTCTGCTCTATTCCACTTCGCATGGGATTTCCTGTAAGTAGAAATTCCCCCTTTCCCCTTACTTCTTGGCACGATCCTCACACAGGAAGACAGGTTTTTAAAGAGAGCTCGAGCTTGTAAGAACCTTCCTACTCCACAAGTGAGACGAAGTGCTCCAAAGTCACGCTCTGTGTAGTGACAGAAATTAAGATTTTATTAACTTCCTCAGAGCCCTGCAGAGTCTGTAAAAATCATTTAAGTTTTCACGTCACAAACACCACTGACCTCATCAGACTCATGGGCTTGGAGTGGTTTCTGCAGAGCGGGGCACACTTCTGCAGGTGACCTCCAAGCCTTAGGCAAGAACACTGCTGGCCAGAGCTGTGACAACGCAAAAGCAACAGGCATCACTTGAGCAGTGTCTGTCCCACAGGCCAACAGTTACTGCTCACAGATCCCAAGAGAACTCCACCAGAGGATATTAAAGGAAATATTTTTGCAGAAATCCACTTGCACACACAAAGGTGAAGAAAGAAATGGCACTCAAGCCATTGAGTAGCTCTCAAACACTACTTTGCTTGCTCTTGTACTAGCCAGAGAAATCCACATCAGCACAGACCTTGGCATAAACATAAGCTACTCATGTACACTGTGGCCTTTCAGGACCTGAATGGTGCCTAAGAGAAATCTGGGGAGGAACTGTTTACAAGGGCATTCAGTGATAGGACAAGAGGGAATTGCTTCAAACTGAAAGAGGGAACTTTTAGATTTGGTACCAGGAAGAAATTTTTTACTGTGAATGTGGTGAGACACTGGAACAGGTTGCTCAGAGAGACTCTGGATGCCCCATCCCCAGCAGTGTTCAAGGCCAGGCTGGATGGGGCTTTGAGCAACCTGCTCTAGTGGAAGGTGTCCCCGCCCATGGCAGGGGGGCTGCAACAAGATGATCTTTAAGGTCCTTCCAACACAAACATCTCTATGATTCTGTGATACATACCTCGAGCTCCAGGCAGCTTGACATGGTTAAACCATAATACTGCCCATGCTCCAAATACACCCCCAATGGTAGTGAAGACTGAGCAGAGACAAGCACAGACCCAGGTGACAGAGATTTCAACGCGATAGCATGATTTCAACAGATGATCAAGCACAGCCCCACTTTCCTCTAAAAATAAGGGGCTTCAGTGAGATATTTCATGTGGTTAAAGCTTTACAAAGCCTTGAGTCACTTGCTGGGTCACAATCCAGCTGATTCCAAGAATCTGTATGCAGGCTGCTTACCCAGAAATTAACCTACTGCCTCGGAAAGCGTTGCTTAATTTAGAAGAGTGATTACTTACAGCACCTGCTGCTAGCCTCACAGCCTTTGATACGCCAGCTTCTCCAAAATTAATGCTAAGTCTTCTAAAACTATTTACATAAGTAATTAAGGAAAGAATTAAAAAAACAGTGCTAAATGTATAACATAACAATCAGCTGGGTTATCAGCAGCAATTGAAACTGTAATTTCCAAAGTAAATAGTGTGACTTAAGGCAGTTAGAGTTGAAGCTGCACAATCAGTCCTTGTGGCAGACTCCCTTCCTCAGACAGTCAAACAGAAAAGGCACTGTACAGGGGACACACACCAAATTGTGTACATGTATGACACCACCACCTCAGAAGAAGCATCACACAGCAGGACAACCTTAGCAAAAGAGGTGTCCTGGCTTTAAAGCCACGTTACCTGTAGGCTTTAAATTGAAAGCCAAGCCCAGAATAGGCTTTCCATGCAAGTGTAGAGCCTCTTGCAGTAACTGAGGGCTGAGGTCAGCAGGCAATGGAGAGAGGAAAACAAGTTAAGAAAGAAGGACCAGAGATGGTCCAGCAAAGGACCATGAAGTTGCTGAGGGAACTGGAGCATCTCTTCTATGATGAAAGGTTGACAGAGCTGGGACTGTTAAGCTGAGAGAAGGCTCAGAGGGATCTCATCAATGTATATAAACACTTTCAGGGAGGGTGCAAAGCAGACAGAGCCAGTGGTGCCCAGCAATAGGACCAGAGGCCATGGGCACAAACTGAAACACAGGAGGGACCCTCTGAACATCAGGAAACACTTTTTTACTGTCACGAGATCCAAGCACTGGCACAGGTTACCCAGAAAGCTGGTGGAGTCATCATCTTTGGAGATACTCAAAAGCTCTCCGAGCACTGTCCTGAGCATCTGGCAATGGGTACCTCTGCTTGAGCACAGTGGGTTGGGCCAGATGACCTCTGGAGTTTCCTTCCAATCTCAACCAATCTATGATTCTGTGAAGACACATACCTAAAGGTGTACAGGCACCAAGAAGGCCCCTTCCAATGGTTTCAAGAAGCAGTGCAAACCTTTACCTTAACTACTGAATGCACACTTTTACTCTCCTTTTGGGAGAAGGAGGGGTTCAGAATTAAACACGTAACCCTTTACCACACAGATCTGTCTCAGAGAAGAGTCAGCCTGCTCACTTGTGTGCACAGAAGTTGGAAGGAATTCAAATTTGGGGGCTTATTTCTGTTCTTAAACAAGACAAAGGTTATTTGCAAAAATTCAGCTGGGATCTTAACACTCATTTCATGTACTGAAAAGGACTTTTTCAGCAGCTTGAAAACATCCACCAGTCTACTTCCTCCCCTGACCCATATATATCAAACTATAAAAGCCACCAAGTGGCCTACACAAAAAGGTTTGCCTTTTAGGAGGCAGAACAAAGAACATAACATTCCTGTCTGAGTGCAACAAAAACAGTTTGAACAAGGTTTCAAAAGGTCGCAGTCATTACAGCCTCCCAGAACTAGAGGCACCCAGTTGCAATTCAAGCTACACAGCTCATCCCTCTCAAGCCCAAAACCTTGGCTAAGTTTGCAGGTCTTTTGGGGACACTAAGCAAAGTACCAGAGTGCCTCAGCTCCAGACGCTGGCTGTCTCAGAAGCCAAAGCAAGCAAAGTAAAACTCAAAGAACTGAGGCTTAGGAGATCTGTGTAGGCAAAATCTGACTTCACCCATCATTTTGCATCTGTGTAGCAGTCCCACAAAGCATCTCACTTCATATTATTCCTTAGAATGTTCTTATTTCTGTGTTTATGGCTTATGCATTGAAGCATCTTCTAATCTATGCAGCTTTCAAAAAGAACCAACTATCTGCTGTTTCACTGTAAGATGAATTAATGAAGGCTTGGTATAAAGAAACAGCCTGAAACAGTTTTGGAAGGGAAAATGAGCAAGAGTTTCTGCAAAAAAGGATAACACTCCTTCTTCCCCCACCCCCTTGGCCAACTCTGCCTATACTAGAGGCTCACAAAATTTCAGGATTTTTTCTGAATTTTAAGAATGCACAGAAATGCACAGAAAACCATTCCTCCATAAAACACTACTCAGTGATAAAAGATTACTAATCTAGGGGAAGGAGAAACATCTGCTGGGTAACATAAAATACCTGAAAGTGCACAACAGCTCTGCTACCCTTGTATAAACTGAGGACACAGTTGAAGGGAGTTGAGAAAGGTCACACAAGTTTACAGCAGTGGAGAAACACCTCCTGTGGGTTTCCAGACTTCTGTTCTGCTCTGGTTCTGCATTGTTTGTTTCCACCCTCAACCCCCTGCTAATTTTGCAAGCAATTCAGGATCAAGGCACAGAGCAGGGATCTGCCACGGGGGCAAGCTGCCAGGCAGAAGCTGGGGCTGGTACCACACTCAAAATGGAAACAGCTCAGAGAGCAGGAGGAACTGCTCTGCCATCCTTATCCATCTCCTATGCAACTTCCCCAATCAGGGACATTGGCACTGCTCACTGTCTTTTTCCTTTCCACCTGAACGAGCCTCACAGATTTGTTCCTCGTTCAAGCTACCAAGTGTTTACAATTTACCCTACTCCCTATAGGCACCAGTGGCACGAAGCAGAGATTTGTATCACTGCTCCTGGCACAGCTTAGTGTTCTTGTTCTGACCACGTACACCAGGGATGGGATTTCCACTTCATAGAGTCACAGAGTCTATGTTGGAAAGGGTTGGAAAAGATCCTCAAGTCCAACCACTAACCCAGCACCACCACCATGTTCACCATTAAACTATGTCCTCAAGTGCCATATCCACATTTTTTGAACACTCCCAGGGACTGTGACTCCACCAATTCCCTAGACAGTCTGTTCCAATGCCTTACAACCCTTTCCATAAAAAAAAAAAAAAAAAAGAAATGCTAATATCTAATCTAAACCTCCCCTGGCACATGTCTTGAGGTCGCTTCCTCTTGTCCTGTTAAGGTGATGGAAATGTTCCAGCCTCACTTTCTGAAAAAACATTTCACCTTCAGAAATTCCTCTGTATAAGCACTCTGAGGTGCTTAAAGCCTTCAGCACATTCTTTCAGATTGGCATGACCTTGTTCCCCACTGTCCTCATCTAACTGATTCATCCAGGCTGCATCTGTTGACCTCCACTTGAAGCACATGCTCCAAGCTACGGAATCAGCCCAAAGCATAGCACATCCAAGCTGCAACATGACCATCGGATTCCTTTCTGTCTAAAGTGCACTCGCTTACAATGCTCTGCTGAACAGCTGAAGGACATCTATTCCAACAGGCTTATCTTTGCCCCACCTCCTTGCTGATCTGCTCCTCCAAAGTGTTTCCACCCTTTATAGCAGACTGATGGTATATCCCGTCTGGGGCTGCAAAGCCCCTGCATCACCAATTACTTCCCATCAATTTTACATCCTAAGCACTTTTCAGATTGATGGCATGAACTACCACTTCAATAAAACCTTAAGACTTGAGCATCAAAGCCCTCCTTTGATTCACCTAAGATGACTACTTCTTCTGGTAAGAGGAGCCAAATTTCTAGACACGCGATATACACAGACGGCTTTTGGGACAGGAGCAGAAACAGAAAAAAAGCAACACAGTCCTCATGGAATGGCATCAGTGTTTGCCTGACTTAACACAGTAAAAAAGAAAGGTATCTGCCCTCTGTAGGGCAGACATGCCAAACCTCTCTAGGCTTTTGGCTTCAGAAAAAAATAATTGCCAGCCACCACCAGGTTCAGCAGCTCACCACAAGGTCGCAACTGTGCAGTCTGTCAGCAGCACCACAGCTTCCTCAGCACCACAGAGGTTCTGATAACGGGTAGTAAAACTATCTCCAGTACGTGAAACTTTCTGAAAGAGATGGTCTCTTCAGTCGCTGCAAACAAGCAGTGGATGCTAACGACATGCCAGGTCTGACTCATAAACTTCATTAGCCTCTTTACAGCGTTTGTGGTTTGTTTTTCATATTTCTCTTTGTGCACAGTAAAAGAGATCTTCTTTTACCTGTATGCCACGCTTCCAGCACTGCAATAATTGAGTTTTAACACCTTTATCGCTTCTTTCTTCTTAAGAGAAAAATAAACAAGCAAAGGCCATGCACACACCCTGGATTTTCCCTCCTTAATGGTACAGAAACATTTTACTCATCTGCTCCCTGTCCTTTTCAGGTTTTACAACTGAAATAAAATTTTAGTTGACAGCATTCATTTGCGACTTCCAGTGCTATTTGTTTTCTTTCTCAAAGATTTAGAGAACCACCTTGACCAAATCCCACTGGTATCAAATGTATTAATGTATTAGTAGTAGTAATAAACATAGTATATAAATATATTATTAGTAGTATTAAATTAGCAACTCATCTGGCTGCTGGGGACTACACTTTCATTACAACGGGCTCCTCGTCAAGGAGATGGGTGAATTGAGTGTTGCAGAATTAGACCCTGGCACCAGGCTCAGTGGCAGAAGTTGTCTGAGCCAGCATCAGGGGATGGCTGAAAGGGCTTGGAAGCAGATTCACATCCCATTTGGCCATACCCACTACAGGGACAACAACCTCAGACAGAGCTGCAACAGCCACCCCTGTATTTCCCCAGAATCTCAAATTAGTGGCCCAAAATAACGCTGTAAGGAGGCAATGCCTTTGCATTGGTTCAATTCCTCTGGCTGTCAGCCAGCTCGGAGCAAGTCCCACAGGTAGACAGAACCTAAGAGAGATCAGAATCAGGCCTCCCATCGGTGAAGCAACTGATTTTGCTGGCCTTTTCATCAGTCCCTCAGGGCTGTTTTCACTCTCTCATGAGAACCTGGGATATAGTTATGTAAAAAAGATTCCTCACCCTTAATTAAAATAAAGTTCACATGCACATCCTGCTGAAGGCAGCATTAAAAAAAATTACTTCTATGAGGGATAAGTCACTTATAATTAAAACAAAAAAAAATCCCATTGTGTACACAAGGGAGTGTCGAACACTTGCCAGCCACCTGGATAATTGCTTCCTATGAAAAGCTGCAGAAGAGAGCCCTGGGGAAAGGAAGGGTCACACAGAGACTCTTGCAAAGGCAAGAGTCTTGCAAAGTGCAAGCTGGATTTGCCCTGCATGGGTGAGCACTTGAAAGCCTGTCACCAAATTCTACCTATTCAGAGGCTACAATAACCAATTCTTCACAGCACTAGTACAGTCTTTCATCTATTTTAAAATCTAAGCCTATCTCGTTTAATCAAAGGTTCCCTGGTTGTAATAGCATGAGAGCTGATGGATGTCTCATTCAGCTTTACCTGCTGACTTTATGATTAAAACCTAATGTGTGTTCCTCCCTTCCTTCCCATGAGGAAGAGTCAACAATTTTAGCTTCTTCTTGGACGGCAGCCCATTTCTTTGACCCTTTTAGCTGCCTTTCTGCAATGTCAGAGTGTCCTGCAAGAGGTGCAGTTTCAGTCTCCACATATCACCCACAAGATATGGGAGCATCAAGCATTTACACCAAAGCAAAATTATACTGTTCATCCCTTTCCTGATGAGGATGGTGGCTCTTTTAGTTGCTGCTCCAGTAATGTTTCCCTCTCCACCCTAAAAAGTGAAATCAACCCCAATTTCTTACTTCCTATTATTCATGTGGGTTTCAAACCATAAAACAGCCTTTCCTCCAAACTTCTAGGATCTTAAGATCTTGACAGAAGTTTTCTGAAAATCCAAATATATTACATCCATTGAACCCTTTCTTATGACATCCCACAGAACTTCATGGGATTGGGCAGCAGGATTTTCATCTTCAGAAGACACATGGACTCTTTCCCAACAGTTAACTTTTACCTGTGGATTCAGAGATCCTTATGACAGACCATTCCTGGTAGCATGACTCTCTGTTCCCAGGATCCCCTCTACAGCCCTTTTTATAGATGGGAATCACATTGGCAGCTCCCCACTCCTCTGCCACAGCAACCATCTGTAGTGATAAATTATACAGTTTGGCCAGCAGTTCTGCAATTTCACATTCAAGCTCCTCAGGACTCTTGGTTGAATGCCATCCAACTTTGGTGACTTATTAACATTTAACTTATCTATTTGGTTTAATTTTTCCTTTTGTATTTATCATCTCAAATTAGTTTCTCAGTCTATTGGCTACAAAAAGTGCACTTAACATGAGAACATCCCCAATACCCCCAGCAGTTAAGACTTGATATTCTCTGCTAATGCTTTATCAACTCCAAGTAACCTTTTTACACCTTTGACATCAAGCACTCCCCAAGACACCCTAATCTTAATGGATTATATCCCTATGTATATAGTATTTATGAGGACATAAAATAAGTGGTTGCAAGAAGTGATGCCCTAACATCTCAGAAGAGCAGTCTCAAGACGGACTGTTGTGCCTACCTCCTGTTCCACTCATACCAGCCTGTGCCCTGGCACAGCTGTCACCCTACTTTTCCTTCCTGGTGAAGCTTTCAGATACTACCAGAAATCAGTGAGATTGAACTGTGTCACCATGGCAGCCAGCTGTAACAAAGGATGGAGATCCAAGCACTAACAATGCAAGTTTGGGACAGGAGCTATCAAGGCCTAAAGCAGAGTTTCTGCTTGGGCTCTCCCTGACCAGAAAGGCTGGCACAAATGGAAAGTAACTTTTGTGTAGTGTGATGACACTGACAGATGCCAAGCAATCCAAGTTGCAAACAACTGCAGATCTTAATGTTCTACCCTGACTGAAGTACTAAAGCAGGTATCTTCCTTGCTGCCACACAAAGTGTTTCTGTTCCTACCGGCACATCCCTGTGACGCTCACGAGATTCAAAAAAACGCTCCTTTTGGATGAGGTTGTGTGTGAAGCTGCCTGCCTGCACAGGCACTTGAAGAGTGGAGACTCCAACAGTTTCCTTCTTCCACACTCTCCATTCCGTGGCATTTATACCCTTCAGAAACCCATAGCAGTCCTGGCCTCCTCCTCATTTTATAAAAACTACACAAGTATATAGCTTTTATCTTCCTTTTACGTCAATCCCTCCAATCCCAAAGTCACTTCTGTTCTTTGCTTCAATTTCCTCCTGTTTATCTGCTAGAAAGTAACAAAGATCAAAGGCACCATTACATCAGAAAAAAAAATCCCCCCACCCCTCACACTGATTAGCAACATCAGACCCAATTTTCAGAAAGATATTTAAGAGTTTTTAAAAATACTTTACCAGCTTAGGTGCCAAATCCCAACAGTTTCCGAGGGAATCAAGCGCCCACGCGCTTTCTGGATTCCCACTAGATGCCTACCCACATCTTTCAGTACGTAACCACATGAAACACTACTTTTGTTCTCAAGGTTAGGCTCTCAAGTGCTGCTAAGACAGTCCCTGAATGTTCCCACTGAAAACCATAGGCTACTAAGAGTTATGTCCCCTGGGTAGGGAGGAGGAAAAAGAAAAAAAAAAAAGAAGAAAAAAAAAGGAAAAAAAAAAGAAGGGAAAAACCTTCACAATTGTTTTTTGTTCTTTCATGCCCAGCAGATCTTACCAAATACCTGCTGCACAGTTCCTGCCAGATGAAAGGTTTGTTTTTATCTTGGCTATGAATTCTGAGGCACAGATGTTGCCGAAGCCTTTCTGTATATATTTCAGGGTATTCAGAAATAAAGTGACGTTTACTATACAAGAAATGTGTTTACCTGTTCCCCCCACCCCGTGCCTGCTGCTTCTCTGTTTGCCCTTGACAACCACATGACAGAGTTAAGCATACTTTGTCTCCATCACAGCTCACTATAAGCCTTTATAGGCACTGTTTAGGTGGAAAGTGACAAGGAATCTCAGTATCTCCATGAAAAAGCCACTAAACATTCATACAAGAGATGATTCCTTCACTGTAGCACTTCCACTATGAAATGGAAGCTTTGCAAGGTAGAAGGGGAACAGTGAAAAGATAGGATTATTTAATAGTTTGTGCAACTGGCAGCAAAATTAGCAACTTAATTCTGTCTTGGATTAAAACTATAGTTCCAGCTGGAGACCAGTAAGAAGTTTGGGCCCACCTTATAACCTGCTGGGGAAAACATTCTTTCAATTCTGAACCATCTTTTCAAGACTCAAGAATATATATAAACACTTACATGATGCAAAACATTATGCAGTTGGTGACGGGAAAATCCCAAAAGTGCTCTGCTACACTAACAAATGAACGTACTATGCAAAGCATGGAAGTCCCTACAACATGGCAGGGATTACAAGCATTATGCCTCCACAGAGAAGCAAAGGATACAGAGTAACACAATAACAGGAGTGGAGAGAAATACATTTTGTGATTTTTTGTCAGGCTCCTTCTCCCAAATACATTTATTAAAGACAGAGAAGCTAGAGAGGAGTCAAAATTGACAGACTGAGAGAGTTGAAGCTGTTCAGCCTGGAGAAAAGAAGGCTCTGGGGAGACCTTAGAGCCCCCTCCCCTAAAGGAGGCCCTACAGAAAGGCTGGAGAGGAACTTTTCACAAGCCATGTAGTGATAGGACAAGGGGGAATGGCCTTAAGCTGAAGGAGGGTAGGTTTGCACCAGACATTAGGAAGAAATTCTTTATTATAAGGGTGCTGAGGAACTGAAACAGGTTGCCCAGAGAGGTTGTGAACTCCCCAGCCCCGGGGAGACTTTGAGTAAGTTGGTCTAATGGAAAGTTCCCTGCCCATGGCAGGGGGGTTGGAACTAGATGGCCTTCCAATCTAAACTATTCTATGGCTCTATGATTCTCTAAAATCCAATCTGTACCAAGGACTTTCAGATATACAGGAGCATATCTAGCAGGAGCTGACGGGGCAGGTGCTAGATGTTCAGAGAGCTTGGGGACAGAGGAATGTAAGAACAAAATAACTAAAATAAAAAGGTGTATACAGCGGGTACCACAACGACAGAGTAAAAAGGTATTTACTTGAGGGCCAATTCTGAGAAGCCACCAGATCTCACCATATGTCTTACAGTCCTTGCCTCCAGCTTTCCAACCTACAGGCACCTCCGTGATCTTTAATACTACACCACAGCTACCTTCACTCACACTGCTTTGCAAAGTTTCCTGCCAGGTCAGCTCCCAGCCAAGCGCTGAAAGGGAAAAGCACCCTTGCCTTTGGATGGCTGTGTGCCACGATGAGCTCAGCTGTGTCAAGCTTCATCCTCCGATCGCAGCTTCTAAAAAACTCCAGCGAAGAGCACACTCCCAGCAGGTGGAGAGAGATCCCTCCTGTCCTTTCATCGTGTGTTCGGTCTCCAAGAAAATGCAAGTTCAGAATTACACTTTTAATGTTAATTTTGAGTTGACCACATCAAAAGGAAAACAGCTGCCAACAGCCACATCCTTGCTTTATAATTTGGGGGGGGGGGGGGGGGGGGGCG
>JAWWES010000001.1:29238074-29260171 GCA_035583135.1 Lophotriccus pileatus
CCCCCCCGCTGGTTTTGAGAAAAATAAAGCAAAACAAGCTTCTCATCTGTTAGTCAAGAAGAATGCTAAATCAACCACAGGCTCTTTACTCCCAAATTTGTAGCTAGTTCATTAGGAATTTAGGATCAGAGCTCTCACAAAGTGGTCAAACAGTCTTTACACTGAAACTAGCACGGGTTATGAGCCTGAGGTTTATAGAGAAGCCTTTCACTGCTCACCTCATTCACACCCATTGAAAAGAATAACAAGGCTCACAAGAGCCCCACCACAGAAGGGAAGCACATAAATTCATGAAAAAGGAGGAAGACAGACCACAGAGATCACACATGCTCATCCTATCGGATTTCAGATGATTTACCTACAGCTACAGGAAGTGCAGATGGAACAGAATCTCAAGCCTTCAAAAACAAACACAACTACACCACACATTGGATGAGATCACCTTGTTGAAGTCACTGCTCCTCAGTATGAGCCAAAACAACAGGGTGGGATTCAAAGAGCAACTGAATATCACCAGAAACACACGGCATCCACTGTAATACTAAATTTAAATTTAAAGCTTGATAACACAAGCAGGTATGATGCTAAAAGCAGTAAGCCAGCTAAGATTCTGCTGCTCAGGTAAGATTCCTTTCATCTCCATGACCATTGCATCCTGAACTGCACATTTACCCATTTAATGCTGCCACATGTCAGCATGTGACGAAATGTTTTTGAAACAGACAAAAAAAGCCCACACAAACGTTGTTGGTGGCATTTGGACTGGGTCCCAGGATGAATAAATATTGGACCAGAAGGCAGGAAAGGCTCCTGCAGGATGTATCTAGTGTAAGAAAGGACTGGCTCTTAAGAAAACAAAGGTCACCTAGAATAAAATAGATAAAGTGAATTCAGCAAAGAAAAAAAATTATCCTGATGATCCCCTAACGAAGAGCAGGAGATAAAGCTGAGATCATCTCAACATTGGCGTTTTTCCAAAGTAGCAAATAACTTTAAAAGAAGACACACAAGAAAAGACTTTTTTTGTCAAACCAAGTAAATGACTAAATTCTTACGAATTTTTCCAGCTCATCATTTCTGAATGTTTTTCTTTTGCAACTCAAAGACTTGTCCCAGAGATACACAAAACAAATAAAAAAGCTGGCACTCCGAAGCCTACAAGGTAATGAGATCTCTGATCCACCCTTGCAGCCTTCTCCTGCCCCGTCCCCCCCAAAACCCCTCTCCACCATGACTAAATTCGAGACAAGACTGGGAGGAGGGACTGTTAATATGAGCTGGCAGGACACTGTTTCAGCAAGTATAACTTAGATGTGAAAGCCAGAAGCCCTACTATGACAGTGCAGTGAGTCACTTGATGACAAGTCATTGAGGCATTTAGAGACTGATTTTGAATTCTAACAAGTGACACTGTTTTGCCTCCTCTAACTGAAGGATGTGCCTTTATTGAACCTAGAATTCAAACACCGCCTGTGACCGTCTGCCTCCATTTAAAGGCTGCCTACACAGGGAAATATACTGTTGTGTTCTACTTTCTGGCTTGCAGCAGAGCCCTGAAGGAATCTCGAGTTGTTTGCTTTCTCTTCTGAAGTCCCACTTCTGTCATTCCCAGTCCTACCCTCACCTCCTCAATCTTTCTAAAGGAGATCTACACATTTAAATATTCCCAAATATCTCATTACCAAAACTATCTACTTGATAGAGGAAGGCAATGCATGTAAGGTTTCTTCCCCTCCTTAGTCTTGATCCTCCTCCCAAGCCCTGAAGAAGATGCTTCTTACTGGGGTGGAGGACAAAATCTTTTACCTCCCTGCTACTAATGTGTGTTTGCCCAGTATCTTCAGGATCACAGAAGTATGAGAACTCTGTTTCTCATCCTTCTTAGGAGCGGCCAGGGAAAGTAAAGACAGGTCCATGAACAAGGTTTCTGTAGGAAGGCAGAAGGAAAACAAACAAACAAACAAGGCTTTAAGAGATATAAGCAGGGAATGGAAACAGAGAAAAGAAACCAACCAAACAGGAAGAATACAAAAGTTAGTTCCCACACACACAGCGCAAGTTAATTTCAGTACGGTTGTCAGGGCTCCCAGAAATGGCAAAAAAAGATACTAGTCTGGAGATTACAGCTTCATCAAGACAAAGTGTCAGTTTAATTTTATTCATACTCTTCAAATTCTGCTCTAGGAACATAACCAAGAGATTAAAGCAGGCCTGGAAAAGTACTTCCAGTCTCACTTTTTCAGAGTCTTCTGGCACATCCAAAGGTAGTGGATGTGACTCCTGCTGCTTTTCGTGAATTTGGTACAGCATTTTTACTCATTCCCTGTTACCAAGGGAGTCAAAATTGCATAGAAGAATTTATAGCACACATAAATGTAAGAGACTGCAATTTTTCCCAGACACCTTATTACCAAGAAACATAGGCTGATGCAACAACAAGAAATTTGATGAGTTAGAAATTAAAACACAGATTTTTGTACTATATTAACATAACTGTGAGACAATACTTTCCACTGGGGCTGCAGTTCCCTCTCCTTCCTCCCCTCATTTCTCTGGCTTTCTTTAAGGCTACTCAGTGAAGATTTCAGTGATTCTAGAAAATTAAGTTATAATGGTAGTAACTTAGTGCTAAGATGTAGTAGATACCCTCACTTCCTCACCCAAAATTAGGAACTGGAGGCTCAAAGCTAAGCCTCTGTGTGCCTAAATCTCATTATTTAAGTCTTCAAGGCACATTTGGATCAAATTATGTCATTCCTCTCTACGGATAGGAGTGGGAGAAGTCTCTTTTATATGACACATATTTTTGCATAGCTTTCACATCTCCAGAATCTTGGAGCTTAACAGAAAGCATCAAACACCTTAACACACACCCACAACGTGTATGCATTTTACCAAAGAACCTTACCAATGACTTTGATTATCAGAGAGGGGATGATGAAGAAAGGTTTTAATGAAGGGCTCTGTGGCATTACCACCATTCATTTCTAGGCCTCTCCTTTGAGTTCAGCTCCCAAAGCTTTTCTGTCATCATCTCTGATCTGTGATTATGATGCCAGAGGAGCAACACTGAAGTTGAATGCACATCTTACTCCAAAACAGGACTAAAGGTGAGAACAATGGCAGGGCAAAACAGGAATATGAATTATAAGCTTGTGGTTAACATTTTGTGGTTGAAGGGAAATTTAGCACTCCTGGGCAGTGTGGCAAGAAAATTCTATCAAACTTCTGTGGCAAAAAGAGATAGCAGTGATCACGTCCATAAGAAGTGTCCTCCACCTAACAATCATTCCAGGATCTTCATTTTACGACTTTATCTTCCTCCAGCCTCCCTCTTGCATGGAAAGTAAGTATTCCTAGAGCAATTTCTCATTTCAGTAAGAATTGCCACGAGTCAAGTGGCTCACACCTTCTCAAGCAAAGCCTTTATTAAAGATATTATTAAAATTTAAAAATCACAATACTTAGTATAGAAGCCACATTGAAAATCCAGCTTTAAGTCATTTAAAGTTCCACAGGGCAATTAGATCTGTAGCCTGAAAAATCACATTTATGTATTATGAAGGCCATATACATATTTCTGAAGAATTAGGGAAAAAAACTGACAGTTTTCCCTTTTAGGAACAACCTTCCCTTTCACATACTTTTCCTTCAGCTCCTGAGCTTGAATCACAGCGTTTTCCTTCCGTGTGCTGTGTTTTGAAACAGATTTGTCTGACTTGCTAAAAATTGGCCAGTATGTGAACATCTGCCTTTTGGTTTTTCACCCTACCTACAGCAACATTAGTCCAATTAGACACTTATTTGGATCATTTTATATACAAGCAACCTTTTAGGACATAATACTATGACTACATCTTCCAGTGTCTTAAAAACAGTAGCCTATTAAAAACAACGTTTTATTAAATAGAACACTGACAAACTGAGGCTCCATTAAGAGTTAACACATTCTGTGGTTCGAGCAGGAAAATGACATTAAAATTTGTCTTGAGTGAGGTATTCCTGCAAGGATAAGGACACATAAATTGTTCTATTTCCAGAAGAACTGCAAAATGTAATGGGACTTTTATAATTGAGTGTTTTATTAATTTTAATGAGCTAATCAATATTGCATTTCAAATCCTGATGTGTCCATTTGCTGCTAATCCCTCTTTGTGCTTCACAGTCCCTGGTCTTTGCAGCTGTTACCTGACAAATCCACCTTCGACTGTGAAGAGACACCGGAGTTCGGACTCCGGTGACCACTTTAACAAACAAGGAAGCAAATGATATATCATGAGCCTGGCTTAATTTTTTTTTCCCCCCTCTACCTCAATGTTGGTGTTAGAGAGCTCAGTCACAGCCTCAAACACATGCTGCACCTTACACAGAGGTCAGCACAGGGCCTCGAGCTGAATGAATCTAACAGCTTCAGTAGTATACACACAACTGGGAAAGGGGGCGTTGGACTATTCCCCACTTCTGCTGCTGAAGGAAATCAGCTTTTCCTTCATCCCAAACAAGTTTGAACTCTGGAGACACGTGAATTCCACATTCAGCTGTGAATTCTAGCCTCTCCAAAGCATGGTTGAAATAAGACATTCTTGAAATACCTACTAAAGGCAAATCATAGAATCATGCTGGCACAAAGCCTTTAAGTTGAACTTGTTGGTGAAACCACATAATGTTCACTTAGAGATAGCTGGGGAAATTAAATCAGTGTTTTACAAAAGGAATCACTTCTCTACTCTTTCTACAGAAAAGTCTGTGTTAAGTGGCCAAGCAGATCAGCAGAGAATGTGCATTTGGGATCATGTGGGTACAAACAATAATCTATCCTGGAATTTCTTTATGCTAAAGAAGTTATAAGGTATTTCACATTACACTATATGTAAAAGGGGAGAAAAAACACCTGAAATAAGTCCCTGGTTCAAATAAAAATATTTTTCAGTCCAGCTCTTATTTCATGAATACAACATAAACCCTGAGAAACAGGTTTTGTCCTGTAAGTGAAGCATCATCTAAAATACTCGTGTGCCACTACAGTCATTAAGCAAGTTGATAGTTCAAAGCCCTACTGACGCTTAGAGAAAGTAACTTGAAGTGGTGCTGTGACACCTTAGCAAGCCAGTCTGTCAAAGTGCATCCTAACCTTTTGTATTTGATTTTCCTTCTCTCTGCTGCCATCTGTAAAGTCATCCAATGGCATCAGCTGTAATCCACGGACAGACACACTGTTACCACACGCATCAAACTCCTAAGAGCAGCAGACAATGCCTTAAGGTAAACCTGTATGACTCCCTCATCCCAAAAACACACACAATATGAATAGCATTTCTTTTGCTCCACCACTTTCCTTTTAATGTTACAGGTAGACAAACTTAATGGGAAAAGAAATAAGAAAAGACATGAAACAAGGCTTTAAGCCCCACCTGCTTGCAGCATGTACTTGTCACTTGACTTCCTCGTAGTCCCACAGCTACAGGCCCATCTAGATCAAGGAACTGTTTGCAGCTAGATGTCATACACTTCAAGGCAGTCACGATATATTACATGCACTGTCTCTCACATGGCAATTGAGATCACAAAGGGCTACTTTGGTAGAATTATTTCTTTTTAGAAAGTACATTTAGTTACTACTTCTGCAGTCTCATGATTTGTCCTGATTTTCCCAGATTAAGACCATTTTCCTACACCATTAACTTTTTTTCCTCCTCCTTTTTTTAAACTCAGATGATAAAAGGATGCCGGGTTCACCATCACTTTACTTCACTGATTCTAGGCAGGAAGGAGGAAACAGAATGGATTTAAGGCAGTTATGCCAGCTTATGGGGAAAACAAACTAGCTATATAGCAGGTCCAAAGAGTACAGATTGCAAGAAGGAAAGAAACCATGAAAGGGAAGTTATTGTTTAACCTGCTTCTCAGACTATATGCAAGAGATTGACAGTATACAAGTAGAAACTGGAACACTTGGATTGCCAGTCTGAAAAGGTATATTAGTGCACAAACCAGAACTGAACTTCAACTCTTTCTTCAAATTCCCCTGGAAATACAATAATCAGAGGGCTTGTTTGTTTGTTTGTTTCCTCTTCCCCCATCCCAACAAACAAGTGCTAAAATAAAGGGAACTGGTGAAAGCTGTGCTACTACAGTGCTTTTCCTGGTAGATCTGATAGCAATGGTGCCTGCCTGCATCCCCACAGTGAGGGGAGCAGCTGAAACTCCTCTCAGCTACCTGCTGCCACGTATAACACAACATATGGGAAACAGAGACCAGGGTGACTACAGGAGGAATCAGCATTTTTAGAGAGCAACTCTCTGACCTATTTTAAAAACGCCTACTGGAGGATGATACAAAGCACATCTTAAAAGGCCCTTTTTCTCCCTGCTGATCATGCTGGAAGCCTGGGGAGACTTGTTCAGCTCTGGGCATCCATGTTTTCATCAAGTGAAACCCATGAAGGGCTCTGAAACTGTGGCACACAACCCACTGTCACATGCTGGAAGAGTCAGACCATGAGAGGACCCAAAGACTCCCACCCCCAGCTCTGAGGATGCGCCTGAGGAGGGATGGGACAAAAGTAAGCTTCCTCTCCTGCACAACGCCAGGAGCAGCCATCACCACTGGCAGCAGTGAGTGTTCCCCCTCACAGCCATAACATCCACATCTACACATGCCGTGCACAGCTGCACCCCCAAGGGCAGGAACTTCAAACTCAAACTTCAGTTTGAGTAAAAACCTGATTAGCACAAGCAGCACCAGGTACTTTTAACCTATTCATTCCTAAAGAACACCATGTGCCTTAAGTTCAGCAGGGAAGGTCTGATCCCAGTGACTTATGTGCCACATCAGTGAGGATCTGCTGACAGTCCCAGTTCCACTGCCACAAAAGGGACTGGACCTAGCCATTCCCACCTCTGGGAACAGGGGTGCAAAGCAGTTCCTCCCAGGTCAGAGCTGTGCAAGTCCATGAGTCACACACTAGACTGTTTTCTCTATAAGAGCAAGCCCTCAGCATCAAGAAGAACATGCTTACATTCTCCGCAGTTCCTATACAGGCCAAGACATCAGGCTGAGAAAAATCAGTTTAGCTCCTTGCCAGGTATAGAAAAAGGCTCTTTCTCACAACACAATTCTGGCACACAATATGCTTCTGTCTTCCCATGGAGGTACAAAGCCAAAAAGAGGCTTTCTTGTACCTGTAAAAGGGCTAATGACTGACTAGGCTTTAAAGAAATATGACTTATTTTTAGTTGCCTGGTTTCAGCCTATGTCTTGTACCTCCTCACCCAGACTGGTCAGTTCCTTTTCAAGTCTATTTGCTTCTGTTGTCTGCTGTTGACAGGATTAACTGTAAAACCAGATTACTTTAAGGGTGGAGCTCTGGATCACTTCTGTATTTTGCTACAGAGAAAAGTCTGTTTCACCTCTAGGCGGTTCTGTACCCTTTTACAAATGTAAGGGAATTGGACCATAACAACTAGCTTTGGAATTTACAAAATTTCCTACACCAAAGAAGTGGGATAGCTGAACAGAAGGGAGAAAGAAGGAAAGAAGCCACACTGCAGCTCACTCACATTCAAAAAAAGACAAAACACTAGTTAGCAAACTAGGTGAACTTTATGCATTGGAGTCAAAGCTGAGAGAAAAAACCTCCCTCCACCGACCTGGAAAAAGGATAATCAAGCAGTTCTTTGACCTCTCAGGGGAAAAAGAGATAGCATCAGTTTTCAATTCAGTGCAAGCAACGCAGTCATAACCACAATAAACAAACAATATATTTTCACTTGTGGCAGTTATACTGAACTTGTCACATATTTCTTCCAATATCCCCACGATGCACAGAAAAGTATGAACTAAAAGCCTCACTTTTCCTTATTCTTTTTTTCTGAGCAACATCCAGAGCACATAGTATTTCCTAAAACCAGTAAAAGCATTCTTGCTATCATGATACAAGAGCATTTTGCTCTTCAATTTTATTTTTGGCTTTCATTTCCAAATCAAAGAATAGTAGTTATATCATCCCATTTAAAGATGCTGGTTCCTCCCCACAGGACTCAAAAAGGCTTAAAAAAAAAAGTCTTATCAGCCTCCAGTTTTAATCTCCAGCTCTGCTATACAGTACAGCTGGGAACAAATTCTTCCCCGTGGTACAAGACAGGCAATCCAGAGTTAAACAGAGTGAGTACTCAGACATATTTAAATTCCCACCACACCTTCTGTTCTCCGTGCAGAAATGAGTTTCACTTCTCTGACTTATCCACAGAAAGCACACAGGGAAAAGCAATTTCCAAGCATCCACTGGACACACACACAAACTGTTCCACGAGGAGTTTTTTCCAGCATTACCCTAAAAAGCTGTGAACAAGATGAACACAGCCACACTAAGAGCTATTTGGGCAGCAGACAGGAAGATGCTCCCTGCTTGGCCAGTGAATGTGCGCAACACCAGGAAACTCCAGGTAAAGAAAAGGGGGAGGTAGTTCAGGGAAAGGCATCAGTAAGCCAGCGTTCAAAGAGTAATTGCAAGCAAAGAAAACAAACATTCTTCTGTCTGAGCCCGACACAGCCATTTCACCCAACTACAATACCTGCTTTCGCTTTGAAAATTAAAAGCTTGGCTAACAGCTTTTACGGTCGTTCTTACACACACAACTTAATTACCACATCAAGTACACGCCTTACAGCCGATAAAAGGTCCCAAGCAAAGAGCCAGGTTTTGACACCTATTTATAAACCTTGTTCCTGAAGAAAAAAACTCCTGGAGGCAACGTCGGAATAAGGCTCAAGAAATACTCAGCAGTAGATGCACCGTGACACACATACGGGATGGAGCCAGCTATTCCCAACAATCATGAACTTTAAGCCCTCTGGATAACAAAAGCATCAAGAACACGGATTACAGGCATGCAAGAGCTGTGGATTGGGGCATTTCCAAGCTTAGTGGAAGACAGATGCGCAACTACCCCTGATAACTCGTCCTGCTGGTGCTGCCTCTCCTTCGGTCTCCCAGGAGCACTCAAGAGCACCCAGAGGTGCCACCCATCTCCGATGTCCCTTCACTGCTACCCACTCCCCTGGCAGAAGCTCCTGCTTCGAAGGAGGCTGGACTAGAGACCTTCTGAGGTCTCTCCCCACCTGAATCATCCCACGATCCTAAGTTCAGCTTCGCTTTTAAGTACTTTACTAGCAAAAAGCCACGGTTTCGTACACACGCGCGGGCGGAGGGGTTAAAAGAGAAGCTCCCACCTCTCCATCCCTCCGCACCAGCCACACAAAGCCTAGGGCTTCATCACCCCATCGCCCAGCATGGGTCCAGCTCCTCAATTCTTTTGTGCTTGCCCAAAGCGCCCGCCCCTTCAATCGGAGCCTGGACGGGGTGGTCGGCAGAAACTCTGGGCTGAGCCCCGATTCCCACCCCAACTTCTGCCCCAGGACCCCGAGCATGAGGCCCCGAGCGGCTGCCCGCTTGTACAGCCCGGGGGCTGAGGACAAGTCCCTTTATCAAATGAATGAGCCGGGGAGGTAGGAGGCGGGGGAGTCAGGAGGGGGAAGGCAAGCTCCGTACCTTCCTCCTAAACGAAAAGAAAAAAAGAAAGAGGTGGGGGGAGTGGGAGGGGGAAGAAAAAAAAAGAACCCGGCCGCCCAACCTCTGTGCAAACTTCCCGGTTACAAAACAAGCGAGGAAATCCCCCTCCCCGGCGCGACGCGGCTCACCTTCCGCCCGCCGCAAGGTGCTGCCCGGCTCTCCCGCGGCTCCGCGCCCGGCCCCACTCCCCTACACCGCCGTCCCTCCCTCCGTCCCTCCCGCCGCCCCTATTGTGGGCCCGGCACCGCCTCCCGCACCCTGCCCGCCTTGCCGCGGCCATTGGCTGCGGGGGGCCCGCCCCGCCGCCCCCCGGCCGCCAAGGTGGGCAGCGGGGCCCGCGGCACCGGGGCGGGGGCCGGTCCTGGTCCTGCCCGCTCCCATCGGCGCCCGGGGCGCGGCATCGCAGCCGAGCGGCCGCCCGTGGAAAGTTTTTTTTTGTTTGGGGGGGAAGGGGGTGGTACCTTCCGGGTGCGGCAGATCGGGACCCCGGAGCGCTGCTCGGGGCCGCCTCGGGGAGTGGCGGCTGCCCCGCGCCCCGCGGCTCCGCAGGGCAGGGGGCGGGAGCGGCGCCTGCCTGGGACGTAGAAGTCTTGGGCGATCACGCCATCGGCGGAGCCGCCACGCGGGGAGTGGATCGCCGGCAATTACACCCTTGGCGGGCGGCGCTGCAATGACTTTATTTCGGCTCCCCGTATCGCGCTGCGCTATCGCTGAGCCGGCTCCATTGTGCTGAGCGCTGCGTGCGTGCAGATCCAAAAAAGGCAAGAATAAAAAGGGCTCTGCCTTGCCGCTGTGTTGCAAAAGCCGAGGCGTCTATACCTTATATTGCCGGGATCCGGGTGTTCCCTCTCCCCGTGATGTAAAGCTTGCTGGAAACTTGTCACCCTAGTTAACAGGAGTTTTCGGCTCAACGCGTGTGCTCTGCCGAGAGAGGAAAAGAGCAGAGATTCGACAGCACAGCTGCACCGCTCTCCAGAACAGAGCACGGGAATGGTGAAGTTGTGCTCTGCGGACGTGTTCTCTAGATGTACAAGGGTGAAATGTTGGGTGAAACAGGTAGATACAGGCAAAAGAGACACGAATAATACAGGACATCAGACCTGCCTTTTGTGCCGAGACAACGTTCCCCCTATATAAGACATATTAAGACAGTGCTGCCCCAGTCTTGCCCTTCCCCTTTGTACCAACATTTCCAAGTTCCAGTGATAAGTTTGTTTGGGAGCTAAACCAGCAGAAAATTAACATCGCGGAAGTAAACAAATGGAGGGAGAGAGAATGCGAGTCTGGGACTGCCACAGAGCTGATATCAATCAGCTGAACCTGCTGTGGAATTGCACACTTGGAATCACTTCCCTCTGTTGCATACGTTTAAAATTGGATTCAAATTCATGCACACAGGCATGAGCTCCCCCAAGCACCGCCTGGCCGTAGTCTGTCCTCTGGTTGCAACATCAAGGCGTTTATGTCAGCTCAGGGTAGTGTATCAGTCACTTCACTTCAAAGACAGCCACAGAACCAGCCTGCATCAAGAATCCCACAGTTATATTGGAGCTTACAGGATTGCTGCTGGTGGGGAACTGAGGCAAAAACCAAGCAGCTGAGCTTGAATGCCAGATCCATAAAGGGGGCACCATCAAAGCTGGAGTTAAAACCCAACAGTTACCCTTCAGTCCTGAACTGAGACCTGAAGAGTAACTTCCTTTTGTACCACACTTGAAATCCCGAAGCCTTTTCAGAAATATGAGTACACCCTGATAATTTTTAAAAATAAATTTTGAAGCCAGGCAAGAGAATACTACGAAACACGCCTTGTTGGGCAAGTTATTTTGCCAAATACATCCATTCAACCCCATGGAGAATGGTCAAGTAAGGTAATTGCAGTGATTGACCTCAGGCGTGGTCCGTACTTACGTGGTGTACTGCACTCTGCTCGGCCTTAGTGAGGCTGCATCTGCAGTACTGTGTCCAGTTTTGCACTCCTCAGTACAACAGACACATGGAGCTCCTGTAGCAGGTCCACTGGGAACTACAAAGATGATTAAGGGACTGGAGCATTTCTCTTAGGAGGAAAGGCTGCAGGAGCTTCAGCCTTGAGGAGATGATTGAGAGGGGACCTCATCGATGTCTATAAGTATCTGAAGGGAGAGTGTCATGAGTATGGAGCCAGACTCTTCTCAGTGTTCCAAGTAACAAGACAAGAGAAAACAGGCAGAAAATGATCCATAGAAAGTTCCACCTGAATATGATGAACTTCTTTACTGTGCAGGTGCCCATGACTTGTAACAGGTTGCCCAGAGAAGTTGTGGAGTCCTCCTCACTGGAGATATTCAAGAACCATGCTGATGCAATTCTGTGCAACATGCTTGAGGATGACTCTACTTGAATAGGGAGGTTGGACCAGGTGACCCACTGTGGTCCCTTCCAACCTTACCCATTCTGGATTCTGTGGCTCTAAGGGCCCTGCTCTAGCTGTATGTGTATAAAGGTACTTAAAGCAGCATGAAATAACCAGGACTTCCATTATAGGTGACTTAAAGCCACTTGCAAATGAGGAAAGACAATCAATACGCAGGTTTTCAATTAAACCTTTGTATATTTACTGCCAAGGGATCTCACCAAAACTTTCAGAACTGTGGTCTTGCATTTTGCTATTATCCTACTCTGCAGTAATGTGGAATCCTAAAGGGATATCCTGAAGGGATATTCTGGGACTACAATACTTACCATTTTCTGGATTTACCCAAATTTTGAGATTCCTTTGTCTGAAACTATTGCTGGATATTTCAGAGGGAGTTCTAAAACAAAAGGAGGAGGATGTCCATGAACAGCACAAGAATGGGATATAAAGCTACCATGCAAACCAGAATTTGGTACTTGAGAAAGGAATGAGTGAAATGTAAATCATTTTATTTGCATTTCTAAGCACTCAGAGCAAAGTGTTCAGGGGGTTTTCAGGGAAAGCATCCATCCTGCCTTGTACTCAGGTTAAAGTCAGATGGCTCTTTTCCAGTATGGGCAAAAAAGGGGATTTCTTACACCTCAAAAGGGTTTTCCTGTGTTCTGTGGGAAGAAGCCTGGCACCAGGCCCCAGCCTCAAAGACCAACTCCGTTGAACAATCAGTTTTACAGTGATCACGTAAGAACTGTATTTTGCTCCCCTTCAGACACACAGCAGAACGAGCAGTACCACTGCCGTAGGGCATAGCCTGATGATTTCTTCTTTGTCAGCAGTACCACTATCAATAGTTCTTACTTTGCTGTGCATCTCTGGTCCTGAGCTATTCCCTACACTGTGCCAGCACAGCTATTTGTGCAGCTATGTAAGGGAAGGGATCGAGGAACTGGTTCACCCAAGATTTTCCTGGGTGAAATCCCCAGATATCTTGGTTGACACAGTGCAGGGGGAACACAAGAACATGTGTAATCACAGGTGCTAAAACTTAGCTGAGGAACAGTAACTTGTTAGGATGTACCAACTTAGTCACCTGCAATAACCCATCTACTCCTTTAATCTGCTCTAGGAAATAGAGACAAATTGGCTGCAGCCTGTAAGGAAGAAATCAGAATTCATTAATGACTTGAAAACTGATTACAAATCTCTAGATCTTAGTAGCTGGCAAAGGAAAAAGACAAAAAGAAAAAATGAGTCCTACAGTTATACAATACACAAGTACAAAGTTCCTCAGCCAAAGATCTCACTGCAAAGATGCAGAAAACAGCAAGCACCGGCAAGCAAAATTGAAGGTGATGGTGGGTCAGCATACTACTGCCTGGAGGTTTCTCACCCAGTAAATCAGAAGTCAATCCAGCAAAGTAATGTTGTTATAGTGGTGTGAAGTGATGGAGAAGACACACTATGATTCATCACTGCCCTACATATCATGTAAGCCTGTACAGCTCTGCAAAATATATTAAAACTCTTTCAAATCACAACTATCTCCTTTTCATTTTGTCCAGATAATACAACAGACTAAAGCAGTGAGGAATGTGTTTCTGGACACGGATCTGTGATGCACCAATGTTTTTCCTACACAAACACACAAAAGCACGTCAGCAATGATCTTTCATTTCCTCGGTAAGTTTTAGGGTGTTTTAGTGCCAGAAAAGAGAAGTAAAAAATAACAAAAGAACCAGAACACCTGACGAGTGAAGAGCAGCATCTGGTTCCCATCTTACATATCCTGATGTTAGATAGTGTGTAATACCCATCGCAACGGAAGTTAAAATCAGTTCCAAAAGGTATACAAGCAGCACATTACATCTGATGTGTATTTAACATGGACATGCACCTCCTAACGTCCTGGAGAAAGGTTTGCTAAGATCTCTCTGCCTAGTAGGACTTCAAATACGGGACTAGGAACCAGGGTCACCATTTTAGCAAAGCTGGGTTACTCTTGTTTGATCTTAGCACTGAATTCAAAAGTCCAGCTTATGCGCTGCCATTTCTCAGTATTTGGCTATGTGCAGTTGTTTCACTCCAGTTAAATGGTTAGAGCGTCATACTGTACATGTTCCCACTTGCCACTTAGTCCTCCATTTCTGTACTGAGAGGCTCACAGTAAAGGGCCGGGATCTGTCTGGTACAGTTATAACAGTTATTACAACCTGGTACATTTTTTTGATGCTAATATCCCAAATAATTCAGGTTCTCCTTAAGGGTTACATTCTTGTTGGTTAAGTTACCCTGTAGTTGACTGAAAACTTAGAGGAACCTTCATGCCATTCCAATTTTAAATCATCTCTTACCGCTTCAGTGAAGTCCTGGAATCTTGCAAAACCTCTGGTGATGAATACACTTTTACATTCCAGATCTCCTTTAGCCAGGAAATTGCACAGAGACAGCTAAGAGCATTCAGTGCTTTGGTGAGCAGTCAGCAAGTCAGGGGAATACTAGGGAAGCCACAAATGACTTTTGATTCTGGAAGCCTCGTGTATCTCTGGAAGTCATAAAATACAGATGGGCAATGGCTTAACAGTGAGGTCAGTCTTTGATTCATTAGCTAACAGCTGAATTTAAACACATATATCTGAGTTTTGAGGCATGCTGCTAATTCAAGCTTAAAAACATGGGGTGAGTTTCTTTGGAGCTCTACAGGATCTCGGTTTTGGCTTAGATTTTGTATGTTTTCTCAGTGATCCAAATAGTTTGTTTTTCAAAAAAATATGACCAGCCACTGGTAATCTCAGGTAAAAAACAAATTGAAATGTGACAAGCTCTTTTTGTGGTTGGGGGTATAAGTTTCAATCACATTGGGTCAGCCACTGGAGCTATGCAAATTCCAGGGGCTGAACATTATATATATTAATCCTACATTGTGCAAGAATCTGTGGAAACAAGTGCCATAACAGAAAAGTCTGTTTTCAGATATAAAAAGCAGAAACTAGACTCAAAATTTCCTCTTTCTATCTTCAACTGCAGTCGTAGTTATACTTCCCTGCATCAGAACTTCCCTCTACCTGAAGTCCAAAAAGCCCCTATCCATCCCTGCCCCTATTCTTCTCCAGCTGTTTCTTGAAACATCTAGTCCTATTTCCTCTCCTTTTGTCTTCCTTCCACCCTCTGCCTTATTTAGTCATTCACTTCACTTTTGAAAGTCCCTTCCTTCCCTGATCCCATCAGCCAAACTAAGGTGAGGATACAAATATGGTCTAGACACTCCTTTGTGTTCCATCTCAACTGGAAATCATAGAATTCTAGAAAGGAAGAGATCTTAAAGATCATCTCATTCCAATCCCCCTGCTGTGGGGATCCACTAGACCAGGTTGCTCAAAGCCCCGTCCAACCTGGCCTTGAACACTTCCAGGGATGGGGCATCCACAGCTTCTCTGGGCAGCCATTCCAGTGCCTCAGCACTCTCATAGTGAAGAATCATGACAGCAGCTCCACTTTACAAAATACAGGCAGCTGCAGACAAAGAAGGAGGCACCCAGGGAGAGCGAGAGGGGCACGGCTGAGAGGTGTGGGGGAAGGGAGAGGTCGTAAATACTGCTTATTCACTTGGGCCTTTGGAGCATGAAAGAATTGCTGACAGTGAAGGAAGTGTGGAAAGTAGCATAGTAACAGCAGACAAACATCTCAAGCACATGAGGGCCTGTCTCCTGACTTGCAAAATACCTGCAGAAATCACAGAACTGTCTATGTTTGCTGGCTCTTTTTCAGCTAGCAGTACAAATCAGTGGTCTTGGCCTGGACCACTGTGTGGCAGAGACTTCTTAGAACTGTTTGAGTGACTGTCCTGGCCTCAGGCGTGAACAGGTTCTCTGCACTGTACCCAAATCATGACTCTAAGCTTCTCTCTTCAATACAAAGAATTCAGAAAAAAATAACTCAACACTGCTCAAAATCTAAATTTGCTGCCTAGAAAAGGTTTCCCAACAGACAGATCTGTGACAGGTTTTCCTTCCAGGATTTAACTTACAGACCTTGAAAAGGTTTTATAACAGACACTCAGAATCAGTTTTCAATTTTTTTTATTGTGTTTTACTATAGATCTGTGATGAGACAAATCCTCCTCTGTGAGCCTGTGGAGTAACACAGTAGAAATGGATTTACTCGTAACTTGAGCTCAATAACTCCTGCTAAACCAGTAAGAAAACTAGAATAACACTTCTGAAAGTGAAAGTAATCCAAATTATTCAGAACTAAGTTATTTTTAAAATTTCCTTTTACCTGTGAGTGGGGAGAAATAAAAAAGAAAGCTACAACATCAAGGGGAGACAACTCTGGAAAAACAAGGCTGCCAGTAAACTTACCTTTCATTAGGGACTCCCCGAGTTTAATGAGCTATCTTATAAAGAAAATAATAATAAAAATAATTTTAAAATCAATTAGCTTTTCCTCTCTTTATTGATTTTGTAAAGTATGTGTCTGGAGAGTTTCCACTTCCAGTATCAGGGCTTAAAAACAAAGCTAGTAATGCAAGAGACAGTCTGAATGAGACATCAGACAGGGACTACTAATCCAGGCCTATTTATTACTCAAAACCTAACAAAAGCAGCTCATTTTTTCTACACAAAAAGTCTTACTTGCATGGGAGGACACTGTAAACAGAGGAGGGGGAGCCTGAAAGAGATTGTAGCAATGTAATGGTACAACAAAATTAGATTCTTTTGCTGGTTTTGCGGAGCTTATTCAAACTGAATGACTCGGAGGACCCGATCCTGTTCTGACTGAAGCCAGTGAGAGATTTGCTACACATTTCAGAGAGAACAAAAACAGCCCTTCAGTCATAGCATCTCTGCCAGATTTTGTTTCACACCCTGCCAAAATGTCATAGCTTGAATCACTTCAGTAGCCAGAGCCATTTAAAACTGGACTGAACAAAACCCTGGAGAATAAACTGCAGAGAGAAATCTTCTTCTGTATCTTTCCCTTATCTCTGCTCTTCTGCCTCACTGGGTTACATGAATAGCAACCAAAAACTGCAGAGCACTGACAGACATGGGGTCTCTGGGCATTTCAGATGTTTCACAAGCAAGCTGTGAAAATATGAAACCACCACCCTTCATTTCTACCTATTTGCATTGTATCCAAGATGGACTAAGTGGGGACTAAGAGGGACTATAACAAAAAGATTATAGAGTAGCTGACTTCAGATGTTCTGGAAAAACTGCAGTGAGTTTGAGAGATTTCCTGGCAGCTTCAAACATCAGTCCAGTTACATTCTAATAAAGTGCAAAGTAAATGCCTTCAGCAACACTATCCGAACTAACCCGGAGCAGACAAAATACCATAAAAACAGCAAGATAATTCAAATTATTTACTCATCAAAAAGCAGGAGAGATGGAACACACATTTTGTGGGGCAAAGAGAGCTTGGATAGTTAGTCCAACAGAGGGAGCTATACAAGCTAAGGGGTAATTTTGCTGAGGACAGTGACACTGGTAATTTAATTATGCTGGTTGGTCACACTATAACCAAAGTTACACTGGAGATATAGATCACAATAAGCCTGCCAAGAGAGCTGGCCCTGCAGAATTCCTTTGATATGATGTACATCTCAGTGCTGTCCAAATCGCTTGATGAGTCACGGATTGTTCTGCAGGACACAGGAAATCTTAATAAATTAATTTCATTGCATAATCCTTTCCAATTGCTTCCTTGTATATACCTGCAGGAACCACTAAGTAACAACATATAACCCCCTGAGCTTTTTCACTGGCTGCCTTAGCACAGCACATTGGTCTTCTAAAACTGACAGGGTAAAACTGAGGTTTCAGGAACACACTTTATATTTCTGTCAAGCTGCCTCTGAAATCAGAGGAATGTCAAGTTGCACTGGCTGAACTGGCCACAATATCTCTGATAAGGTTTCTATCCTGAGTTTCACCATCTTGTGTCAGTTTGTTCATTAACAGTTTTAGGGCTGGCTATTTTGCTTTTCTTTTTGCCACATTTTCTGGGATATGTAGAGATTCTTATCAAATTATTAAATTCTTACCAAGTAATTAACTGCATCAGCATAAATTAATCACCAAACCATCCTATGAGCTGTATCACAGATGGGGAAAATGAGGTAAGAGCTCAACCTGTAGCCTCAGGCTGTGCAGCAAAACTACTGCAATAATGCCTTTTGAATTCAGGAGCTCCTACCTCCCAGTTCTGCTTTCAGACTAGATCAGTCTTTTAAGTTGCTCTGAATGCTTCCAGTGCAGCAAATATAAAGCTCCTGGAAGAGGCCTGGCTCTGCAGTCATGCAGAGACCTAATCTTCAGCAGGCAGGTGAACTATAGAGAAGAAACCTTTAATATTCCCACTGGCATCAGATTGGCAGTGTCTGTCCAAAGGCTTTGTGTTAGCAGAGAGCAACCCTGCAGAAAAATGGGATGCCGAAACTTATTCTCTGTTGATGGTGGCCTTTATCCCACCCAGAAAGGAAGGTGTGAATGGCTGTATAGAGCAAAAGGGCCTAGAGGCCCAAGGTAAATAATTTTAAAAAACAGTGCAGAAAGTGAGTCAACTGCTGATGTATGGGGACTGCGTTTGAAACAGCGTGGGAAAGCTACTTGCCAACAGGGAACTGGGTTTGGGAACATTTAAGTTCCATGGTGGACAATGCTCTGTTGTGAAATCTGTGTATTGAGGATTTTTTATTTTTGCCTAGATTCCTGGGAAGAGCACATTTAATAAAACCATATTCAGGAAGACCATGCTGAAGTAATTGTTTTCCCCTTCAATTTTTAAGTGGTTACAAAACAATGAAGCTCTCAGTTCCTCGGACTTCACAGGGGAGAATGTACAAAGAGCTGCTTAATCTCTTTCAGTTCAGCTCTTTTATTCTCATGGGTATCCAGTAGCAAGGTATCTGTATCAGTCTCCGAATTCTCAGCCATGCATCAAACTGTAAGCTCCTGTTTTAACATGCTGTTTCAGGATTGACCAGGTTTCAGCATGAGTGTGTGAGGGCTGCTATGCCTCGATCCGTTTGACGTTGGCAGAGGAGCAGTATCACCAATCCAGCAGTACTCATGCTGATGATGAAATGCCAAGTAAGCGCTTTCACAATGCTGGGCTAATCTTAACGCTGATGCTTGCGATCTAGAAGGAAGCAAGCTGTACAACTAAAGTAGGCATGTCACCAAGGAAGATTTGAATGCTTCCTGATTGGTTTTCCAAATAATTATTTCATTTGCTTCTGACAGAGGGTAGCTTGCAATTCAAGTATTATATGGTTTTCTTCATTGCAGACTGTAATTAAGGAATCAGATGGCAAGATACAAGCTATAACACAAGATCAGCTAGGAAAGAATGGTGAAACCAGACAACATTAGAGTTTCCAATTAATTTCCTCACACTATTGCCAGGCAGTCTCAAATGCAAAGTGGAAAAAAGGAACATAAATATATTTATAGTTAATGTAATAAATTAGCACCTGTTTGCTATATTAATGTATGAAATTTGCTAAATTAAAATGCTAAATTTGGCTCAGTCACTTAGCAACAGCTGCATCAGTTTAAGATATTTCCATTCTGCAGCTGTTAGCTGCCACCTCAGGCTGGAGCTCCCATAGAACCTTAGAATGGTTTGGGTTGGAAATACCTGTAAGATCAGCTAATTCCACCCCCCCTGCCATGGGTACCTTCCACTAGACCAGGTTGCTCAGGGTTCCACCCAGCCTGGCCTTGAACAATTCTAGGGATGGGGCAGCCACATCTGGTGCTCACCACTGTCACAGGAAAGAATTTTTTCCTAACATCTAATCTAAAAATACCCTCTTCGGTTTAAAGCCATTCCCTCTTGTCCTGTCACTCCATACCCCTGTCAAAAAATCCATCTTCAGTTCTGTTGCAGCCCTTTTAGGTACAGATAGTTGCCCCTTTAGGAGACTAGATAGTCTACACAGAACCTTTTCTTCTTGAAGCTGAACAACCCCAACTCTCTCAGCCTGTTTCCATAGCAGAAATGCTACATGGTAGTTTTTATGGCACTACTCTGGACCTGCTCCAACAGAATCATGTCTTTTTTTGTGCTGATGACACCAGCATTGGACACAGCACTCCAGGTGGGGTCTCACAAGAGCAGAGTAGAGGAGCAGAATCACCTCCCTTGGCCTGCTGCCCACACTGCTTTTGATGTGGCCCAAGATACAATGGGTTTTCTGGGCTGCAAGTACTCATTGCCAGCTCGTGTCCGGCCTCTCATCCACCAGCACTCCCAAGTCTTCTTCACAGGGCTGCTCTCAATCCATTCATCCCCCATCTGTACTGATACCAGTTGCCCTGATCCACGTGCAGCACTTTGCACTTGGCCTCGTTGAACCTCATGAAACTCCCACAGGCCCGCTCCTCAAGCTTGTCCAGGTCCCTCTGGATGGCATCCTATCCTTCAGGGATATCAACTGCACCACACAGCTTTGTGTCATCTGCAAACTTGCTGAGGGTGCACTTGATCCCTCTGGCAAAGTCAGCAGAAGGAAATATGTACCTGCATTTTGCCTGCTCTTCTCCAAAACCAAGTATCTTCCCTCGGATGCATCTTCATCTACTATCTACTTGTTTGGCTTTGTTGTTAGGTAGAAGCCTCAGCACCTGTTCATTCTGACAGCTGTGATGTGAAGCAGTAGTCCACACTGGAGGGGTGGAACAAACTTAAACTGCCACAGCAATACTCACCAGAGTGTACCCAGCAATGCCTGAAGCGCAGATGAAAGTAGAATTGTGAATAATCATGAAAGTGCCTAAGGAAATAGGAACAAGAAAATTTCCACAGGAATTTTGTCACAGTGCAACACACTATTTAGAAATTACTATGCCAAAAAGAAGGAGCCTAAGGCTTAGCACACACCCCAGAGGAAAGGTAGATCTAGTCTTGGTCCAAACTCTCTTGACTAGTTAACTGCAATGCTGCAGTTATTTATTTACTTGTTTCCTGATGTAAGTGGCTGTGAGTGCTGTGATGTGTATTCAGGTCAGTGCTGTCCCCTGTGAGGCAGGTGTGCCTGGAGCACAGCCTCCAGATCACAACCCTCAGCGGATGCAGACAAAGAAATGCCTACTCTGAGGATCGTGGGTAGCAGGATTAGGAGCAATACAGGAGCCAAAATGGCCAAGAAAAATTCAGAGGACAAAAAACTTGCCCATCCAGAAAGAAATCACTTGCGCTGGTGATTTTGAAAGGCCATGCTGTGAACCTACACACCTAAATAACAGTAGGACAGTGCTCAAAAATTAGTATTTTGATCCTTAGATATTCCTGCCAGAGAACACCACTGGAATAAACAAATTCAGTAAGTTACAGTCACAGACAGATAATTGCTGTGGGATGGTGCTCACATTTTCTTGTTCAAGTGGATCAAAGAAATTTCTCTATAGGAGCTGCAGCACCTCCAGCTACACTGAATGTCCTCAGGCAGGGCATAGTGGTGTATCTGGAACAGTGCAGGCAGACGGTCTGCCAGGTATCACCATTTGCTATTCATCAGGCTGGAACTCCCTCAAGCACAGCAATGTTTTCTCCCGTGCTGTCATTTGGCAAGAAGAACTTTAAAAAATCCATAAGAATAGCATTGCAGCCTCCATAATAAAATTTAGGCTAAGCATGATGCCTTCATACTCAGCCACAAAGAAGCAGTTGGTATGATGGAAATGCTGCTTATTTTATTAATCATCCTAATTTTTCACTGTGATGTCTCTCTTCATTAATAGAAAAAAGACAGGAATCAGCCTTTCTGCTCTTAGCCTGTGTATACCATGCATAGTCAGCAGGAATGCCACAATCTCTGGCTGATGCATCTCAAATTTAAAAGCTAAACAGACAAAACATGCAACCAGCCTAGGCCATACAGTTATTAAAATCCCAATAAATGCCCATAAATGAAAATCATACCTGAACCACATGTCTTATTGTCATGGTTTGTTTTGTGTTTTTAAAGTTAAGTTGGAAAATTGTTCCTTTTCCCTGCTTGTGAGTGGGGGAGAGGAACCGGTCGGAACAGTTTTTCCAAGCCCCAATGGCCCACATTACCGTCCGGGCCAAACCATATTGATATGCTAATTAACTGGTTTTGTCTCTTAAGAAAGCAGGAG
>JAWWES010000001.1:29260271-29350486 GCA_035583135.1 Lophotriccus pileatus
CTTAGGGGGAGGAGTTTTTGGGTCTCCCCTGTGGTTTATTCTCAGCAAAACACTTGTGTCTCACTCAAACGGAGACACTTATACAGACCAAGATCAAGGCTTCCACCCAATGTTTTCATCAGTACCCCCAATGGCAAGGCACAACCTTATTAGCACTAATTATGCAACAATTAGCAATAATTTCCAACCTAAATGATCCACCATGACACACACACATCCAAATCACCCACTGGTACTGAAAAAAATCAGGAGTTACTGTGTTTCTTTATTTATTTCCACTGGGAGCAGCACATCCTTGTATACAAATGGAAAAAAACCGTCCAACATCACAGATACATGACTAATCTCTGTAACAAACAGGCATCAGAAACATACCCAAGAAAAAGACCTAATAAGCTAAGTGGGCTCAATCCCCCTCTGCTCAGTATCCTTCATAGTAGTTTATGTTATGCCAGGGAGTAGGCTACCAAGAGTTCATCACCTCTTTTTGTAATCTCTATTTTGTTCTGCACCCTGTGCACATACAGAAATTAGAGCCATTAAATTATCTTCAGAGTATATGCAACTATATTCACACCACTGGTAAGTCTGCTTAAGCTTTTGTTAGTCTAAGTAGGAACTACATGTGGTTCCTTCCTACTACAGAAGCTAAGTTTCCTTCAGCAGACAGTCCTCGGGCCTAATAAGTAGTTGCAGAGGAGAAGATTTGTGTGGAAACATGAAAAAGAAGTAAGCAGGACACTATTATTAAACAAATTCAGATCAGAGATTGCCAGTGGTTACATCTTCTCCTTGTTTTCATTCCTAAACCCTGTAAGGTAATGTGATGACTAAGATTACAAAAACAACAGCAGGTTGTAAGGTCCACTTAGTAAGGGAAAATAAATTTAAATGCATAACCTTAAGTGCTTTTAAAAAATAAACCATCTCACCAAGCAACCAAAATCCTCAAAACCTATATAGGAAGTTCTCAGTTTCTGAAGTGTTCCTTCTCTTTAGCCTTCTAGGTCTGTTTTGGGTTTTTTTAACAGCACAGTTACTCGAAGATATTTTAGAGGGTGCAGAAATGCAGCTGAAGTTTCTGCTTTGCACAGTGTGAGGAATGAGAGATTTCCCTTTCAAGTCCACTCTGCAAAGCACTTCCCAAACAAGCTAATTAAGTCTTGATCTACTTCATAAAATACTAGAAAAATTCTCTTTTGTAGACTTACAGACAGTATATAGAGCAGAATTTGTACTTGCTCAGGACTTAGCAGCAGACCATGTGAAGTACAGCCTCTTCATAGACAATTTGGTGTATCCAAATCACAAAGGCCTCAAAAAACATGTACAACCTACACACAGGCAGTGACAACCCCCTGACATCTGCTAGTTGTCAACCCCGACAGAGATTGGCAAAACCAGGATACATTTTGCCCCTTTTGCTGTTTACCTGCGTGGTTTCCATGAGTGTTTCCTTCACAACCTGCTAGTTTGACATAGATAACATGGCACAAAACAACCAGTTTCACGGGCTCATGGGACATAATAACGCAAAAACCAAATAAGTAGGGAACTTTGACCTCACCTGTTTATGCTATCACTCTTGCCATAATCATCACTTTCGCCTGCTTGACTCAGTTTTCTTTGTGGCAACACACCAGCTATTGCACTGAAGTCCTGAGAGATCTCATTTTCCTTGTCAATAATAAGTTATTTTACAAAATAAATTTATGCCCTTGATGGGACGCTATCTATTTTGGTTAGCTCCTTTTACTTTTTACCTGATCTCCACTTGCCTCTAAACTCTCCAGATTTGTTGTAAAGCCTCCACTTTCATCAAAGCCAGATAGTGGTCCTGAGAGACTTACTGGCTAAGCTGAAATTTTTTGTTTGCTCTGCAGGATGGCCAATAAAGAATTAGCACACTTGAGACCTCTACTCCACAGAGATTTGGGTTTTCTTTAAAGTAATCTTCCTTTTTGCTTGCAATGCAGTCCCAAAGAAAGCATTATATAGCAGTGAAGTCATAATGTCAAAGTGTTATTTACACTTTGATTGCAAGAGAAGAGTTTTGCTAGCTATGCCCACTACTTTTGTTTGCTGTGGTGTCACCTTCTGTGGCAGAGGGGACGTCATTAGGAACATCTACACTGGCACCTCTCCCTTATATAACAAAGTAATCATTTAAAGTGTGATCACCAGTACTTACTGCAGATCAAAAGAAGGCAGCTGATGAAACCAAAGTTTGTCTGAGCTTGTGAGATGACTTTTCTTGTTATTTCAATTGGAATGGAAAGTTTTGATCCTGCAGTTCATCCGTGTGCCTGCATTCTGAGCCAAATTCTCCTGTCAGTCGTCACAAGTTTGCCACACACATTAGACCAGAGTCATTCCAGGTGTAAGTCTACAGACTTCCATGCAAGCAGATCACAACAAATTTAGCCTACTGTTATCTTTTTCTTCTTCTCACTAAATCTTTTATCCAGGCTTCTAGGATACTGCAGAAACTTAAGCATATCACACAACTTCCCTTTATTATTAAACATATCAAACAAGTTTAAAGAAGGTGAGACACAGCTGCCAAAGAATGTACTGACTTCCAAGATCTGTACCTCAAGACCTGAATAAAGCTGGAGCAGAGCAGTGGCTGCCATCCATGGGGAATTAGCTCCTCAGACATGTTCCCTGACCTGAGAAAGTCTTGTTCTCCCAGCTCAGCCAGAGGGGACTGCCAAATGAAGAACAAGACAGACAGACTGTCCCTGACGGCCTGCCTGCATGAGGTGATGAATGACAGTCACTGAAGCGTTTTCAGGGAGGATGATTCTAGCTGGTTCATGTGTTACAAAACCAAGCAGCTTGTCTAATACTGTAAGAAATGCATAGAAGCCAGAAACTTTCACAGTCACTACTGCATGCCCAAATCACTTCAAGCTCTGTGGGAAGAAGCATGGATGTCTTCAAAACCACAAGCTTTTACAACAAAACCAAATGGCAATCCCTATTGTCTGTTAGCAGACAGCCTGCAACATCCAGCTGGGGGGTTCTAACATGCACCAGCAAGGCTTAAGGATTTTAAAAGTTTTATATTACAAATTAGTAGTCACCATCTTTATCAACACAGAATTTAGAGTCCTAAGGTGGCAACGAAGGATAGTAGAAATTGTACAAAGGTAACATGTCTCCAGTTCTGAAAAGCACGCAGTCTAAATATGCAAGTCAGGGACTACACACCGTTATTTGTGTTCCCAGACAAAGTTCATACGTCTCAGTTTTTCAAATGTGGTCCAAGTCAGTAGTAACTGAAGAATCTGGGCTTCTGACAGCTATTGTGTTGTAACTGCAAAGCCTTAGAATCCTTGCCTAGGGGTTCCAAGCTCTACTTCTATACAAACAATACACAACATTAATTAAACACTCAAAAAGAAGGCTAAAAAGAACACTGATGAAATTTGCAAGTCTAAGCATTTGAAGGCTGCAAAATGCCAAAGTGAATGTCAGCTGCATCACCTTAATTATTGCCCTTTGCATATACACCTTATAATGGATTTTAATTATCCGAGTTGGTGATGTTTTTCCATAGATCCCTGTTTCCCCATTTGGTTGACAAAAAGAACACTCACTCAGGTTGATGCCATTTGTCTTCATGCACCAAGTTTATGTAATCTGAGTCTTAAGTAAACTGAGTCTCCTTTTGAAATACAGATCTTACCATGATGAATGTACAAAACCATAATTTAGATATGTCATGGATATGTCAGTAATCCACCATTTAAAGAAACAGCTGGTCAATTTTTTTTCCTCCTGATTTCATGTATGTTCCAAAGTCATATTCACTGTAAACTGGCCAAACCTGAAGACAGAAGTACTACTTTATTCTATCGTTTGCTATGATTTTCATCATAATAGAACCTCATTTTTTCTTTCTTATTTTTATAATATCCTAGAAGGTGGAGGAGTAATCTCTCCAGTTCTACAGGGAACATCTCTTGCTCAGTCTTAGCTTCTCGCTTCCCATACATCTGTCATTTCTGTTTTGTTTGTCCAATATATTTGTCCCCACGCACACCAGACTGTTTAGGTAAATCTTCCTCTACTCCCCCACTGCCAATCCAACACCTTCATAAGGCTAGTCCTAGTTTCCAGTTTTTGTCCCCTCTCTCCCATCATCTTCTCATCCAGTCTCTGTCATTCTCCCACCCACTGTTTTATTTTACTGCTGAAGTTCAACACATATCTCCAGAACATGAGAAGTGAGATTCTTTTTTAAAGCCTTCTGACTTGGCCAAATTTAGGTCAATTTTCACAGGCACAAGAGGCACAGTCCTGACACATAGTCCATTCTCTTGCCAACTGAAACCAAACCAACCAAACATACAAACAAACAACCCCCCAAACAAACAAACAAAAAACACAAAAGGATCTAAGCTTCTAAGTTAATTTAACACTGGAAGACAACTTATTCTGCTCTTTTCATACTGGGAAATGACTGAACAGTTCTGGATGAAATTTCAGGGGGAAGTAGGGATGAGTCAGCCCAAGACAGACCTTTGGCTCAAAAACATTAGAGTTAATTAAAACTAAATAGGGAGTCTCAAACAGAGGCCCCATTACAACTCATTAAAGGAAAATCCTTATTTTTATTGAAGCATATGCTTTTTGATGGTCTGCATATGAGGTATGGTTACTCCGGTAAGATATCAGTCACATTTCAGAAGAAATTTGCAATGTTATCATCTACTGACTCCTGACATCCGTTTAGTAGATTCATCTCAGATTATAAGCACTAAGAGAGGAAATTGGGTTTTCACACAGACTTACTGAATACCTCATCCAAGGGGATCCATGCAGCTCGTTGTTATGTTTTGAACATGTTTTGAATATGTTTTGAATGCATTGCCTTCCTTTAGCATAAAAAAAGTGACCTTTTAATTTTTTTTTTCTCCACACTCTCTTTTCATCAGAACTAGCACAATTCAACTTCCATGGGGTATTAACAAGCTATTGATTCATTATAAGTCTGTATATTGGAATTTTAAGCATTTATTATCCTTGTTATTGGCGATTTACCAGTTTGAGATCGAGGAATTGGTCTGGAGCGAGAACTTTTGCAAACCCTGATGCAAATCCTCCATAACCAAGATTCCTTTTAAGCCCTAGCTCATAAAAAAGGATCAGGTTCTGTCTTTTTATGCCATATTTACTTCTGAAAGAAAGCATACATCCTTCTCCCTTTGCTGACCTTCAGTTTCAGTTTTGCTCTGACATGCAAGTCAGTTTTCCCCTCTTTTTTGAGTCTGATTTTACCTTTCAGAGGTTGGGCTGAAGATTCTGCCGAGAGCAGACTGGGAGAGACATTGCATTACATATTCTCTGTTTGATCCTCAGCTTAATTATAATCCCCATTTATATTCATTGTTTAGACAAACTACACAGTATCAATTGTGCTCTGGCACAGCCTAGTGAACCCTGATACAATTGGTAAGGTTACTTCCCAGTTTTCTTGGAGATTGTTGTATTTTAGCAGGGAAAAGTATTATTGACAGTAAATAAAGCTACAAATTTTTCCACTGTCATTCTAGTAACATAACTGATAACACGACTGGAAAGGAATCCTTGAATCATGAATTCATGTTCTCTGTTAGTAGAAGCATGGGAATCAAAACTTAAAATAAGTGTGCATGGTTTTTGGCTTAGAAATGTTCTTGTACTTCACATTTCACACTTACATCTTTCCATTTGTTCTTGTGTCAATATTGTCTTTTACATTAAACAGGTCATCTCTCTGTGGAGCATTAGCTTCTTCCATGTATTTTGAAAAAGCAACCAGAGACATTTCAAGATTTCATTTGCCTTCATCTGGGTGCGCCTTACAGCTGGTCCACAGTACACTGGCAGCTGGCAACTGAATCCAGATGTTTTACCTCTGCTCTTTCTGGATATCTCCTCTTTTCCATCAGATTTTTTTCCTTAGTCCCCCATACATGACTTTGTGATTTCTATTACTCCAGTCCTCAAGGTTATGCAGTGCTTCTTATATGATGTTCCAGTTCTTCTTTGTTTTGATATTATCTTCCAACTTTATGTCATCTGCCTTGCCTGAAAATTAGGCCTGAAAATATTGTTTATTTATTGTTTTCATATGTTTGTACTGTATTATTGGTCTCTTGACAAGCTTATAAACACATCTTTTTTATTAGATCTGAGTGGTTATTTAAACAGCACAGTTGCTACTGCTCCTGTGACTTCTTCTATCAATTTTTAAATTGTCATTTTTCAGGGTTACTCAGCCCCTAGGCAGACTGGAAATTGTGATGGCACATTCCTCAGTGATATTCCAACTAAAATGAAATTATTTCATTTGTTAAGTTCAGAAGTATTACTCCCTGAGAAGAAAGGCATCCATTCATGCTTCTCAGAATTATTTTTCCCAAAGAATTCTGAAAACTCATTTCAGTTACATCCTGAATTGTTTTTTTGAAATCCCACAGGCTAGAAATCAGAGAAGGTGGAAGAAACTGGGTGTTTATAACAAAAGCTTCAATTCTGAGAAACCAGTGGCATTACAGAAAATTAGAAGTTGTCCTTAGTTATGTGCTGGCTGAATCTGACCCCAAACCAGTCTTTGTTTAAAGCTGATGTGGAAGTTCAGGCTTCAGATACTTTAATGTGCCACTTCTCAGCAGGCTAAAACTCATTCGAAGGTAGAAACAGAATAATTGAGAATTGGCAGGCTTGACACAGAACTTCTTTCTAAGACCTGGTGCCTCAATGTTGTCCTTAAAGTTCCCTCCTGTTATCTGTCTTGAAGAATGATGCCTAACATCTTACTAAGGAAAAAAAGTCTCTTGGTACTCAGTCCCCTCATCTCACCCTCATCAAAACTTTCAAAACTCTAGTTGATTCAGCTTGGGCCCAGCATGTCCACAGCAAATAGCAAACCCATTGCTCACCTTTTAGGCCCAGAATACTCAAGGAGGAGCAGTTGAAGGCAAGGAAAAAACAACAAAATCATACCCAGTTCCCTGAGCACAGACTGTGTGCTCTACGTACTTGAGCTCTGTTACATTTTCTGATATCACAGTTCTCAGGTTTACCATTAACTTGAAGAAGCTGGAGAGAGTATCTGGCTGGGTCAGGGGTGTCAGTAATTTGATTTTGTGATCACGGTACAGACTTGGGAGTCAAGAGGCCTAGATGCTGCCCCACATAATCCACAGCCTTCCTGCCATCTCAGACAAGGCATTTAACTATCTGTTGATTTGCTACTCAGTAAAATGAGTAATATTTTACTGCATCTTGTAACAGTGCTGTGAAACATGCTTTTTAATGTTCAGCTAATATTCCAATATCATTGCTATTTCTAATTAATTGTACTGTATTACCTACACCCAAGTGTTGACACTGCCCATTGACAAGTAGAAGGCTGCAGACAGACAGAGCAGGAATCAAAACAAGTCCACAATAAATGATTATGCAATAAGGATTAGACTGCACCCTCTCATGACTAGCATACATGCTTTGCTACCAGATTACCTCATCTCTCACAAATAAATTGTGATTCCTTTATATAAGGAGTCATCCACTCAACACCTCTTCTTACACTGGAAAAAATACATATACTAAAGTAGGAAATATAAGCAAACAAAAGATGTGATAATCCCCCATAGAAAAAGTACTGTATCTGCTTGAGTGAAATGAAAGAAACACACTTGTGCTTCTTTAATCTTATTAAAGAATCTTCTTTAATCTTATCAAACTTTCAAAGCAATTATGTGCATGCAATGATAAACAGGTATAAGATGTCTCCTAGTGCTAAGAGCAACAACTTCACTAACATAAACTTATGCCACAGGGAGCCACTCACCCAAACTGATCTTCCTGTCTGATGCTGAAGTTTTCCTTTGCTTCAGCTTTGTGGCTTCAGGAAGAGACAGTGGAAAAAATACACCTTATCATCAGGGATCCCAGCAAAGGTGAGCTTACAAAATGCTTTCTCCAAAGGAAACCATAATGGACACAGGCATGGTACAGCTCAAAGTGAAAGTACAAACATAAAATCGGGCATTAATCATAGTCCTGTTCCTTTCCCACAGTTCCACAATCTTTTCTTTGACACCAGAGCTAGACAATGTCAGAGCCAACTAAAAGTTGTGATCGTTCCCCTTACATCTGGTTCTTCATTGACCTTTGGTCAACCTTACTGTCTGACTCAAATCCTTCTAAAACGGGCTGCCTCCTTTCTTCTCTTAAAATCTTTCATCACCTGTTCATAAAGAGAAGCAGAGCTCCCATTTGCTTTCTGAACTGTTATTGTACTTTTGAGGCTACAAGTAACGCGAGTCATTATCATTAACAATTGAGAGAGAGTCAACAAAAGAACTCACTTCTTTCCCACAAGGAAGTTTCTGGCACACTTGCTAACATATATTTTTTGATAAATGCTTTTATACATGTCAAGTGAATGCAATTACTGGTTCAGAAGGGCACTTGGCAGGTGTGTGCCAACATCATACAGTGAGATCATTTATACTTGAATACACAGTTTACCTACAATCAGACTTTAATTCAAGAACTGCTTTGCCTGGGCCAAAACACTACTTCGGTAGCAAGTGCAAAAAGGGAACACTGCTAGTACAAGCCCTCCTGTCCACAGGTACAGTGAATGCCATTCGCAACCCAGATACATGAAGGAGAAAGACAAAACTGAGTGTGAACCAGGTTGAAAAGTTTTCACAGAGTTTAAAGACAGCGTGCTAAAAGACTGCTGGATTCCAAGTCTCTAACCCAGCCCTGCAAAACACAAATACGTATTAAATATATTTTAGCGCAGCATGAGAGAGTACAGTCCCTCTTAACCTTCTTTCTTGCCTTCACACTATATTTGTACAAAAATATTCCTTTGTGCTACTCTAAATCACAGCAAATTATTTGTTTGTTTTGTTCCATGGCACTTTATAGAGAGAAACATAATTATCAGTGGGAGCAACTGGAACTCAGTAATGTATCTTTTTTACAAGTTCGGCACAATATTGCATTTGCTCTTACACATTTTTTTTCTTCTTGTAAACAATCACAGGTGAAAAGATAACAAAGCAATGATAATTTTTGTTGATCTATGGCACTATGCACAATAAACAGAAGAAGAGAATTCAGTTGGTTGTTTTGGGGTCAGTTGTCCTAAATACACTTTAAAATGAGTCATTTCGGCTCAAGGCCTTCAACTGGTTTTTCAGCATTTACAGTTCTTAGAGATACGGGTTCTATGTTACCTCACATAATGAAGTAAAAAATGTTCACAAGCAACTTAAAAAATATTTTGAATGTTGGATGTAACAGATACATTGAGGCAGTAAGCATTCACATCACAGACTCCCTGTTCAATATAGGACAATGTTTTAAGGCAAGCAGTTTGATTCTGGAACAAGCTTCAAACAGATGGAAAACAACAAAATGGGAACAAAAGATGAAGGACTGTGTACTGTGCAATTTGTGTTAGCAAGTGTCACTTTACTATCATGAATGGGGCTGTGGCAGCTAGCATCAACACTTAAGAAAGGCAAAGCTAAGGATTATTTTGTGTTACATAATCCAGAAAAGGGAAAAACACCCCACAAACAAAAGACCAGAAATAGCCTTCAGAAAAAAAAAGCCTTTAAAAAATGTGAAGCTTTTTGTCTGCCTTTAACCTTTTTGATTAGGGTGGATTTAGCGGGCTTGTGCCAACCTCATGAAGCTCAACAAAGCCAAGTTCAAGGTCCTGCATAGGAGGTGGGGTAGTCTCAAGCACAGAGAGAGGCTGGGGGATGAAGGGATTGAGAGCAGCCCTGAGGAGAAAGACTTGGGAGTGTTGGTTGACAAGAAACTCAACAGGAGCTGGCAATACGCATTTTCCGCACGGGAAGCCAACCATTTCCTGGGCTATGTCAGAAGCAGCACGGCCAGCAGGTCAAGGGAGGGGATTTTCTCAAGCTGCTCCACTCCAGTGAGGCCCCAGCTCTGGGGCCCCAGCATAAGAAGAACATGGACCTACTAGAGTGAGTCCAGAGTAGGCCACAGAGACACTCAGAGGGAGTGTCTCAGTACCTCTGGGAGGTACCGAGCACCTCCCAGTACCTAAAGGGGCTACAAGAGAGCTGGAGAGGAACCTTATATGACGGCATGTAGCGATAGGACAAGGAGAAATGGCTTTAAACTGACAGAGGGTACATTTAGATTTGATGTTAGGAAGAAGTTCTTCCCTGTGAGGGTGAAGAGGCACTGGAACAGGTTGCCCAGAAAAAGCTGTGGCTGCCCCATCCCTCAAAGCTTTCAAGGCCAGACTGAACAGGACCTAAGAAACCTGGTTTACCAGAAGGTGTCCCTGCCCATGGCAGAGGGGTTGGAACAAGATGATCCCTAAGGTCCCTTTCAACCCAAGCCATTCAAGGATTCTAGGATTATGCTTGTGAGCTTGTCGTCAAAACCAGGAAAGTTTGATCATTCTGGTTTTAAATGAAAACTGATGGATTCACTTGATTTCTGGATCTTGGTCTCAGGGGAAAAAAAGAAATACTGTACTGATCATAAGAAAATCAAGCATCAGTTAATGCAAGGGTGTTTTGCCAACATGACCTGCTTTCAAATCACCATTAATTAAAATAATTTATTTTTGCTCCAGTCATATTAAAAATGTTCTTTAAAATCCTATTTCTACACATCCTACTGCAGTAATAACGAGTAGGTTTCTACAATAACGTCTGATTTTATATAACGTTGAAAGTTGTGTCTATTATTACAGAAGAGTGATTACAGAAGAGTGATTTTACTTATATTAATTTGTATATGTCTTCTTGCTTCAGAGATTATGAACCTCAGGTGGTTTAGAGACTTCTTTCTCCATGATTCACCTCTCATAAAATAACATTGCTTGTTACATTTTTAGAAAAGAAGTCCTTCTCATCAAAGCTAACAGCATGATCAGAAAACAAAAACTAGTGGTCTAACTCAATTACTGTGCAAAGTGGCCAGTCATGACTGAAGAGCAAATAAACCTTCTGGCCCTTTTGTACAAGCCTGTAACCTTTGGTAGCAGAGAGGGGGAACAGATGGGGGTAACCCTGCTTCAGTTGCTGCTGCCTAAACCAAACAGGGTTTGCAAAAACAAATTTTCGGTCCACTGTCTGGGCCTAGTCACTGTGATTACGCTCACATTAGTAAATTAAACAAGTCTGGGACCAGTCTCTGCCCCTGAGGCCAGCTGGCACAGGACATCCAATATCCATTCTATGAAAGCCTCAAAAAGTTAGTGAAAGCACACAGTCTGCCTATTGGGGACAGCAGGATGTATCCCCGAGCCCGCACTCTGGAATATTTTGGGACACTGGCTCAGGCTAAAACCATGTAAGGATTAATGAGAGTAGAAACAACTGAGTTCTGGCGCTCAGGAACATCCCTGATGCTGTTTAATATGATGGGACCAGCAGAGCTCTAAAGAGTCTGTACACTTGCTGCACTTTGATCTGTGTTATGCCCTCACCAGCCCTCACGGCAACGGCCCGCACAGGCAGTGGCATTTCTTGCCCTAAAATCAGGCACACTCTGGGGTGTATTGTCTAAGAGCTCAGACTCATGTGTACTGAGAAATTCCCCTGATGATGTCATCCCTGGCTCTTTCCTATCGCCCATGCACCGGGATTACTGTGTGCATGGCAGTACAGGTACAGCAGAGCTTCCAACTGCCCTCTGGTGCAAATCCTGGCGCTGTCCTCCAACTGCTGTGAAAAGCAGCCAGAAAGGGGCAATGTCCCGAGCCTCTGCAGCCACTTGCTAAGAAAAGCTTTACTGAAGCTGTGCCCGAGCTTGCCTGGGCCTGTGCTCAACAAGGATTTTCTGTTTGGAGGCACTATGACTACTTCTACTTTCTGTATCTAATCAATCTCCAATAAAGCTTTAAATGTCAGTGGAAATCTACTAATTTGGGGGAAGACAAACTAAACCACAACAGAGAAAAAGGGGACCCATTGATTCCCTGGTATATAATTACTTAAACCACAGATTTGGCTCCTCTGCAATTATTCATTAACATTAATGTGGATGGAAGCGTTTGCCAGCATTTTCCAGCATGGTAATGCCCAATTTCACCCCTGCAAAACCCATCCAAGAATTCTTGGCATGTTGATACCCTCTGAATGACTCAGCCTCCCATAGGAAAAGGAAGTACATGAGGGAATTTTAGGAAGGAAGGGGTTTGAAACCATATACACAGCTGCATACAGAAACAACAGAAACAAGGGCTTGGGCAGAGAAGGAAAATTAGAATACACACAAATAGGAAGGAAAATTCAAGAACTGATATGCATGGAAGGGAAAATGGGAGAAAAGGATGTGGAGGGACTCTGAAATGAGGAGAGAAGAAAATGGGATGTTTAACAGGAAAGGGAAACTATATTTGTCCCGGTATAGAGCAGGCAGGAGCATGAGAGAATCTTGGAGGAGGGAGCAGACACAAGGACAACCTGGAATGAGACACAAAGACAGCAATGACACAAGGAAGAGGAAACTGATAATCCCAACTCATTCAGTATCAAGAAACTTGATAGCCTAAAATAAATTTTAAAAGGCACTTCAGGCTTGAACACTCGTTTTTACAAATTGCAAAATTAAGGGCTTGAACTTGCACATGGAGGACCTATATTCTCTCCTCCCAGTGGCAAAACACAAAATAAGGCTGCTATAGGAGCACACCAAAAGCAATTCTTTGGAACGACACTACCCTCTGGTGGTCAAAAAATACAGTTATATGTACACCAGGAATGTAATGTATTTGCAGTTGGTCATACAGGTAACTACAGCTTGTTTGACTTTATTCCTGTCATTGGCACCAACTATACTTAAAAAATAAAAAAAAAAAGGCAATCAATTCCAATCCACACTTTAGTAATCCACATCAAAAGGGTGCTCTTAAATCAAACATCTTTCTTATTAGTCTGTTTTAAAATGACAAATTCATGGCTGGTCACACGCACACGTAACTGTCCAAGGCTCAGAAAGAGACTGTCAATAATTTTTATGTTCTCTGTCAACCTGCAGGAACAGGAACAACACATATGGCTGTGCTTAACTGTGTAAGTAAAGGAAAACTAAATTCCCTAATAAAACATAAAGCTATTACCAGAATTTTTCTGCTTTATCTCCTTGGAAAATAAGCTCTTCTGAGCGTGCAGGAGAGCTCCTAGACCAAAACACTCCAGTCTCTACATGTCAGCTTAATACAAGAATTTAATAAAAACCACAGTATCACTGGTAGGAAAGAAAAATGGAAGATAATTTTTCCAAGTTAGTGCTGGCCACATCCATAATTGTGTACATGGTCACCAGTGAATTCAAAACTGAGTGCATAAAGCTATGCTCAGAGAAATAAACAAACAAACAAATAAAACAGAGGAGTCTCTCTCTATATATATTAAAAGGCAGTTTTCTTATTCTGATCCTTACTTCTAACAGGACATTCTTTAATTTCATCCAAAATCTTAAACACATAAAGGATATAAAAGCTTTTTTCTTCTGTATTACAGCTACAGAACACCTCTGCTGAGAAAAGCAATTTCTTCAGTGCATGGTTTTCATGGAGATGCATTGGAAATTTTGTAATGACTTAACACAGTCATGTCTGCTGCATTGCCTCACTCACAATTCTTGACATCTAATCTTCTACAAACAATAAAAACCAAATATTAACCACTCTCATTTTTTCCTTTCCTCTCTTTGCATTATTGCTGTTCAACTCCTGGATTTTTCCCTCTTCTTTTAAAAATATTCCTATTTCTTAAAGCCAAATGTTCTTCTGGGAAACTGAGCCTTCCAAATATTCCTCTATCCTCAAACTTCTTAGGCCCAGCTGTCTCAATTGTCCTATACTTCTGGAAATGAGAAAGGGCTTGTCACATTACTCCCTCCTAGAGAACAGTTCTGTGTTTTTCAACTTTGATCTTTATGGTAAGCTGACCTTCAACTAAAAGTAAGGGTTTGCTTTTATTACCTGGAAGCAATATATCTGTGTATTGCCTCCTTAAAAGAAATACGCTGTACTGATTGATACATGGACCTTGAACTGGCAAAAGTCATTCCTGTGAGGTCTGATAAGCTGTCATTGATGCCACCTTGTGGCAAAAATACTGGATACTGGAATTCTGGAAAAATAGTCAGCATTTGCCCATCCTTGCAGGTGCCCCTGTGATTCGGTTTTAGAGTTCATAAAATCAGGATTTGGGGACTCCTAAGAATACATCACCGGTCAGTGACTATGAGGATGAAAAGCAGGAAAAAAGTGCCACAGAACACATATATTCTTATTTTATTAGGGTGAAAACCAGCGTGGTATATCCAGGGACACATGGCACAACCATTCATGTGCTCAGAGCCTGGACATTTATTTCTCTCTCCCCACAAGAAGAACTTTCTGGAGAGATGTACAACCTGTTCCAAACACTGCAAAATAGCACTGCAGGAGAGAGTGAAGGAAAACTTGGCCCCAGCCTAATGGGTCAGGAAGCATTTCCCAATTACCTCATGCTGGACTAACCCTTCTCAGTTACCAGGCTCAAAGAATTATCTTATAGGAGGCTAGGCCTATTTTTCTAGGACTGTCCTGAGGCCATTTGGGACCTGCAATGAAAGCCAGCGTTAGCACATGCTGCAGGATGAGGGCGATGCCTATTTTTAGCATCACTTCTACTGGAGAAGCCCAAGAATCACCACCTGCCTCTTCTGGGCTTTCTGTCAAACGCCTTCTCCCAGCAAGCAAGTGGGAAGAAGAGACTGAAGCAACCTGTGCACCAGCTTTTTTCACTGCCAGGTTCCTAAGAACACAGGAAAGAAACCCCTCTTGTTGCAAAATGTGGAAAACGTAAACATTTTCTTAAGAAAGGGTGTTCTTTGATGTTTGATCTTTGTATACTTTTAAGCCTAATCAACAACGAGGGAGATTTAATGCATGAAACTGAGAACAGCTAACAGGCAAACTCTAGGTGATGTCCAGGTGTTGGAAAGACAAATTACTTGTGGGTAGGATTACCTTGTTAAGGGTTTAGGGCTCCACATATTTCAATGACCTCAGATGTAGGGGGAGGTTAACAAAGCTTGGGGAGAAGGATGTACTACTGATAGTGGGCACAAAGAATACAGAATTTATAGGCCACAAGGACATTTGGCAGAACTCCCATGATAAGGAAGAAACTAATAAAGACAACTCAGCAACTGTGCTGAATCAGCTCTGGCTGAGTAAAAAGTAATTCCTGCACAGGAAGATCATGATTACCAGCTCACGGAGCACCAACCCCAGAAACCCACTGACACAAAAGAAGAGAAAGACTAAGCATGAGGACTAATTAGTATGAGATGTGAGAGAATCATTAACCAATAGAAGCTAGGCTACTAATTAATAAGAGAACTATGTAACCTGTACCCAATGAACAAGTCTTGGGAAGAGTGGCTGAAGAAGCTGTGGGTGTTTAGCCTGGAGAAAAGGAGGCTCGGTGGGGGAACTTATTGCTCCTTACAACTACCTGAAAGGAGAATGTAAGCCAGGTGGTATCAGTCTCTTCTCCCAGATAACAAGTGACAGGACAAAAGGACATAGCCTTAAGCTGTGCCAGAGGAGGTTTAGGTGGGACATTAGGATCACAGAATCAACTAGGTTGGAAAACACCCCTGAGGTCATCGAGGTCAACCTATAACCTAGCACCACCTTGTCAACTGGACTATGGCACTCAGTGCCACATCCAGTCTTTTTTTAAACACCTCCGGGGATGGTGACCACTTCCCTGGGCAGCCAGTTCCAATGCCCAGTCCCTCTTTCTGTGAAGAACTTCTTCCTAATGTCCCACCTAAACCTCCCCTGGTGCAGCTTAAGACTGTGTCCCCTTGTCCTACTGCTGGTTGCCTGGGAGAAGGGACCGATACCACCTGGCTACAACCTCCTCTCAGGTGGTTGTAGAGAGTGATGAGGTCTCCCCCGAGCCTCTCCAGGCTAAACAGCCCCAGCTCCCTCAGCCTCTCCTCATAGGATCTGTGCTCGAGTCCCTTCACCAGCCTTATTGCTAATTACCCTGAAAAGATAATTAGAGATTGGAACGGGCTGCCCAGGGAGGTGGTGGAGTCACCGTCTCCGGAGGTGTTTAAGAAAAGACTGGACGTGGCACTGAGTGACACGGACTAATTCACATGGTGGTGTTTGGTCATAGGCTGGACCCGATGATCTCAGAGGTATTTTCTAACGTAATCGAATCTGTGATTCCGTAATGCCTTTGTTTGCTAAAATGTATAGATACTAATAAAAGTTTTGATAGCTGGCGTGCTTGTTTGTGGAACACCACCGAGCACCCGGGCTTGCGCAACTCTGAAATAATCAATGTGTCTCTCACTCGAGCGTGTAATTATTGGCTTGTCGCACAGCTTGTCGCGGGGTAAGCAATCTGGTTTTTGCGGACAGCCCGGGCTGGGGCCCGCAGCGCTGCCTGTGGCACCGCAGACTCCCCACCCGCGGCGCTCCCCCTCACTCCGCGCCCCTGCCCCACGCCCTGGTGCATGCGCGGTGCCGCCGCAGCGCCCGCCGGAGGGGGCGGTGCGCCCGGAGCCCGCGGCCGGCGCGGAGCCGGAGCCGGAGCGGCGCTCGCAGCCGCCGGGGACACCGCAACACAGAGCCCGCCGCGGCAGCGCCTCGCCTCCCGTCCCCCCGCGGGCGGGAGCGCCGGCCCGCCCTCCCCACCGGCAGGCTGAGGGCGAGAGGGGAGCTCCGTCCGTCCCGCGGCGGAGGGGCTGAGGGGACGCTGAGCCCCCTCCCCGCCCCGCGCTTTTACACTGCGGGGACAGACCTTCCTTCTCCTAACCCCTGCCCTGGCAGGAAGCGGGATCCCCGTGCCCTCACCCCTGCCCTTTGCTCCGCCAAGCCGAGGGTGAGTCAGGCGCCTCGCAGGTGGAGACAGAAGCTGACTCCTGCCTCGGAGGGCGAGGGTGGGCATTTTCCCTCCCTCTCCTGCTTTCTTTCTCCCCGCAGGTGGTGGGGCTGCACCTTCTGCGAGCCCTTGGGCCTGTGAAGCTGCGGGCATGGCTGTCGGTGGGCTGGGGAGCTCCCTGCTGCTGATGTCCGGCGTGGTGGTGGCCGTGGGGCTGTGCAGGAGGCTGACCCGCCGCCGGCTGCGCTCCCACCCGCGCCTCTTCGCTTTCCTCGTGGAGATGTTCAGCACCTTCCAGATCTGCGCCTGCACGAACGAGCTCAGCCTGCTCGGCAATGTGGAGCCGAAGCCGCACACCGCCCTCACCCTCACCTACGGCTTCACCGTCCTGCACGGCCTGACCCTGGCCGGCAGCACCTGCAATCCCTGCGGGACCCTGCAGCCCATGTGGGGCGGCGGGACACCCCTCAGGATGGGGGGACTCAAGATCGCCGCTCAGTTCGTGGCTGCAGTGCTTGCCAGGGTGTTCATGCACTTTATCTGGAGTCTGGAGATGGCAGAGCCACATTCTGGAGCACTCTCACAGGGCTGCAGCAGCCCCATGCAGACTACAGAGATGCAGGCGTTCTGCATAGAACTGCTCTTTTCTGTCGTTTTCCAGCTGGCAGTCCTGCGAGCGGAAAGTGTTAATCCCAAATACAGAGTCCATTTGATTGCTCTTCTCATCACCATGCTTGTGTATGCAGGTTAGTTTGTTGGTTTTTTTCCTGTCCTCTGTTCCTGCAATTAAGTTGTAATGGAAGGGGGTTTTATTATTTTCTTAAAGGTTAAGATGCAAAATTCTTTTTTGTACTGATGCCTCAGAGCTTTTTGATTTTTAAAAATTTTACAGAGATTACAAAAAAAAAAATTCATCCAGGAAAGTTTATTGTCCTACGTATGCAGAGTTCATTTGGAGTTTATATAAAGTTTACCTGGTTGCATTCCAGACAGGTGCGGGGTTAAGAATGAAATGAGTTATGAATTTATAAATATGTCAAATGCACAAGTAAATATGGTTAAGTATTAAGGTATCTCCGTGAAGGCTTGTTTCATAATCCGACTATTTATACAGCGTGAGAGATTTCATAGTATGTGCTCTGATTTCTAAGTGGCATTGCGAGAGAACATCGCTGTTTGAATCAGGAAAAAGTGCTGATGGTGCAACAGCAGGGTACAGACCAGCAAGAGGGAAGCTCTGTATTTAAATAATGCATAATTCATATCTGTGCAGTTTATTTAACTACTTCCTTAAATCAGAAACCGGAATGGTTTTTTGTAGACTGCATACAGAAACGATAAAGTAACACCTCCTGAAACGAGATGTAAAGAAAGGAAAAAAGTAGGTGCTGTATTAGAGCCCCCTGTGTCTGTAATGCCCTGTGTGTCCATATCCTTGCCTCTGCCTGATTGTCACCTCACGATACCCAGAGCGGGGACACTTTCACCTGCACATCCTCTCTGGAGCAGTGGGAGGGAAGAAGTGAAGGGAGGAAGTCTGAACTTCTTTCTTCTGACTATTGATGCTCCCTTTTGTCCCTAGTGAAGTGCCGAGAGCTGTTAGGTCACTTGAGTCCTACTGGCAAGGAGATTTCATGGTTTGGAGAGGTGAGAGAGAGAGGGTTATGGAACTTCTAGACTGTGCAACTGCCCCCACCACACAAGAAGTTATCTAGGGAATTAGCAAATCCTTTTATGAGAGAGGGAAACATCCGTGGTGTCATTGACGATGTGTCCAAAAGGTTTAACTGTATTATGCTATTTAACATAATAGCATCTGGAACAACATACAGTCAAATTGTCATATGTAGTAATGAAAAAACCTTTAATTATTATTTTTAGCTCAAATTAGCTAATGCCTGAAAGGTAAAAGAAGTCCATGGGGATTTTGAGAACTAAGTTAGCAATTTTGAACTACTTTCCAAAATTAACTTTTGAAGGCAGAAGGAAGGTGTTAGTGCATTTGAGGACATTAAATATATTTCTGAATTGCTCAGTGAAAGTGTAGGCAAATGTTACCCTCTCTCTTTTCTACAAGCACAAAAATCTGGATTCCTGATTCTTAACATTCTTTTCCTGCTTAGAAAATACTCATATAAAATAATATGTGTCACATTGCCTTTCTCTTCCCTAGTTCAAACATAGAATTCATTCCCAGTGTTGTTGGCCAGGCTTTTCTCTTTTTCCAGCAGGAGAAAGCTGTGTACCACATCCCCTTCCATGTCGTAAACTTGGGCTTGTTAAACTATCCAGTGCAATTGATCTGCATGTTCTTCTGGGAAACCTCAGATCTGCTGCACCCAGGCCTCTTTCACTTGCACCTTCCATCTGTACCCTGTGCTACCTGGACGTTTTTCTTTGCATTTCTTTTATTTTGGAATCCAGTTTGTCATAAAAATACATGGGTATTCCAGAGAATAGATCCTGAACCTAGTGTTATGCCATACGTATTGGAAAAAGTAGTTCTTTCTTGTTTGCGCTGCTCCAAAGCTTCCTAAGGTTTGCACTATTTGCTGTACGCTCAGCTTCAGAAGGAAAGGTTTCGAAGTGTTATCCCCCTCCTGCAGCAGGCATGAGCCTGGTGTTTACTATCCACTCCTAAGATGTGGATTGGATCTTTCTGAAGCAGAGGAAGGCATGAACCCTGATTCCTATCACTGAGCTATTACACAACAAGTGTGGGTGCAGGCTGCTGCTATTAATTTCTTACTGTGATGAAGTCAGAGTCTTGCACTGTAACAGATCTCTTTTTCCAGTGGAAGGTTAACTCCTCCATTTTGGTGGTTGCTGATTGGAACTCCCTTCCCACAGCATCCACGTGGCAAGTAACTGAGGCAATAGCAAAGGGCCTAGTAGGCAGCCAGGGACAATGTCTGGTGCATAAATCCTGTAAATCCTGTGGTTCTCATGGCGCAGGAGTCTGTTCCACCTTACATGCAGTAAGAGTTACAAATCAGGTGTCACAGATAGTGGCTTCCATCAGGCCAAGTTCTCATTTACAGGCTGTGAAGGCAGACAGATGCATAACTTAGTTGGGCTGGATAATTCTCATAATTCTCAGGAAATCTTCTCTCTACACCTCTTTGTTTACTGTTTATATATTTAAATATATATAGAAATATATATATTTAAGGACTTTGAGTGCTTCTCTAAGAGGAACGGATCTTTCTTGCACATCCAACACCAAAGGGCCAGGCAACCAGCACAAATTTAGGCAAAGCAATACTAATTTAGGCAAGCTGGTAACACTTTTCCTTTTTTCTACAAAACTATCAAATAGAGTATTGAATGAATAATGATTTTTTTAAACTTTAATTTGGCAGATACAGGGTTCTAGCTGGGAACTCTCATGCATTAAATTTACAAAATAAAATTCATTATAATGATTTCTTTTTATACTGTGATTGTAAAAACAAAATCCTTTGTGCCTTCAAGACCTCTGTCTGTTACAATTATGAATGAACCAGAAACATAAGGAAAAAACATCTTGTGTATAGTATATTGCATTTCATTCCATGAATTATGCTCTATCCTGTAAGGGGAATGATTGCTGTCTGAAAAGGGACTGTAAAAAGGAATACCTCTTATTCCAATGTAGTTTGGGTAAAATTTTGGAGGATAGCCACATCCCTGTGGCTTACACCCTTCTAAATGTATTCATGCAGAGACAAGGCTCAAAAACATTAAATTGTATTTTTATGGTTGAATAAATGGAGCTATTGGAAAAAACAAGTTTTGGTAGGTCAGTGTTGTGTGTACCAATACAAGGTATGTAGGTACGCCATGCAGCTCACTCCAACAAATAACATCAGGTTATATAGAATTATCAAAATTACAAGCTGTTTCTTTAGTTTTTCTTATACTTTTTCATAGTTAAGAATATTTGGGGTTTTTTTTTTACATTTAGTCTTTAACAGAGCAAATTTTTATAGTAGTACATACTGTACACGAAAGCTCCAATACTACTTCATTCTTTTTCTTCTACTAAACAGATGAAAAAAAGTATTATGTCTACATATAAAGGGAATTATTCAGTAGCTAAGGATACAGACCATGTACAAGATGGTAAAGAATATTTTTGGATATTTCCTTTGGGAAAGTATTTAATTAGGAGAAGAAAGCCCCTTTTGAGGGCTTCTTCATTTACAGGCATTATTACAGTGAAGTCGGAATTACAGGAAATTGGATAGATTTTTCTGAGCCTGACATATCAAGGTAAAAATTACATACATATTTTTAATTCAGAGTTTCTTTCTGACTTTGGTTTCGCCTTTAGTAAAGGCAAAAAGGTAAAATTACTTTCTCGCACACTGTAAAGTTTTTATATGTACCACATCAAAGGGGTTAATATTTCTTTCGCCATAAAATAATTTGTCTTTTCTGGTACGCAGACTGAGGTGCTTAATAAATAATTTTCAGTAAGATTATACTAGTGCCTCTGGCCTATGGTTGATATTCCAATAGTTATTAGCAATGCATATTGAAGAAATACAGCAGTTAAAATTCTTTATCTAATGTTCAGTGTTCAGCAACCGCGTCCTGAGAGTGAAATTCTACTTTCAGCTGTGTGTCTGTTGATATAAAAGCAGAAGCAGTTAATTCATAAATAGATTAAAGCAAAGTAAATTATTGTAGCTGGGCTTCCTGGCAACTGTGGACGTTGCTAATGTGTCACTGTGCAGAATAACAGACTGCACAGTAAAACCTGAGTTGCTCTTGAGAACATGTGTAAAACCACAGTCAACTGAGTAGGTAGAAGAACTTTTCCTGAACTATAATGACAGTAAAAGGAATAATAATGAGAATATAGAAAGAGAAAACAAAAGAAGACAATGACGAAGACTGTACTAAAACTTTGGGTAAATGATTGCACACTCATAGCAAACAAGGATTACAACAAGCACAGTATTTGTACAAAGGGTAAGTTCAAAGCTCACACTAGCTTATTTGGGGAAAAACCAAGAATAAGCTTTAAGGAATTAAATAGACACTATTATATTTTACGGGAATAGATTAATAGATAAAAGAAATATGGGGTGGTTAGAAACTAATAGTACAGAAATACAGATAATTATGCTGTGAGTAATGCTATTTCTGCAGGGTTGGAATGAGAGGAACAACATATATCAGAATTAAACACACTTAGCTCCAGGTTCTTCTGCAGTGTAATTACAGTTCAGTCCCCACAGTGTAATGTGTTTGGATCTAGTTATTTAGAATATGTTTAGGCAAGTTCATTTACATCTGAAATCAGAGGCAAGGAAAGATGCTTGGCTTCCTTTTGCACAGACATGGGGTGACATTTGCTTTTATTTTCTTCAGACTGCATAGAGAATGATTGTGAAGGCTTTTCCCACAGTTATTATACCATATGGTAATGTTCTACACATTGGTGATATTAGTGTTCTTATAATGAAGTATAGGGGGTCAGCTTACCAAAAGCAGTCTTGACAAATTTTTTTTTCTATTATCTTGCATGTGTTTCATGTGACCTGGAGATGTAGTGAAGGCTCAGAACTTCTTTACTAATATTTGTGTGATTTCTGCCTCTTCTAAAAGACTGTTAGTAAAACGGCTTTTAGTTTTATCAATAGAAACATTCACTATTAGCCAAACCTATCTCTTTCAACAATATTTGCTAGAAAGAGATAAAGGAAGTTATGGCCTACCCTTCACATGTTTTAAAGCCTATTAAGAAACAGTTAAACTGTTAACTGTGTGATCAGGCAAATAAACTCTTCTGAAGTTATCTGTTCAAATGGTTTCTGCTAATTCATTTTATTGCTGGGTGCATATTTCTTGTAATATCGTATGTACATTTCAATATTAATTTAATAATAAGAAAGATGGTTTGATTTCATGTTATTTACATTACTTACATCTTATTGCAGGTGGAAATCTCACAGGAGCAATATTCAACCCAGCATTGGCGTTTTCATTACATGCAGATTGTTTCTATGACAAATTTTTGAGTTACACACTAGTATACTGGATAGCACCAGCCTTAGGTAAGTTCTTAATACTTTATGTGTTTGAGAAAGTGTTATTTAGTGCATGGTTCAAAAATCAGGAAATAGGTAATCTTTATTTGATAGTGTGCTCGTTTCCTGATTTAAATAAAATCCAGAAAGTAGTAAATCGTAATGTATGTGTAAAAGTCATTCAGAGTCATGGTTTCATTTTGCAAATGCAGGCTGTGTATTTTACTCTTGTTCAGTGCTCCACGTAGAGTGCCTGTGACTGCTCTGTGAATCACAGAATGGCTTGGGTTGGGAGGGACCTTTACAGAGCATGTAGTCTGACCCCCTTGCAATGGGCAGGGGCATCTTCAACTAGACCAGGTTGCTCAGAGCCCCATCTGACCTGGCCTTGAATGTGTCCAGGGATGGGGCACCTTCCACCTCTTTGGGCAGCCTGTGCCAGTGTTTCACCCCCTCATTGTAAAAAAACTGCTTGCTTTAATCTAGTCTAAATCTGCCCAGTTTTAGTTTAAGCCATTACCCCTTGTCCCATCAGTCAAATATCTAATACTGAGTTTTAAACACCAGTTTTATTCACAAAATAATATCTACTCTTTTAATCAACTTATTTTAAGAAACAGCCATATTATGCTGTACAATTGTTTAGTCCGTATGTCATGTTCAAAGTCTAAGTACTTTTGGGATACTTTGAGCAACAAAATGTACCTACCAAAGAACCCCAACAGCAAAATTCTAGATGGAAGAAGTTTGGTGTTTAGGTTAGGCTTAACTAGTTAGTTATAAACCAATAGCTGTTTACTCTGGAGCTAGATACATTTGAAACTGCCTATTGATTGGAACTTTATGCCCTGGTATTAAAATCCAGCCTGTCTGGGGTATCTCACTGACCGCACTTGTAGATCCTAGCAGAACACTAAACAGGAGAAGAGGCTACCTGAAAGTAAATATTAGCCTGATTAACTTCAAAAAGAGAAACATACTAATAATTAGCATATGTTTTCTGTCTTGTTTTGTGACAGTATACAAGAACATGGGGATGATAAATTAAAACCACCCACAGGTATTAGGACATGTCCGTAAATATGCTTTCTCAATTACCACTTTTATAATATCAAATCCTTTTTCTCTCCATAGTGTCTAAACTTTGCAGTTTCCATTCTGTGTTCCAATTCCAGTCACTGCTGGAAACAATCTGCTATTAGTTTAAGAATTAGGAATGTTAGCAACTAGATTTTTTTCTAAGTTAAATTATGGTTTTAATTTGGAAGCTATTGATTTTAACTTCTAGTTGTGTGCAGATGAAAATGCTGCATGTGATACTTCATGCTGTTTGTCTACAGTTAGTCCTTAGAAATCTTGAGCTTTCTGCTCAGAGGGTATATAAAGAAGCAATCTGCTAATCCTAAATTCTTTCATGACTGTTAATCCTATTAGAAGGTACAACAGTGATGAAGGCACAACAGGATGTAAAATATACACAGGAAACATAACAAAGGGCTCCCGTTATAACAAAAAACTTCCTCTTCTTGAATTCACGTCTGTGTGTATTCTACTTGCCTTGACTCTCAGCCAGTCAAAAATGAAGACAGAAGTTTTAGTCTATCTAAAATTTACTTCAATATAATTTTGTTAAATTAGATCTCCAAACAGGATGACTGAACAGTAGAGTAAGCTTGATAACTGTTCAGTTAGTAGTTAATGAAATGTCTTCGGCAAAGGTGGTAGCGTCACTCGGGTCCTAACAGAACACAATATTTCTCACCATCCAGCTTTAGCTTTCTGTATTATTTTATTTCTGATTTTGATGTGATAACTGTTTAGAGATCTTGTAAGTTGTAAGTACTTGGGATTTAATATTTTGGCAAATGTTCTACAGAAATAGAAGGCATTCTGAAACCCCGTGTTCTGCTTATTTGCCAAGATGTGTCCTGCAGAACAGCTTTGCAGAAAGCCTTCAGATGATTTTGACAGAAGAAAATCAGCTGATATTAACTCAAATGGACCCAGGACTTGAGGAATTTACAATGTGATTAGGGAGTAATGTTACATTTCTATGAAGATTCATAAACGAGTTTGCCATTAGTTCACATCTAGAAAATACATACAGAATGTACTGAATTCTGTCTTTTAATTTAAAAAGAAACTCCCAACTGAACAGTTGTAAAGATGTGGATACTCAGGGCACATCACTTCTTGTGCAGTGTTGCTACTGTAATCACCATTTAGTTACAGATCTCAGGTGAAGGGCAGAGCACTCTCCTGGTGGTATAAATATCTCATTACAAAACAAGGATGCTTCCTGGATACTTCAGAGACCTTACAAACCAAGAGTTGTGAACAACTGTAGTGTCTGAGGTGGAAGGATAGAGGAGATTGCTGCATTTGAAAACTGAATTGGTGAATATGGGAGTGCAGACCTACAAAGCTAACAGGAAGTGATTTTTCTGACAGTTTTTGAAAAATAAGAAAACAATAGGAATAGAAGTTTTTCTTCCACAATTGGACCAAATGATGAGGCATCTAGGAAAATGACCTGTTAAGATGATAAATAAAATTTTTTTGAAAAGAACTTCTAAGCAGAATCATAAAAGTAGATGATGAGGGAAGAGATATTTTAAATTTAATTGTAAAAATTACTTTCAGAATCCACATGTCAGCAGAAATACTGTTTCAGACTTCCTAGAAACTGGAGAGTTGTAGTGATATGCTAACTTGATGTCTAATTTTTCACAGCATCACCATCTTAGGTGGTTAAATTACTTTGTTCTTCCTTTGGGGAATTCTTTTAGGAGTCTATTAGCTTTCTTTGTGATCTTCTGTAATAACTACCTCATTGCAGAACCATGGACTAGCATACCATGAAACTTGAAATTGCCAGTGCAAAGTGCAGTATATTCTCATTTATGGCCACAGCAAAGACCCACAAGGCCAAGGAGATTGGAGAGTGTTCAGTACGTAACTGATACCCTGATCTAGCTGTAAGCAAGTTCTTAACCATCAGCTTCAGAACAATTTTCTTAGAAAGGACACTTGGAACAAGAGGGAGATTGATTGTCACCTTTACAAGAGGAAGATGAAATGGAATTTCTGTTTTAGGATGACCAAACCATTTGGTTTATGGTCTTTCAGGAATATAATCTTGGAACTGTAGTTAATTATTTTTCAAATGGCTTCCCCTCACTTTGGTGAGGTGATTCTCCTGCAGCTTTAAACAGCTAATTCCTGTAGTAAGTATGAATGACAGCAAGTGTTTATGACTTAGCACAGGCAGGCCTAAGTTCTGCACTGAACACAAACACAATAAGTACCAGTGGAACAAAGACAGTTTCTGTTTTACTGCCAAAGGAATTCACATTAGTTGTCCAGGCATTATTAGTGACGATGGGGACTGAGCTAATGCTGCTTTTCAGTACCAGGGAAATGGAAGCTATGAAGGGAAGAGTTAGTAACATAGTCATGAGGTCAGTAAAATGAAGATGGTCTTCCCCTGGACAGGTGCCAGCCTAGCATATCACAGACTGTATTGCAGAATGGTTTGGGTTGAAAGGGACCTTAAAGACCATCTCGTTCCACACTCCCCTCCCAGCATGGGCAGGGACACCTTCCACTAGACCCAAGTTGCTCAAAGTCCCATCCAACCTGGTATAGCATTCTGCTAGTTTTCTAACACTATAAAACCAGATTCAAGACCCACTTCTTTAGATCAGTTTTACTAGAAAGATTATTCCTTAGTTGAGAAAGTTTCTTCCTGACCAGGAGGGAAAATAAGTGCCACAAAAATTACTTAGCAGTAGAGGTAAATGGAGGAGGTAAGCAAGGGGGGAGGCAATGGGTGAGACTTTCAGCTTTCTGCTCAGAGGACAGGATATTGAGAGGCCTCCAGCATGTTCAGAACACTGAAGCATGGAATTTAGCAAAGAAACAAGAATTCCAAGTCCGTGTGCCGTAGTAAAGGAGAGTTTCAACAACTAGAAGTCTCCTACTACCACACCCTGGTCCTCTTAGGGGTTTTCAGCTCTGCAGAAATCATCTGACAGAGCAAAATGCATATGCAGTGAGTGAATGCAATCCATGAAGTTCCTAGAAAACTGTCAGTAATTAAGTTTAATTCAAATACTAAAGGGCTGGTGAGTGGTAATCCTGTACTTGGCCTGCTTACAAATGATGGGTGGTGAGTCGGGCCACTTGGTTTCTGGTCCTCACAAGAGCTCAGGGTCCAGAAGGAGACTGGGAAGGTAAATAGCAGAGCATGTTCAGACTTTGGACTTCAAACCAAAATTCTGCTTGTGTAGGGAATTGCTAAGTCAGTAGGAATTGCCTTGGAAGCTGCCATAAATGACAAAAGTATGCCATGGAAAGGTGATTTTTCAGAAAAGCTCACTGAGAGCTCAGTAATAGATTTAGATGTGCAGCAGAATCTGTCACACAGTTAGACTAGGAATTTTGACAGAAAGCCTTTCCCTGCTTGCTAGAGAAAGAGCTTCCCTATGAACAAAGGACAGCATGTAAGGAGTTGAAATGGGGACAGAGAGCAAAGGAGGAGTATAAGAGCTTTTCCCTTAAAATCAGGAAGGTCAGAGCTCAGCTGGAACTGAGACTGGGGACAGGCCAGGTTACAAATATATTAATCAGAAAAAAATTCCAGAGAAGATTCGGGTCCATTGGCAGATGAGGGAGACAATCTAGTGATGGATAGCATGGAAAAGGCTGAGGTGCTGTATGTCTTTTTTTAACCACTGAGTCTTCCAAAGAAAAGTTTGCTTCTAAACCTCTGCCTAAGGTTTTGGGATGGAAAAACCTTGCCTAAGGTAAGGTTTTGGAAAGAGGCAATGAACAGTGAGGGAGTAACATGATGGGAAGAACATGGATAAGCTCAATTGACTCTACTGGGATTCACCTAGAAATGCAGGTAGAGTTGGCCTATGTTGGGATTGTCCTTCATTTATGAAAAGTTACAACAGTTGGACTTGTTTAGGCTGCAAAAACAAGATGAAAACATGTTTCAAGAACAGTCAACTATTATGTCAAGAGTAGTTACAAGGATGCCAGAGATTAATTGTTCTCATTGGCAACAAGTAACAGCAACGCCCCAAATTGTGGCATGGGAAGTTCAGGTCAGTCTCCAAGAAAACCTTCAGAAGCAACATTGAAACTAGTTATCTGGAGAAGTGCTACAGTGCATGGAAGTTCTAAGGACTCAGCTAGGGAAAGCCTCACTGACCCATCCAGCATAGGCAAGTCCTGCACCGAGTGGGAGACTGAACTAGAGAGAATCCCTTCCGATAAGCAGGGGTTTTTTTGTGATCTAAAAAGCTTCATAAAATACAACCTACACTGTACGAGCAACACTGTCAACAAGGATTCTCTTCATATCTGAAAGAGAATATGCTGATTTTTTTTTTCCCAGGAGAAAAAAAGTGGTCATACTAGACGGTATTTGGATGACCTTTGGACCTTATGGGCCCCTTCCAACTTGAGACAGTGTACAATTCTCATGAAGAAACTACAGTCTCTTAACTTCACCTTTTTTCCTGCTTCAGAATAAACCCTAAATCAGAATGATCTTCAAAAAAACACCCATTATCCTATAGCCACTTGGCAGCACCTAAAAATGACCAGCAGCATGATTTGGCAGCACCAACCCAGACACTGCTAACAAACTCAGCTGAGAAATGCAGGTTAAGCTGCTGGTTCAGTCATTTATACATCCAGTTACAAAGAAAGGAGCCCTGATACAGCAACAGGAAGGTGCACGTGTTGGATTCACCTAGTCAAACTGCTCTGACTTTAGCTTGGCTTATACAAAGCAGAGTTAAAACATTAAATATACTAAGAAAAACAGGATTATTAACTCATTAGGACCACTTGCATGGTTGGTTGAAGCTTTCTTTGTGGGGAAAAAAAAAAAAAAAAGAGTGTTTGGAAAAAGTGCTGACTGCCTCTAACCCCTTGGACAGAAAATTCAATTTTTCTGCAGTCTGTAATGTATTGCATGTTAGACACTCAAATACTTGAACATTATGTTTATTTTCAATACCAGTACTGTGTTCTGCTCAAGTACATTTAAATAATGGTCCTTTCTGTAATTTCTCATTTCAGGTACAGTACTTGTGGCTTTTATATGGGATGAAATCTTTCCTCGGATATCCTGAGACATCAGACCCTGAAATCTGACAGCACTACATTAAAAAGTATTTTCAACCTCTGCAGACATGAAGCTTTCAGAGAACTGTTGACACAGACTTCCACATCACCTTTCAGTTGCATTTTCAGATTTCATGTTTGAAATATTAACTTACCACTTTGTATTCAAATACTAATTTTGTAAGTGCGTATTGGGATTCTGGGAATATCTGCCACCCTTTTCAGTTAAGCCATATGAATGTGAAGGACTGTTAAATACTGCAACTTTGTCACTTTAGCCATAAGTGCCATTTGCTGACCTTTATTACAACAGCATGCAAAACTAATTTTAGAGAAATACCCAGTCCTTTCAAGGTTTGAATTTATTGGATTTCTTCCCATAAAAGGCACCTGCAAAAAAGGAGCTGAAGATCTCTTATATTGACATCATCATATTCCTACTTGCCATATAAGTACCTCTGAGAGGAAGAAAGGCTACACTACTCCCTAGAAGAGTCTCCACAGCTCTATTCTAGAGGCACCCTACACCTAAACTGAAAGTCTGTAGGACCAGCGTTGTTTTAGTAATACCTGAGTGCAGGTAAGTAACCTCTCGCTTCCCGTTGGGAAGGCTCTCCCTCATCTTGGCCCACTGTAGATTGTCGAATGTTTACCTTGGTTGGAAAAAGCACCAGTAAAGTACCATAAAATTCTGTAGAGACACAAGTAAAAGGGCATTTTAGGGAACCCCCCCTACTTTGTATCAGAGATTACTGCTGCCTCTTCACATAGACACAGTATGTAGGGATGAGTCGTGGATATTCAATTTGTCCTTGATTTTATGCAGCTCTTATCAATTTAAAAAAAAAAAAAAAACCAAACAAATGAATCTGCAATGTAGGAGAATAAAATAAATAACAGAGCTAAAAACCACAGGAAAGCTACAGACACAAACTGGCACCAACACGCCCTTTACAGCCTCAGCTGAGGCAAACACCACTGATAGGTACCACCCTTGGAAGCTCTGTTTCTAGCATGAGGTTTCATCATCCAGATGATCCAGAGGCTGGATCATCTGGATGCAGCTTAATTTTTAAATATGCCAAAATAAGTTTTTCAAATTTAGGATTAAGTTCAGTTTTTCACTTTATAGTTACTAGGTTTAAAAGGAGAGGTGGTTAACAAGTTCTACAAAGATCTGAGTAGCATGCCTCCCAACTCAGCATCCAAGTCACCTTACAAACCATGTTCTAAGAGAAAGGGAATCAGATGGGGTTTTTTTCACAGTAAAATTATGAACCAAGTATTTAACAGCTACTATTGCCAGCTATCTTTTTTGCAAGAGTTTGGGAAGTAAGTATTTTCATGTAATTTCCAACTTGTTGCAATAAAATCTTTTCTCATTTATATTTTCCAAGGTACCTTTAAGATTGTATTTCCAAATGAAATCAATGAACATGCTTTACATACAAGAGTTCCTAACCATGACCCTGTATTCAGTCATTAAAATAATAATTTTAAAAAATTAAATAAAAATTTAAAAAATAAACAAAAAAACCCCAAAACCTGCTAATACACTGAAGAGAACTAGAACTAGATAACTGGATTATCATTCAGCAGTTCATACACACAAGTGTGTTGGCCTACCAAAGGAAATTGTCTCTGGTAAAACTCTTCATGGCAAGGACCATACACAGGCACACTGAGCCTGGTAAGAGGCGATCCTCAGAAAAAATATTTGCTTTTATACCATGTTCTGCTTCTAAAGCAGATACTTTGGGGGGTTCTAACTTCCCTTTCTTGCTTTACTGCTTTTTATACCTTTTACCTATTTTTAAAGTGTTCCATGCCTTATAGGCTTTTCCTCCACTTTTTCAACCTTATTTCTTATGGAAACAAAAAACCTTTCATAGTTTACACCATTCAATGTTTCCTCTGAGCCCATGAAGCCCATGGGCTAAGGTCTCAAAAGTAAAGGGTAAAGGTCTCAAAAATAAACCTCAAAGAGCGTAAGACAGGGAAAAGAGAAAGCAGAGACAAACCTACAGGGACACCAAGATTTGTTAGATTAGAGGCCCTACTTCCGTGTCATTTTGGAAGGCCTGCAAAAGCAAAGTCCTTAAAGTGAAGAGGTCATAACAGACGTGACTTCTCCACATCTGTATTGTTTATTTTGGCATAACATATAGTTTAAAAGAAGTTGGATGATTAACAAGTAGTTGCTCTATTTATAGCCACTAGAAGTAGAACATAAAATTAAAATAAAAAACACTAAGAAATAGACAAGCCTTAAATTGACTAAATTAACACAAAACAAAACCAACAAAACAAAAAGTAACAGAAACAATGAAAAATAAAACCAAGTTAGGAACTGAAGAATTTAACTATTTTTGGTAGGACAGACAAAAATAAGTATTTTACATTCAAAGCAGTGAATGCTTATGGAGTCCAGATCACTTACACATAGCCCAAATGCAAAGTTTTATTGAAAATAAAACTTGTCAATTCAAGTGTACAGTCCAGCTGCCCTGTGGTTAACTGTGCCCAAATGCCAGGGTATGTAACAGTCTGCAGTTTAGTGTGGAAAAGAACAGAAAGACCACACTGCAACCCTAACCCTAACCCTAACCCTCCTAACAAAAACATGCTCATATTTACAGAAATACATATATACATATGCATATATAGGGGCTAGTACAGACATTCTTGTAGAGTGCCTAGTTGTGTAACATGCTAAATACCTCATTTATCCAGCTATGGTTCACAACACTATTAAGACATCCCTAATTTGACTGGCATTCCTAATGAATATTCAACAAAGGGTGGTTATAATTACCACCTACCTTGAAACCAGATCACATCCTAATGCGCTAAGCAGGGCAGGACCACTCAGTACAATTCCAAGAGCATAGGGCCAGTAAAGAAAACTGTTCATATACCAACACAGCAATACCTCCAAAAAAGGAATCACAAGTCAACTTCAAATCAAAAGAAAACAGAAGTTTGTTATCAGACTTTCAATACTGGGGGGAAGTGGGAACAATCTGAATTTGCTGATGTTGCCCCATGGAAAAACACCACCCCAGAGAGACCATGAAACAGGAAAAGCTGCAGCAGGATCAAGATTTTGGCAATCTAAGGCCAGGTTCCTAAGTTTGGGATGTGTCAGACTAATTCTATCACAGGCACACTCTGCAAATACTCCACCCTTTTATCCTCACATCTGGGTAAATGATGAAAATGGCTTCACTGGAGGTTTTTTATTACAGAAGAAAGTGCTGAAACTTCAGCTGTTTGCTGAAGAAAAGAACTGAGAACTACAACACAGAGCTGGCTGTGAGATACAAAAATCTTAGTTTATTTAACAATGTTAACATTTAATACAAAGACACAAAACAGTTCTCTTTCTCCAGACATTACAGACTTTATTCCATCTCCTCTATGCCCAAACTCTGCTCTCAGAGAAATGAAAGGATAGCACTGAAATGATAAAGCCAGTTACTTGAGGGGCTTTTAATTTAGCTTTGCTTTTAATCCTTGGCCAACCCTATTTCCTTTTAGTTGCCACACTTTTATTTCCATTCTACACCACAGTCAATGAACAGGTAAAAAAATATGGAGAATTCCAGGACAATCTAAAATTCTGTTCTACTTACAGGTTTATTTCTGAAGTCCTAGAATTCCTACAAAGGCTTCTTTAAAAGGCCAGAGAGGTTGCTCAGAGAGCGAACCCATCCCTGGAAGTGTTACACAGCCAGGTTGGGATGGGGTCCTGAGCAACCTGATCTACTGAATGGCATCCCTGCCCATGGCAGCGGGGGTTGGAACTAGATGATCTTGAACTGGGATGTTCCAACCCAAATCATTCTGTGATACTATGAAATGACCCCGATTAGCCCCATTCAAGTGTTAGATGCAAGAGGTTTTATTGTTTTTGTTTGTTTTGTTTTTTTAAATAACCCCATAGTGGTCACAAATGTCAAACCCTGTTTTAAACAATTCTAAAAGCATTTATTGACCTAGATGTCTAAGCTTAGGTCATTAAGAAAAAAAAGGTTAACTCCCGATAGTCACTGCAATGCCTTCGGTTTTACAGCTTATTCTGGAAGTGCCACAAGAGGAATCTGAAAGACACAAGACACCCAAGTTTACTTAATTGGCATTAAAATAAAAGGATATTAACCTTCATAGAGTAGTAGCTCTCTGTTTTTTGCAGTCAGTGGACAGCACTTTACTGCAAACCCCCTAATTTTCAGAAGGGCTGAGCATCTTTGCCTTTGGCAGCGGCTCCAAACCGAGGTCAGCTAAGGACAGCATGTGCTTACAGCATGTACTAGGGTGCCCTGGCAGACCCCGCTGCACCGCCACACACAGACACATCAGTTGCTTAGGAACAATTACTGCAGCCTCGTCACGCAGCAGACAAAACACTGCTTCTTGCAAGAACACTGGAAATGTCCCACATCAACCATCAGCAAGTCTTCCTGGAGCTTCAGCGGGAGACTGTCACATCCCATTTGAGTAACGAGCAGCGACACACAACATGAGTGTCCCACAAGGGCAGAGCTTTAGAGGCAGAGCACCGCGCTGCTCTCTGAAGGGTCACCAACAAGGTGTTCCCGTGGATTGTTTTGCAGTTCAGGAGGTTAAAAGGGCTGAGCTGTTCCATAAGATCACAGCAGGCTCCCTCTCCGTCGTTATTTTCAGAGTGCACAGCCAAGGCACCCTCATGCTTGAACTTGTTAGCAGGGTCATTAGCACAGAGCTCCAAGAGTGTCCTTGTCACTTAGCACCTTCAGTTATATATTGCTGCCTTAGATCCTAGATTTCTGAACTTACTTAAATTACATCAACACACTGAGGCTGGCCGTCACTTAAAAAGGGCCACTGCATTCATGGCTCCCGAACTGCCACCTGGAGCAACGTCACTGCAACACCTGACACTGCACATGGAGGTCACTTATCTGCTCCAACAGGGATCAGCTCCTCAGCTCTGATCAGCACAAGCAAAAGACAGAAAGAATCCCTCTCCAGACACCTCTCACAGCATTAATCTCCCACAGCCACGTGCCGTACCATGGAAGGCATGGAGTAAGCAGCAGGAAGAATTCCATGTCCAAAACTACTTCTTACTGGGTGTATTTTGCGCTTTGCTAGAAGATCAGTCTATGACACTTCCACCGGCACTTTCAGACTCCTTAGAGATCTGCTATCAGCCACTAACTCTCCTTAATCCAGCTCAAGTTTAAACCAGGATAATAAATAAAGCACTCAAATCTGAATTTTTCCACAGCATGATTTTTTTTTTTTAATAAACCACGGACGAGAGTAATCTTGGAGATGGAGTCATCAGAGCCAAACTTTCCATTCACTCTCTAAGAGGTACTTGATCTACACCTAAAGGTTTTTCTTAAATTTTAAAGTCTGTCCTTTACCAAACTGGGTGGCCATCCAGTGGCAGGACAACCAGTATCTGGACTCTTTTGGAAGAACTCCTCTCTGTTCTGGGAAGTCCTTCCCAGGGTAGAAGTGTGACCACAAAAAAGTTTGAGCTCTTAAATAATATAAATACCAATTCAGCACCAGTGGCAGTGGTTGAGGTCAGTGAGAGAACACAGGACTACTCAGAGACTTTCAGAACTGCAGCAACAAAGAAAAGCAACAGAGGAGGAAAGCCGCTGTGCATCACCCCTCCACAACTGCCTTACTCAGGTACTGTGGCTTCTTTCTCAGTGACACTGCAATGCCTAATCAACTACTTTCCACTGACTTTTTTCAGTGTGTCATCTTCCTCTTTATGGCCCTTTCCTCCTTCCTCCTCCAAGCTTCTGGCTGCCTGCTCCACAACAATTCTCTCTGGTATTTCAAGTGGGATAGTTTGACACTCACTTTACAGTAAGGGCTGTCAGCCTCGCTTACAAGAGAGGCAGAACTGGGACCCTGCAGCACCGCTGAAGCACCATGTGCAGACTGTGCCCTTGTGATCACAACCCCTGCTGTGCCTGTGCATTTCCACAGACAGTCCCAGAAAAAGCTGCTCTTCCTCTCGCACCCAAGGCCATCGAGGAAATACTGGCACACCTTGTCACGCTAATAACAGGAGAAAAGCAGTACGGGTGATGGTAGGCAAGAGAGCACACTGGCACAACCACCTGAGCACGGTGTTGCCTCTTATGTTGTGCAGTCCTGACAGCAATCCCATCCAGACTGCACGGTAACTTTACCAGGTACTGTTTCTGCTCCGCTTACAGAGAAGGAAGAGATGGACTTGCAGCGCTGTGAACTGTCCTGCCCCCCGAATGGCCTGGGAAATCCTGCACACTAAGGGCAAAACAACAGATACTAAGGACAATAATTTCCCAGGGATGGCTCCAGCATTTGTACACCAGCATCTAAGAGCCTTTGGATTGGACAATTCTTAAATCACCTAAAGGGCTGATCTGTCTTCCAGACAGGCATATCCATGCAGGTTGCCTCTGCAGGGTGATGCCGGTAGGCATTTTGGACAGATCGTTGAACATCTTTCCACACTTGTGCTAACTACAGCTACCTTTTCCTTCCTCTAAATCACCATCATCCTGATATGATCATGAAACTAGGAGATATGGGATCATGTACATTACACAAATTACTGAGAGGGAAGGCTCTGTAGGACCGAAAAGCATTGCTGTTGGAAGTCAGAGGAACTTACAGCAGCGTACGTCCTCCTCAGTGATCGACTTCTGCGTCTTCAAACTGCCCGGCAACTACTGGTGCTACGTCCACCTCCATCCCATCTGAAAGAAACAGCCAATGCTCTGTAACCAGGCGGATGATGTTTTCACAGGAAAGAGAGCAGATGCCCTCTGCTGACAAGAGGTGGCAAGGACAGAAAACTCCATCGCTGAACTCCTGAAAGCGGCTTACGGAAACAATGATGTGCTCACAAGTTTCTGGTTTTGTTCCAGTTCTACTGGGTGGTCACTTAAAGACGTCACTGCTTCCTACAACCTCACCTCACCCTGTCTTCTTGAAAAACTGAAACACTGGATTTAAACTATTTCATGTTTTAAATGAAGCTTCAATGTAACAAATGGTGTAACAATTCCTTTGAATACCTCTAATTATGATCTAGCAAAAAGAGGTTAATCTTGTTCTGAAACCAGCCTCAACAATCATCAAGTTGAAAAAAAAGCATCTATGCTACAATGTCAAACATTAATGTAATTCTGAAACTGAGCAGCCCTGGGAAGACTTATAATTGCAGAAAACCAAGCAGCAGTACCATAGCAAATAAGATTAGGAAAGTAAACAAATCTCATGAAGATGACTCTAAGACATGTGACATACTTGCTGTTCAATTTATATTCATTTTCAAAATTTTGGGGTTCAGAAACCTGACTAAATTTTCAAAGGGCACTACTAAACTGGGAGTGTATAACCCAAGGTTGTCTGTACATTACATAAATTTATTCGAAGTTGCAGAACAAAGAGAATCTGTAAACAATGGACAAAACAGATAAGATTAAAAAAATCCTCCCTGTGGATGAGAACAAGTTAGTTATTATTTTGTTGACTGTTCTACACAAGCTGATAGCTATAAATCCACAACTGCGGCATCACTTTCCACCTTTCAAAAACATCAGGCATTTTAAAAGCACCGCAATTTATATATATTAAAAAAAACCAATGCTACTAAATTACTTCCCTGTTCTTCTCCCAGGTAATATATTGCTCCATTGAAAACAGGATGCAGAAAAGGCAAAGTCTGAGACATCCTTTTTTTCTCACCCAACAAAAAGAGATCTTACTCCTTAAATACATATTTGAACAATCAGTAGAATTAAGAGGCAGCATCCTTCATAAAAACAGATCTTTTTTTTACAACTGTTTCAGTATGTTCCATTGCTTCTGAATTCACCCTGAACTCTGTTAAGACAACTCTTAACTTACAATTTCGGGTATAAAAAAACCAAACAAAAACTACAACTCATTTAGAGTAGAAATTACTTCCTAATCCCACTGTAGACTGACAAGTTTAATTTTTTTTAATCCTAAATCCACTTCACGCTACCACTCTTTCAGGAAATTATACCAGGAAGAATCAAGAATTCTCAACACAGCAGTGCTCACTCTCCAACAGAGCAGCCCTCAGTACACAAGCTGGCTACCCCCTGCCTGTAGGGCCACAGGCATGTGGGTGATACCTTTTGCAGTAAAGTATCACTCACACCACCATGCTTGCTCTGTCCTTGCGTTTATGGATTAGCCAGGCTGAAGAACCACTGCTTTCATATCACAGAATCACAGAACGGTTTGGGTTGGAAGGGACCTTGCAGCCATGGGCAGGGACACATTCCACTAGTTGGGGTTGCTCAAAGCCCCTTTCAACCTGGTATTGAACACTTCCAGGGATGGGGCTTTCACAGCTTCTCTGGGTAACCTGTGCCAGTGCCTCACCCCCCTCATGGTAAAAGAAATTTTATCGTCTGAATCTCCCCTCTTTTGATTTGAAGTGATTCCCCTTGTCCTATGGCACCCAGCCTTATAAAAAAAGTCTGTCCCTATCTTTAAGTACTGAAAGGCCTCAATAACGTGTGCCCAGAGCCTGATTTTCTCCAGGCTGAACAAGCCCAACTGTCTCAATCTGTCCCCATAAGAGAGGTGCTCCAGAGCCCCTTGATCATCTTCATGACCTCCTCTAGACTCACTCCAGTAGGTCTATGTCCTTCTTATGCTCCGAACCCCAGATCTGGATGCAGTACTCTGGGTGGGGCCTCATGAGAGGGAGTAGAGGGGCAGAGTCATCCCCCTCGACCCGCTGGCCACACTGCTTTTGATGCAACCCAGAATATGGTTGGTTTTCTGGGCTGTGAGCCCACATTGCTGGCTCATGTCCAACTCTTGATCCTCCAGCACCCCTAAGTCGTTTTTGACAGGGCTGCTTTTAATCCCTTCATCCCCCAGCTTGCATCAATACCAGGAGTTGCCCCAATTCACATGCATCACTTTGCACTTGGCTCTGTCGAACCTCCTGAAGTTCCTGTGGGACCATTCCTCAATTTTGTCCAGATCCCTCTGGGTGGCATCCCATCCTTCAGAAGCATCAACTGCAGCCCTCAGCTTGGTGACATCTGCAAGCTTGCTCAGGGTGCAGTCAATCCCACTGGCTATGTCACTGATGAAGATATTCTTTAGTAAAACAAAAGCACTTCTTACCTTCAAACTCCCTTATCGAGTCCTCTGTTCTCACTCCAGCCATGTTGTACTGAGTGCTGACAGACTGGGCTAACATGCCTTCTAACCTCTCCAGAGTGGCCTGACCTTCTGCAGTTAAATGTGACAATCCTTCTTCGTACGTGTAAAAGCTTGGGATGTCACCTTGTTCTAGCTCTGCAAAAACAAGTTTGTGTTTATCAGACATAAGTTTAGGAGGGGTGAAGGAATAGGACATCAGCTGGGCAAGTTATGCTCAGATTAACTGACTGAGATAAAAAAGCTGCTTACGTGAGGCAGAAAATGTACACAGTGATGAGAACCGACCACACTGCAGCATGGGCACTAAACCTGGGCTAGCACAGCCACTAGGCACAGAAAAAGCTGCTGTTTGCATCTGTGGCCTTCTGAGAACCAGAACAATTCTTTTGCTGAATTCCTGTGATTTGTGACAGCTAAACTACATTTTCCCTGCAGATTTATGTGTTTCTATACTGTGTCTGCGACAAAAAGAATGTTTTGGCAACACGAGTAATAAACAACTATGACAAATACCAGGTGTCCAAGTGCTGCAGGGATTTCAAAACAAGCAACTGTTACCAACCACGGGCCTCAACATCGTACTCGTCCCCTTCGTAATCGTTGTCTGAATCGTCATCGTCCGGGTCCGGATGCAGAGCTTGGCATTCACACATGGCTGAAAACATGGCTTCCACTGCAGGAACACAGGGGAACACAAACCTCGCTTGTTTCTACACCAATACCCCAAAACAACAGCCAAGAAACCCTGGACCGAGTGATCAAAGAGATTAAGAATATTCCTTTAGCAGAACCACCACTGAATTCATATTTGAAAACATCATCTCACAAGTCAGCAGCCATGCAGGAAACAAGTCATGTTTCCTAGATCCCAGCCTGGTGCTTTATCCTCTTAACAGTACTTCTCTGTAATTTCATTGATGATAAAGGTTTATCCATGGACAATTCCACCTGTGATTACCCACTACAGGAATCCTTCCAGCATCTCATTCATCAGATTCTTAAAACTTGAATCCAACTGTAAGCTCCACACCAGATGCGGTATGACTGCTTTCCAGTGGTAGTGTTCCTAATGAAATTGTTGCTGACTCAAATATCACTGAATTAGTAATTTAAAAGACATTTCCCATACATGTTCTCTCCAAATGTATATAAGTGAGACTGTTCATGTCATGTATTTATACTCAACAGTCTCTATTTTAAAGCACTGGAATTTTCCTTGAGAAGCAGCTGCTTGAAACATTCCAGCTTCAAGCCAGATAAAAAAGATTTGCTTTGTTTTTTTCAGCACACAGGAATCAAGGAATTAAAAGAAGGGCACTGAAAAATCATGGCATTTACATCTCTGTACCCCACTGTCTTCCATATCCTTATCCATATCCCTTCCATATACCCATGACTTTAAACTAAGACACAACTCCCCACATCACTTACAGGCTGATTTGTCGTTAGGTACAAATCTGAATTCTGCAACTGGTTCAACATCGTCATCGCTGTCCTCCTCCTCCTCCCCTTCAGCCATGGGAGCCTCTTTTGTCTCTTCTTTAAGAAATTGAAATATTTAAGAGAAATGCATTTATTTAGTTTAAAAAAAAAAAGAATAAAAAAAAGAAAGAAGTCACATTTGTCACATTTATTTATTCTTTCAGGAACACACATGTAATCAAATCAGAAACCTGGACACAACCTGACAGAGGCACAAAAAAGCCCACTCTGTTCTCCCAGAAAACCCCATGAGACTCCAGGACTCACATGGACATATGAGGTCCTCTCACAGCACCTTGACAGCACTTGCAACGCACACAAAAACTTCTCTATTTATAATTTTACAACTTAAGATTTCTGTAATGGTCGCACAATGTATTCATGCACTTGAGAAAAATTGCCTGATCCTTATTAAAGCCAACTGTGCTCGTCCCCTGCCCCTAATTCACAATTCACAAAATTGTTACCATTTATTTGCACAATATTACATATATCTTTTTTAAAATCACATGAATTAGACAGATCCTTAACATTATTGTCATGAAATCAGCCACCTTCCAGTGTGGCCCCTCAAAGGGGACTGACATTCACAGAGGATCTCTACTCCATTTCCAATATTCCTAGCCAGCCAGTGAGATGTTGGAGGTAGAAAGTGCACCCAGAGCCAGTGACAACTGTGGGCAAGACAGGGTTTCCTGACTTCTGTGCATGAATAAATAAGCAACAACATGGTGTTTTACTTCCTGTGAATATAAAAACCGCAGAGAATGGCTGCAGTTCATCACTTTGGGGCTGGGGACACTGCACTGACAGCCTCAAAAGTGCATAACTGTTTTTCTACACAAGAAGAGGCTGTTCCAATGAGAGTGGCTTTTATCACATACAAAACTGGCACCACCAAGAATATGAAGATGCCAAAAAACTGCCAGTCAGTTGTCCCCAAAAATGTAGTGCGCAAAGGAAGCTACCCAATCCTTTTCCAACTAACACCCGCAGGCACAGCTTGTTACTGTTGAGTCCAGCTCTTTGTTTTCAATGGAGTCAACCTCTGAGTGCCTTTTTCTAAAAAAGGGGTGAGGACAAGGCATATACTCACAGAGAGCACAACAAAAACTTTCAAAGAAGAACAAAATGTTCTCTGCCCAACTGAGAATGAAGACTGCTGCAGCCAGGAAATCAGAAAGGTTTGGGTTTAACACTATTCAGCAGTTAAAACTGCAGGCCAGGGCTAGACTTGAAAACTAAAATCTACTTGCTGTAGAAGATTTACTGTAGGCAAAGTATATATATATATATATATATATATAAAAGAAAGTTTAAACACAAAAAAATACCACAAAACCCAGCCCATTAATGATTTCTAGATAAGAAGTAACACAGGATATCCGTATTTTCAAACACCACGATCAGAAAGAACTAAAAGCTAGAAACAGTATCTTTGTTCAGACCGGGCTCAGTTTACTTCAAAATATCCCAGTAAAGGAAAATGAGGAAGAAGAACCAGGAGGAAGACACATGTTCTCCTATTATTTGTAATGACAGACTGTCAAAGATTATTAGTAACTTGAGAGAAGGAAATAATGAAGAGCATTAATAGCCTAGAAATGGCTCTGCCTCCTCAGAGCCTTGTCATTACTTTCTGGATACATTTTAAAAAAAAATAAATGCCAGATTTTAACCTTTAACTATTATGACCAGTAGGCATGAAAGGGAAAGAAGACCTGCCCAAGAGCTAACACCCTTTACTCTTCAATTGAGATGGCACTTTATGACACCCTTAAAATATTAACAGGTCTATCATAAGAAAAAAAATTTAATTCATCAAAAAGAAAATCTTCATACAAACAATGAAACAGAAAGTTTGTTTTCTCTATATCACAAGCAAGAACAGTCAAAAAGGTGGGTTTTGTGGGCAATCTACAAAGATCCATTAAAGCCTGGTCACATGACCTATTGTCTTTTTTTAAGTAAAAAGTGCAAGAAAATGAATGAAAATTTCCAGGCTGCTGTGTAACAGCAGGAATCCATAAAGCCTGGAGAGGGCGACAACATTAATATAAATTCAATAAAGAAAAAATTATACCCATGCTGGAATCACAGGGAGACTGCAGAGGAACTAAACTGTTTAAAACAGTGTAACAGAGTAGAGCTCTCAGCATCTGCTGCTGTACACAGTCACATGCTGAGAGCAGAACTGTACAGAAGTGACTCCAGAAGAGTGCAAAGCTGTACTTCTAAGATAACTACACTTTGTAAAAATGAAAAAGAAAAGACAAGCTGTTACTCAAATGAAGCCTATAATTTTTAAACCCAACATTTACTCTTTTTGAAGAAGAAATCATGTCACTCAGGACAGAGCAGGAGCACTACGGAACACTCCGGGCATACCTTCAAATTTGGCATTCACCATGACATACAAGTGCTCCCTCGGGAAGGCGCTCAGGTCCCTGGAGACGGCATGTAAACTTATGGTGGGATAATCCAAGGAGAAGCCAACTCCAGAGTTTTCCAGCCAAGACAGGCGGCTAACACGGAAGGGATAAAAAAAGACACAAGTTACAAACTAACAGTTGTATCCATAGTACCTGACTGGAGCCTGCAGAAAAGCAAAACAACCCCGAGAGAGTAATTCTGGACAAGGCACTCTCCAGGCCTACACGGACCTGGACCTGCCCAAACAGGACTTTGCAATGGCATTAACGGTTGGCTGAGGTGAAAGAAACTTCTTCTCAAAGAATGTGAAGCTAAGCATCCCAAACATATCTTAGCTTTATCACATGTGCACTGAATGCTGAATTTCTCTCCTTATATCTTCATTTTCTCCTCCCTCTAAGTACCTATCATTCCAAAGACAGGTACAGTGGTTCCAAAGTGTAATTTATAACTCAAACTATTCAGTGTGGTTTTTCAAGGTAAGGAGAACACTGAAAGGAAAGTCAATATCACAAGTTCTAGAGAATTATAGCTCTGATGTGACTATAGCCTGGATGTACAAAAACAAATAGTTCTGTGATCAGCAGAGCTAACAAAGCCCGGTTATAGGTTATATTCCTCCCCTTGCAACTTATCTGTATAACCTCTGCTTCCCCCCATTTTCACTCTCACCCCTAACTATCCACAGCAAGAGACAAGCACAGGCTCTCACCACTGGGCGGCCGCCTCCTTCATATCAGAATGATCGACATCTTTCTAGCCAACAAGAAATCACACTCAAAATAGTTCCGAGTGTCTGCGATCAATGAGGTCACAGAGTGAAGAGAAATACTGAGGGGCAGAAAGCGAGACTTCCACCACATGCAAAGCTCAGCATTCATAAGCTTTTGTGGAAGGATAGAACCAATGGAAAGGTCACAGAAGACTCCTTGCCTTGGAAAATCTGGCTGAGAGCAAGAACTAGTGCAGTGGGAGCAAAGAATTTCTTTCCTAGCCTAAACTGGGCAGTCCTCAATGTTTACAGCTGCTGATAGAGACTTAGTACACGGATCCAGAGCCACACTGTCCTCCTGGGTGCCCAGTTCTCCCACGGCATTCCTGCAAACACTGGCGTTTTCTATTCACTACCAGCAAGTGACTCTGGTAAAACCTCTGCAAGGCACTCCAAACACGTTGAGAGGAAGGTGGCAGCCTTGTATTGTGCCTCACACAAAAATCAATTGAAAGCAAGTTACAAAGAAACTCAACATTACACCTCTTGAGAGCTGATACTGCACAAACAAAAGCTCCCGTATCTGTGACCAAACTAAACAAAACAGTAAACAAAGTTCCAGAGATATTCCTCTCCAACACAACACCACTAACAAGCTCAGGTGGGGCAAAAGCCTCTCCAACAATATTGCCCGTTTTATAAATGCTTCCTAGTCTAAAGGTTTTAAAAGACAATTCACTCCTCCGTTCTCATTCTAAATGACGATTTTGTTCTAACAATGATCTTCTAGTGCAGAATATATTATGAGTATTTTCCATGGTCAAAGAAAATTACGTTGCTTTAATCATCAAAGCTGTCTTCTTGACCTATACAAGGCAGAGAGGATTTAAAGGAGACTGTAAAGTGGTCAGATAACATCTTCCAGAATAACCAGACTGATTTCTGCCTAGTAAGAACATACAGTCTCCTCGTGATTAATGCAACATGAAAGACTTCACAGAACTACAGTAGCTAATAACAGCAGAAACCAAACAGCCCCATCCACTCCCCTGTAAAATGAGGAGAGGTGCCGTGGTTTTCATTATAGAATGGTTTGGGTTGGAAGGGACCTTCAAGATCATCTAGTCCCAACCCCCTGCCATGGCCAGGGACACCTTCCATTAGACCAGGTTGCTCCAAGCCCCATCCAACCTGGCCCTGAATGCACCACCAGCCGGGCTCCCTCGCCGTGCTGTTCCCTCTTCCCTCGTTTAAAACACCGTTTCGAGCAGGAACAGCAGGACACTCACACCCCCTGCCCCCTCACAGCCCCCCCGGGGGCCTCCCCCACACCCTTATCCTGCCCTTATCGGGCAGGTCCCCTCAGGGGTGACCCCACAGTCCCCTCAGGGGAGGCTCCCACCCGCCGGCCCCCTCAGGATACCCCGCAGCCCCGCCGGACGCCCTCAGGAGCAGCCCCTCACAGCACGGCCCCCGCACCTCTCGGCGATGTAGAGGGTGCCGGCGCCCAGGCTGCGCCCCGCCAGCAGCGCCTCCGTGTCCGGCTGCTGGTGCCGAACGCCGTCGGCCGGCGGCGGGAACCGCTTGAGGAAACTCATGGCGCCGCCGCCGCCTCCCTGCTCCACCATGGCCCCGCCGGAACAGGAACCGCGCCGCGCTGTGATGCAATTCCCCCTCACAGTCGCCGTGGAGCGGCGGGGGGGGCGCGGCGGGTCCGCCCGAAAGCGCCGCGTTCGACCGGGCGGACGTGGCCTGTGTGCCTGCAGAGCCATGCGGGCCGTGCTCCGGGAGCGCCTCTGGCAGTCCTAGAGTGAAGTTTTCGTTTTCTGGAAAAAGAGAAGCAAAGGCAGGCGCGGAGGCGGTCACTGAGAGCTGGAGCAACTCTGCTGTGGAGACGGGCTGAGGGAGCTGGGCTTGTTCAGCCCGGAGGAAAGAAGGCTCCAAGGACATCTTAGAGCCGCTTCCAGTACCTAAAGGGGCTACAAGAGAGCTGGAGAGGGAATTTGAGGTGGATGACCAGCACCCAATGCCTGATAGATGCGCAGAGAATAAAAAAAATGTTACAAGTATCTGAATTGCCTAAAGTGTATCCAATTGATTTCCTTAAGCATTGATGAACTCGGGAGCAGGAGCCCAATAGTACTATGATATGTACCTTCCTGGGTGAAACCCCAGGTTCTCACAAACACAAACCAAATGTGAACAGTTTTAGGTCTCCATCTTTCCCTTCTCTGGACTTTCCTAGTTAGAGTCTTGGATAGCAGAGAGCCAAAGCAATGCATTCTGGAAAAGAAAAGCACGTGAAGAAATCAGGGGGAACAAGAATATAACGTGGTTCTCCTAGGCTGAGCTTTTAACTATGCTTTGGAAAGCTTCTCAACCATGCCTACCCATTTTGGATTCTAATTATGCAAATAATTATTACTCATATAAATAACCACCTTGACTGAAATGAAAGCAAATTCCATGATGAAGTGATATTTAAACACCACTGGAATAGATTGAAAAAAAAACAAAGAGGCAATAGGAGATGAAGAAAAGGAAATGTCTCAACCATCTTCAAGTTTGCTGCATGAAGACAAGGGCTCATCTGGAAACAAAAAATTATGATTCATCCATGAACACAGGTCAGGCTGTGGCAGCTGGTGGAAAGAGATGCAAAAGCATGGAAACACCATTCACCACACTTTGTGGTTATAAATCAATATTCCTGCTCATGTCCACTCCCTGTTACCTAACACGACTGTCATATCAGCCACAGAGAGCCCTCATCACCTCTGTAGTTAACTCCAAATTACACAACTCCCTTAGGTTGTTAATTTGTAAGATTTCTGAGTGGTTGAATTAAGCCACTGCAGTGGAGCAATGGAGAATTCATTTCTCCTCCTGCATGCAAATGCAAGTCTTTCTTTGTCACATACCACTCTTCCAAAAGAAAATGGAAAAAAGGGTGGTTTAAGTCCAGGGAAGTTGGTTTTGAGGACATGGCATTAAGACATCTTCCTCACTTACACAATCCAGACATACCAATCCACTCATACCCCAGCACTGAGTGCTGCACCTAACAGGAGTTTAGAGCAGGAAGTTTACCAATGGAACAGAATGGTACTATTCGAAATGCTTTTCCTCAGCTGTAGGAGCTTTAAGTGAGTCAGGATCCACCCCCATACCGGACACCACTGGGTGCCCAGTACTGATTTAGTCAACCAGGGCCAGGTTCAGAGGCAATGGAGAGCAGCAGGTACCTTCTCAAGGTTAAGAGTCGCTTAGGACAGAATGCAGAACTTCTCATCCAAGGGAGCTTGTTTCTCTCCACAGCACTGCCTGACATAAGATGGCTACTTCAGACTTAAAATACCCAGAACCCATCAAAAAAAAATGCAAATGTAAAATCTTGGCAGTGGGTCTGGAGCAAGAAGATGATTTTCACAGCAATTTCTCATCACTACAGGAACATGCAGTAGCTTGACTACAACCACAGACACATTCAAAATAAAGGCTTCAGTGATTCACACAGAGAGAAGCCACCCTCTTCTTTGTTTCTCTCTCCCTGAATTTCTTCTGTTAAAAGTCCTGAAATATCATCAGTGTCCGCTGCCATTGCCACATGTCAGAACATCTGCTTCTTCAGTGCGTCTCTGCAGGTTTCCCTTTTTTGTTTGTTTTTTTCTGTTTTTTTTTCCCAGGTTTTACGCATCTCAACCTGAATCAATGAACCTGTCTCTCTGTCATTAGCACTACATGGAAACCTCATGGATGTCGCTGGAATAGCCTAGCTGGGTACGGTGCTGGCTGCAGGCATACTGGTTTTTGTCAAGTGACTGCAAGATCGCTATGAAATGAGATATAAAAATTATGTAGAAAATGGAATACAAACAGAAAATCATTGTGACTGCAAAAACAAGTCCATCAGATCTTCCCCACCATCAGCCAGAGCTGGTCAAAGAAAGAAAGACTGTCAGTTGAGCTGCCATAACAAAAGCAAAATAAACCATGAGCTGCCCGTTCCCAAGGCAGACAGTGGGAATGACACGCAAGGAACCATCACAGGCTGGAACAATACAAAGCAGCCATTACACTCTGCTTGTTTTAAAACTGAAAAAGAAATGTGTATGTGCGAGGCCCATTAAAATTCACTTGTATCTTCAATACACATTATACTTTGTACATCCAGTTATTTCAATTTTTTTTTATTATGACAATTTACATGTCATATTTATATGAAAGAAATGACAGTAGATATTATAACAAAACCATTATGAAAGAAAAGTTACACAATTAGGCCTACAAGCTATAAAATGGCTTCAGGCCCAGCTTATACACAAAGAGTTCTGACCAGACTGTAGTGAGAGACAATGCTGAACAATTCATTAACAAAAATATTGGCACCAGCCTTAACATTTTTTTTACTTCATTTACAAGGAATACAGTATTTAAACAGTTGTGTACTGCAAATCTAAAAACATTAGCTGTTAATAAACTGCAGTTAACCCTTTGAGCACTGAGGCCACCATGACTTCCATTTAAAAAAGTTTAAACGCAGCATGTTTTACATGCACGTGGTATTACTGGTGGGAGGGAAAAGACAGTGAAAGCACCACCCAATTTATGTGCAACAAGAATAACACTTCCAGTTTTTTCAACATATCTCCCCCACTTCCCACACACACAGTGTGTGTCCCCTCGGTCCTTTCCCTTTGATATTGCAGCAAGTCATGATTGAAGAGAAACTGACGAAAACCAAAGTTCAGGACTCAAGAAACGCAAGGGTTAAACTCTACATAAAGAGCTCAGCTTGTGGAACTTCACCGTGTTAATTCCTTAGAGAAAGAAAACAAAAAAAAAGAGGCCAGCTGTGAAGGAGACCATTTTTAAGGAACTCAAGATTTCTTTGCAAACATACAAACAGCACCCAGGAGTAAGACAAAACTGTATTTCATGGAAGTGTATCTTAAAGAGACCTGTCTGGCAGATTTGATCCAGCTTTCACAGAACATTGGAGGGTAACCATTCTGCTGGCAAAGGACCTGTTCTATGTTACCCAGGAAGCTGAAAACGCCTGATGTTTGTCTAATGTACAGGATCTGTGCCCATGTGAGAACCGCTGTGCACACCGGGAACAGTGACGTTATGCGTCTGAACCGGTCACATCCCTCTCCTGGCTGCAGCAGGAGGGCTGTGGAACATGGGCAGGAATGAGCAGCCACACTGGCATTGACAACACATCGATTTAATGCAAGTTGGGGGGAGGAGTATCATTTGAATGCATATAGGATAAGAATAAGATACTGTACAAGATTTTAGAGTCCATTAACGGGTACAAAACGTCAAACTAAACAAGGCTTACAGTTTTATGATTTGATTTCCTTTCCTACCACTACCCTGAGTAGCAGATTAATATCTATGACGGACTTTTAACCATTCTAACTAACGAACGGTGCACTGATAACTAGGCCTATTGCATGTTTTCATAGGACTTCATCCCCATAGAATCATTTAAGTCAAGCTCTGACAGACTAACCTCAGTTTAGTTGAGTGGGACACAGTAAGGGGAACAAACAAGAAAGCAAACCGTGCAGACCAATGTCCCCAGAAGCAAACATTGTCCTAATATTCTATAGACTGATCCTGATTTTTTCCACGTCCACATTGCACTGGTGGAACATTATCTATTCCTTCAAGGAAGGAGGAGACCTCAAGTAGATTTTCCAGTTACTCTGAAGGTCGGGATGAGAAAGGCAGAGTAATTGGGATGTTTCTCCTAAATGGAGACCTTCCATTGGAAATACAGTCTTTAAAGGGCAAGTCACAAGTAGTTTTTAGGCCTGTCTTGCAAATGGCATGGGTTTGCATACACATTTTTCTGCTCCACTTCCCTCCATCCATCCCCCATCTCCTCCTGCTATTTGAATGAGCATCCGAACAGCAGGAGCAAGTGACTCCGTCTGCACCCAGGGAACCAGTGAGACCGACTATACACAAAGTGCTGCAAAGTGCACAAAGTAAACCAACCGAACAACAGAGCCCCTCCATTGTTCAGCCCTTGGTAGCAACCTTTGGGGTTATATGTAGCAACAGTAGATACTTACAGGCACATATGCCCCCTCTAACTGCAGTACTGTCCCCTCTCCTGCTGCTCAGCTCAGGTGTGGGGTGCCAGCATTTACAAAATGATAGTCAAAAACCCAAGTTGTAGGACTTGCTTTTAATTGCAGTTGAATCTGGAGGCTTTACACCACAGATTCAATTATAAAAACTTACCTAGAGTGTTCTGTTCTTTCCCCCAGAACCTCTACAAAATATTTTTGTTTTTTTAAGTGTCATATTAAGCAATATACATCTTTTGCAATATACAAAGTAAGTTAAATTACTATGAACTGTTGGGACAATCAATTACCAAGCACACGTTTTTGCTGTTGAACTATCTCAGTTAGTTACATTTAATCTAAAAGAAGAGCTCAACAAGTGATGTGACTTTCTGAAGTGACTAGTAGCCCTCAACACTCCAATCTGCTGGGTGTCCAGATTCAGAAATAATTTTCGACTGGTAAATATTTCTGAAGCCAGAGTTCTCTGTTAGATCTCAGATTAGGAACTCAACTGTAAAACATCAAAAATTAGTCACAGAATTTTTCTTACATCAGTATATACCAGAAGGAAAAGGATCATGCCTGTTGGATTTTTTTTTACTTTCTGCCTTCCAATGTTTCAAGTGAGATATAGTTCCAATCCCAGCTATTAGGGAAGGGGAGGAAGAAGAAACTAACAGGAAATGTGGTCTTGATCCTGCAAATCCTTACTTCAGACAATATCCTAAGTGCTTCTATATGTGTATATATATTTGAAACACTTAAGGAATTGCAAAATTCTGCTCTTCCATTTCTAGAGTTTCCCCCACCATACTGAACACAATGGTTTTCCCAAAAAGTTACTGTCTTCGTTGAAGTACTTGATATTTTATATATATTTATATATATTTAAGGATTTTATATACCCACCAAATCGGAAGCATACATCAAATGTAAATACACAGCTAAGGGTGCACACTGCACATCAGAACCATATTACAAGCCTGTGAACAGCAACCACTGCACATGTACCAAAACCAAATTTCAAGGCCTATATATTGCCACTTTGAATGAGATGATACAAATCTCTTTGTTAGATCAGCTCTGGGGGCAAGCATTCCTGCCATGATTTATTTAAATCACTGTGTACAAAGTGAATTAAAAAAAAAAAACAGGTGCTATAAAAATTCCTCATTTACTTTTTGTAAAAGAAGTTTTTGAAAATACATGATTGGAAATAATTATTGGAAAGTTTAGACCAGGATTTCCTGCTGAAGAACACTGAAAACCAAGTTATAAGCACGTGAAAAGAGAGGTATAAAATGAACACCCTGACAATGAATGATTAGAATTATTAAACAGTTGCAGCATCTGGATACCAATGTAGTTCAAATTACAGATGTGAGAAAAATCAGAACAAGTGTACCACTATCACACAATTTTTCTTTTGTGAATATACATTTTTCCCCCTAGAGTTTCTTTGAGTAAGGTCTCTCACCAAGAGTTCAGACACAGTTCAATTAGAAAACAGAAGTGAACAGAAAACAAAACAAATCCAACTAAGTCATTAGCTCCTATGATAGGAAGAGTAACTGAGACACTTAATACAAAGAAATCTTGAAGGTGACCTACTTCATAAATGAGCAATTTAGAAAAAAGCATCTCGTTTCTCTCAATTGCTGCTAGAACAGAGAATCTCTTCATTCAAAAAATAATCAGGAAGATGCAGTAATTTTATAAAGTAATTCAACATGTAGGAAATTAAGCTATCAAAAAGTTGATTGTTCAGTACTGACCTTCCTACAAGATTTCAGCGCTAAGAGTTGTTTTGGTGATGTCATTTTCCATACTTAAATCACGACTATGCTCAGGTTTATCAGACTCAACAACCAGACAAGCACAAGACAGCAACCATGGTGAAACCCAGTTCTTATCACTATCACCCTTCTGCTTATATTAATGCACCACACTGGTTAATTGCAGAGTGAAGCTACTTGTGCGCTTTGTGTTGCTGACAGTCACACCAGTCCCCTGCAAGGAAGCAAATATCCAGGATCTATGCTGGTGACACAACAAGAGTCCAATCTTCCACCTGATTTATATGTGCTACTTAGGCACTCTTTCTTCTCCCAGTCAGTTATACTCAGAGGACTTTGAGTTAAAAAAGACAAAGCTTTTGGTGACAACCTGTGTGGAGTAAACAAGAGTTTCTTGAATAAACGCTTCGTATGTTCAGCCAATAGCTGCTTGTTCTAGTACTTCTAAATCCATTACGTTAAAAAAATTCCCTGGCCTGTTTTCCGTTTCTCATGTGGTTTGAGCTTTCTCTAAGCCAAAAGCTACCCCTGAAGATCCCTCCTCAAAGACATTTAATTTCTGATCTCACAATGAGCACAGAAGGGCACAGGAACATAAGGACACCAGGAAGACATTCCCACTCCGTAAATTTATGTACTGTAACACAATGAACAGTCAGCTGGCCTCATGTCAGAAAATGTCATCTTCCCAAATAGGAGAGTGTACATTTTCCATCAAGCAGGAGGCCCTAGAAATGAGAAAAAAACATTTTAAAATGGTAATACTTTCCAGGGCATTTTTTGCAGTTTTATCTTGCACACCATTCCCACAGATCTAAGGAGAAACTCTAGATCCTGTGGGATGAAGCTGGCTCAGGTACCAAGGGTGACTTCTTAGAAGACAAAAAGGTTGTTTTTGAGAAGTTACCTAGAGAAAGTAAAATTTGGTAACAACTGGTCATTTTTAAAATGCGACACTCCTGATACAAGCTTCAGTGCTCCCATTCTGTTTCCTGGTCTTTCCTGCTTTTACATCTCTCCCTAACTCAGTACTCCAATTTTTTTTCCAACTGGTGTATCCAGTATTTTCCTACATTCACAATTACTTGCTCACTAGGTACTGAACATTTGGGGTTGATTCTACGAGCAAGAATGTTTGCTACAGCACTGATCAGATACTAAAAGACTCCATCAGGCAGCAAAGAAAAATATGGCACTGCCAAAACAAATGAGAAACCATCGGTTGCACACTGTTGCTGCACAAGAATCAGTTTGCACTGCAAGTATTAAAAATGCTCAGCAGCTACTACCATGGACAAGTGGAAGCCGTGTGTTCTTACTTGCTCTAAAACACAAGTATATTAGAAATGTAGACGCACTACATTTATGGGTCACCTAAGCATAGCAAAGCACTGCAGTAGCTTAAAACGCTACATATGCTTTTAAGAACTCATTGTAAGTTTTTGTGGCTTTTCACTACCCTGTTTTAATCGTTTAACTGTTAATTGTTAACATGAGTAAGGTAGGAAAATATTTAGTCTTTGATGAAATTAAATTCTCATTTAGAGAGTGATTTCTCTTGTTTTTTTTAAATCACAAGCTTGCTTAGCACAGCAGATAAAGAGTGAGTTCCATCTTTTTTGCATCTTTCTGATCCTAGTTTTTTAGCACGATATGTGCACTGCTAGAACCCAAACGAGTCATGGAGTGGTTCTGATAGACTTCGTGGAGAAAGAGGTGGGGAAAAAAACCCAAGACTTTGAAGTCCAAAAGGCAGGTAATTTTTGGATCTAGGTATTCTAGAGAGGTATTCAGTAAAGGCCTAATGCCGGTTTTATTACATGAAAACAGAAGTGCTTAATGACTGACTAGTAAATACAATATAATGGAAGGGAATCAGGTGGGGCAGGAAAGGAGAACTCACTCCTCGGTGGCAGCAGCAGTTTTGGTGCGTCCATTGCCGGCAATGGACATAAACACCAGTCAAAAATCCAAATCTCAGAGCAAAAGGATTAATAGATGTGACCTTTTTGGATTTCAATGTCTGGCAGATCTGTCTGAGCTGTCTGTGTGCTGTAACATGTATATATGATACAGCCTGCATCTTAATCAGAGTAAAGAGAAAACTGAATGCCCTTGATATGCCCCATATTGGTTTGTTTTGGGTTTTTTTCTTCCATTGACTTTTTTTTTCCTCGAATAGAAGTTTCATATCACTTCATGCCCACTCAAAAGTTGGTGAGATGTCTTGGAGTCAAGCGTTTTCTCTCAGAAACACTGCCTTCTTGAAATCAGTTGGTCACATGACAGTTATTAAAATGTAAGAAAATTCTAATGGCCAAAGGCCAACAACTACATTCAAAAACCTGCTAATACATCCAGGCAGATAAGTAAAATCAAAACAAAAACACACATAAAACCCCAGACAGGAAACCTCCAAAAGGAAAACTGTTCCATTTGATTACTTCAATTTGAAGTAGATATTAAGGGCATGAATGGACCAGTCACGGTTTATTTGAAAATCCCTCCATCCTCTGATGCACTGTCACTCTGTGGTCAATGCTGTTTGCACAAACACATTTTGTTCAGAACACTCCGACGGATGGTGAAACTCGCGTGGCCAGGCAGCTACTGCAGGGTTCTTTTGTCTGTAAAAGGTTTGCAGCACTTACAGACTTACTTGACATCCAACTTACAGACTAACTTGACATCAATACGTCCTCCCACTAGATACTGTGCATCGAAGACTATCTGATGAACTGAGCATGAGATCGCTTTAGAGATTCATGGCTAGTGTGTTCCGACTGTCAAAAACTTCATTACAGTACACTTCACTGTACAAACACTTTAAAGGATGTTTATTAGGAAAGTCTGCAAGTCATAATGGATAGTAGAGTTCTTGTTTATGGTACCTTCTTGGCCTCTAATAATTCTGTTTGCCTCCAGTATTAAAATCAAACTGCTTCCATGAAGGTGATTACTAAAATGAGCTATGGTATGTTAACCTACAACTCACAAAATGCGACAGTACAGACATTAATTTTGCTTTTAACTGTCTGTTAAGTTGTAATCTAAGTTGTGAACATTTAAATATAATATATATCTCATATGAAAAAGCTAAAGCACAAGTGCTTCTGCACCACCCCCCTCCCATCCTCCCACCCCTTGAGCCAAACCCACCCCAGTTCCGGTTTGGGCCCTGACTGATTTGGAATGCTTTCTTAGGCCACCCATTTCCACAAATTTGTATGCACTCAGGAAATATAAAGTCAAAAATATACAAATCTCTTGTTGTTATAAGGTTTTTGTGAGTGAAATTACCCAGGACCATGGACTTGGAAGGAGAAGGGGGGGTATGAGAGGGAATTTACAGCAATTAATCTTCAAAGTTCAAAACTGGTCACTTCACAGAAAGACTGCAGGACTGGTGAAATTCTTGCTTCTAGAAAGTGATACTGTAGTGGAGAATTTTCTAGGAAAAATAAAACAGCTTTTAATAACTGGCCCGCTGGTATGAGCTACCGTGGAATAAATTAGCACAAAAATGGAAGTCTTATAACTGTTCACTGTTACAGACGTAATCAACAAGGTCAGTCACTCTCAAAAGTTCATCTTCATCTTCCTCTGGCCCTACTGCCTCCTGCCCACTCCCTGTCCCATTGGGTGCCAGGCTGGCACTGGCTGTGCTGTCCTTGGGGGCCTGGGTCTTCTCGCTTGGCTTGCCAATCAAGTTCTCAATGGTTTTCCCTGGGCTCTGTCCGTTGGTGGAAGGCAAGTCCACCAGGCTGTAGTCCAAAGGGCTCTCTACTTTCCCTACATTATCAAAGTCATCTTCGTCGTCGCTTTCTATCCGGTAGCAGTGCTTCTTGGGGTTGTCTTGAGGAGCTTGTGCTGCTGGCAGCTTGTTTGCAGGAGCGGGGGTTTCTGCGTCCTCGTTGGCATTTTCGCAGTTATCTTCCTCATCTGTCTCGATTCGATTCAGCCGCTTGCGGACAGGCTTCCCTTCCTCCTCCTCGTCCTCTCCTTCTTCCTCGGAATAGTCGTCTGTGCTCCGCCGACGTTTTCGAATCAATCGCTTCGACTCCTTTGTGGATTCATCATCTTCAGAGTTCTTAGATGTGTAGCTCTCTGGAATAAGCAGCAGACTTAGAGCCATTAGCAAATCTTAGTGCAACCTTTACACTTTATTCTTTATCTTTCACACTCATTATCGAGTCATCTCTCTCTCTCTCACCACACACACTTCCATCTCCTCTATGTTCTCCAATCAAGTCAAAACACTTGCATCCTTTTTACTTCTTAAATAAACTCCTAGAGCAGAAAGTACCAACAATTTGTTGATATTCTGTTTTCAATCTCAGCAGTACAGGAGGCTTTGGTGGTAGGTGTGTTCCCCTCTAGAACTGCTAACTCCATGCTGGGAATAACGCAGAACTGCATTCCTCATCTCACAGCATTTGCTTTATTTACAGCCTGCCAGAAATTGAGAACTCAAATAATGGCTGCTCCATCTTGAACTTCATACACACACACACACATACACACACATAACTGTTACTATACCCCTGCAGCCCCCAAATTATATACAAGTTCTTCCAAAGCATAAGAATGTTGCCTGTCACCTGAATTTTGCTGCCCTTTAATGGAAGGCTTTTTTTTCTTCTGGCAAACTGGAATATTGCCTACACACTGACAGCCTTTGCACTGATCTTTGAGGGTTTTGATGAGAAAAGGAGGAGGCTGAAAAATCAAAGGGCAAACTTAATTTGTTGTCTCCTTGTGATTTCCATTAGAAATCCATGTGAATTTTCATTTCAAAGGGTATTGTTTAATGTAGGTTCAAGTTGATAGAGACTGCCAGCACTCCTCTGTTTTCAATGTAATTACAATTCTAGAAATGTTGTTAAGTATTTTACGGTATCATGCAGGAACTGTGGGAGAGTGCTGGAATGGTAGTGAACGGTGCTGATTTTAATATGCAGAAAGGCAGCACCAAAAATACCTGAGGAAAGGGGATTTCATGAAGAGAAGACACTGTCAATCAGGCACTGTTTAAAATCACAAGTGCAGGCAGCAAAAAGCCACCATATAGTGGATTCTTAGGAACAGCCTGAATTGAAGTGTATGATCATGTTTTTGAGGAACTACAAACACTTGCATCACATACTTGTTTTCCCTCATTTAAGAGGTTGCTCTAACACTCTGTAATTTCGGGGCAGCCCATCCAAAACTGAGGTGCTCGGCCTGTCAAGCGTGGTTCGTCTTCTGAGGAAACCTGGCATCCATTGCAACCCACACTGCTCAGCATTTGGAAAGCTGGACCTAAGGTCTCATAAGGTGTGTGCCCAGAACCCAAGGCACCCAAAGTCAGTGGTTGCTTTTGTAAAAGCTAATTAATTATAAATCAAAAGCCAGTCACTCATGGTGTGATTGACATTACTGAGAGCGGCTTCTGCCACACTTAGGACAGGTTCTCAAACAGGGGATGGAATAAGTCTAAACCACTGGCACACACACAGTCAGGGCACCAGAAGCACTACCCTTTATTTTATAAAAGAGAATCTTTAAAGGTTCGTGGGATGGAGCTTTGTGACCTCCTAACAGAGAAGTGGTGAGACAGTTACATTAGTGCCAATTTCAGAATCCCAGCACTCTGTGCCAGACACAGTAAATTCAGACCTGGAAGTCAGATTAGGGACAATGAAACACTTCTGAGAAGTGACTCAGTTAACAGTGCATCATGAAGTACCAGTGGGCTATTTCAGAAAGAAACAGTTTCTGAGAAACATCAAGGAACTGAAAGACGATTCGCTGAAATCTTGGAATTATATACAGTTTTCCCTTCAGGCTAATGCTGACATATACAAGCTCCTGCAAACACTGCACTGTTTATTTTACCTTCACTATCTGAAGTGGAGAGCCTGCGCTTGTGAACTCTTCTTAACTCCTTCCCATATCGGACACTTTTCTGTGAGCCATCACTTTCTGAATCTTCCTTATAATTAACTTGTCTCTTCTGATTCCTTCTTGATCTTCTCCTCCTAGTTTCCAGGTAATCATCATCACTGTAATCTGTGTACTCACCACTCTCTGTACAGAAGAAAACAGTGACGTGTATTATTCCATCAAAGCAAACTTTACATTAAAAAAATTATATAAGCTTTAGAACAACACCAATAAAATCATGTGCTCTTCCAGGACAGACAGTCTCAGCCATTGTGCCTCATTATTCTGATCCATTCCAGATCTTCCTTTTATTACCAGTGTAGAATTGCTTGATTTTAAAAGCTTCTCACAAAGCCTTTTCCTGTTTCCCTCAAACTCTTCCAGGTTTCCTTCCAGTGTTTTTGTTGCCTCGCCTCTACTGGTGCCAAAGATGTCACTACAATTTCTGACAGTGAAAACAACCTAACTGAATTAGAGTTGATGGTGCAAGTTACCACTAACACTGGGAAGTCCATTCTGCTTTTGAAATTTAAATAAATTGTACTCTACTGGAAGACTTTTAAGAACGGGCAGATGAAAAACCACTGACAAGATGAAACTCCAAGATCTGATTTATAGAACTTAAATTAACAACAAAAATCAGTTTCTCTCAATCACAGGTTTGTTGAAAACAGAAACCATCAACAGAAGAAACTTACCATCAATCACAGTTCTTCCTCCACCAGTCTACTGCAGCTAGTGTCTTCAAAAACTAAATTTATTTACATCAGATGAAAATAGCCTCAAATCAACTTTAGCTGCTTTTCCACTGAGCTATGCCAGAGCAATTATCCCAAGATACATTTCTATACAAGTCTCATACTCTGTTCCTAACTTAGTGATTGACATGAGTCACAGATCAAAGTGGCATCCTCTTTACTTCCTAAAATATTAGAGGAAGAATCAAAGCAAGTCACCAAGAACAACCACTTTCAGAAAGAAATTCCATCTCTGGAGACTGAAAACAGAGCTTGCTCACAGGGCATCTGATTTCCTTAGCTCAAAAGTGGCTTAAAGCAGGATCCTGAGGGACAGTCATGAGGGTAAAAGAGAGAAACGCATAGTTAATGACATTTAGATACAGATGGAATGATACTGGAATCAATTGATTTTATCACAGGTGTATGTCCACCAGGAAACAAGCAAGTTGCTCTTGTACATTACAGAACAACCTCTTTATACTTTTGCCAGTATCTTTATGTAAGAGCTTATGATTAGTGCAATGATGTATTCAGGACAGGGAGAGAGCAACCACTGCAAGTGCACATAGCTGTCTTCATCTGTCTGTGCACAAACCCTCCTTTTGGAAACTAGTACTCCAAAGCAACTTACTCCAACGTGGTCATCTGTATTGTAGAAAGACAGATAGAACACTGGAAAGATAACACACACTACAATAAGTAAACACTCCAGTATAGTTAGTACCTTAAATTCACAATAAAAATAAGCAAAAATAAGTGCTTCTGTATGTGGCACTTTCTAGTCTGTGACTCAAATGAAGCAGAAACAGTCTTTGGAGAAAGATGCTGATCACAAAAAGGTTTAAGATACTATTCTCACACTTCAAACCATGGCAACAGAAAATGAACTGGTTGAAGGACAAGTAGAATAAAGTGAATTATTACGTTCTTCTGTGATGCAAGAGTCTTCAGTTACTAAAGATTTTAAAGATAATTGTAGGAGAGAGAGAGTCAAGGTGTTATTGTTTGCCTTCAAGTCAACCAGAAAACACAGAATGCCATAAAACTGAAAGTTTTCTTCCATACAAAGCGAGGGAAAATGTTCCTTTCAGAAGCTTTTTCCAAGGTGTTCAGAGGGTCTTCTAGTAGCTCTAAAGAAGTACACTTTTGCCTCCATTCTTTCTTTTCCCTGCAATCATGTGCCAAACAGGAAGGTACGGGGTAGCTGCAACTATCCACAAAGGTGGCCTTTAGAGTCATAGCATAAGCATTCATTTAAACAAATAATTACGTAAAAATGCCAAGAACCTAGAATATTGACAGCAGAACCATTACCAAAGCGCTTTACAGCAAAGATCTGACACATCTGACTTGATCAAAGCAAACAAATAAGTTAGTGTCAGTTGCAACAGGAAACTGAAATTTTCATTCTTCCTCTCTCCAGTACAGAGTATTTAATATATCTAAGACTGCTTATACTCACCAGACTCTCTGCTTGAATTTTCCTCAGAATCTTCATCTTCATCGTCTTCAGAGTATTTTTTCTTGGCTGTTTTCCTTCGTAACCGCCTGCTTTGCCTCATGGGCCTGGAGAGGTGTCGCCTGGATATGCGGGCGCAGAACTCTGAATCACTGTCCTCGTTTGATGGTGGGTCATCTTCACTTTCATCCAGATTTTCCTCTGATATAACAAACTCATCCTGAGATCTGTTGAAGAAAAACCACGGACAACAGAGATAGGTATTGAAAACAAAGGACTGAAATAGTACCTGCATTTTACAAGTCAGTGGTAAGTATTCTCTTACAGACAAAAAAAAAAAAAAGCACAGATCTTATCATGAGGAGCAAAGACCCAGAGAGAGCAGGCTGCCATCACTGACATGAGTTTCCAGCTGTATATTTGGGATATAGCTCTACAGTGCATGACATTACACAGCAGATTAGAATCGCAGGTGGATATAAAAACTCTGTCAAACCAGCACCACAAGTGACATTAACACAGGACAGACTCTGGAGTGTTCATGTAGTTCACTGCAATGTAATGTCTGCATAGCAATAACTGTGGTGGGGAAAACACCCACCATGTTCTGGCAGAGGTGTCCCTCCCTTCACAAACCAACCAAACTACGCAATTTCTGAGAATCAGAACATTGTGTCTTAACACAAAACTATTGCTCTTATGCACCTCACAATCTTAACAGCTCCATACCACTCCCATCATTTCAGAAGTGAGCCAAGGATTTTTAAAGAACTGTTAAGCACTGAAGGTACCAGCCACTTGCGTTGGTGTTAAATTCCAGAATGCCCTCAGTAGAGGATGGAGCTGAAAATGCCTGACCACACTTTAATAGATCAATGCACCATTAACTCTGCCAGATTTTCACACTCATTGATTGGAAATTTCCAGCACATGTAGCTCAGTTATTCAGGGTGCCACTGAAATGTCCTCAACACGGTCATAGGTGAAAAACAAAGCTCAAAATTTGCATCTGTCTTGTATAGATTTTCCATACACTTAGTAAATGGACTCAGTGACTGGTGTAAAGCTTTTAACAGTGGTGGTAAAGACCCTACAGCCTCATGCTTTATTATGTTTCTTCACTGAGCCATAAAGTCCCTCGAAAATTACCAAATTTTTCAACATCAGGAATTGCACAGACTGAACAAGGAGAAATTTTGTGCAAAATGCGCTTCAGTTAGCCAGAGCAATATTCATTTAGCATTTAAAGGCTCATGTGACACCTACTTGTTTTCTATAGCATAAACCACTTCTTTGGCTGTATTCAAACTCTATGTCCTAGTGAGCAGCAATCAAAAACTGATTTCAGAACCCGTCAAGTTCTGTACACTCTAAATAAGAACATTTTCCTCTTCCATTTCTAAAAACAGGAATTTTCAATTAAGCTAAGGATTTCTGCTCGACGGTCACATCAGCCAGAGAACTGAGCCCACCTGGCTCCTTCACTAACAGAACCCTTTAGTTAGGCCTCAAACATCCCAGTAACATTTCTAGATCATGTTCTGCTTAAAATACACATTGGATGATTTCAGCACATGGATCCAGAGTGCAGTTTTTCCAGTACAATGACGTTCCCCTAGGCCAGAAGGACCCCAGGGCAGGGGGTTTGGAACTAGGTGATCTTTAAGGTCCCTTCCAACCCAAACTCTTCTATTATTCTGTGACTTCTGCTGGCACTGTGCAGTGCCATCCCAGCACTGGGAACATCCTTCTGATGATCATTTCAGGGGCACTAGAGAGTCACAGAAGCCTGCAGTGGTCAGTGACTTGTGGAAGTTAAATTGCAGACCTACCCATCACTGATCTTGAATTCATCCTCACTCTCTTCTTCATCCAGATTACTGTCACTATCCAAGTCATTCAGTCGCCGTCGTTTCTTGCGTCGTGCTGCAGCAGCCCTTTGTGGTCGCTTGCTTTCCTTCCTTTCTTCCTCTAGGATTGTGGAAATGTCTTTTCCACGGTGACCTGTGATATTTGACATGTCTTTGCCCCTGCCAATGCCTGAATTCAGTGACACAAAGGAGTAAAAAAGAGCAAGTTTATTTTCTTGCTTAACTTTCTACCAATCTTTCTTTACATGCTCCAGCTTATTTTCTGTAAAAGCAGAGTATTTTTTTTGTCAAGCAAGACTCTGTCCAGAGCCTTATTCCAGACACACAAAGTCCAGCTGTGGCTGCTTGGAAATACTGAGATCCACGCAGAGGGTTGAGAATTGGTTACATTTATTGTATGGGCCTTGTGTTACACGCCCACAGACGCCTGACTTTCAGGTTGTCTGTGTACATCCACGAGCGGCTGAAAACTGGTGTCTGTAGGGAGATGCCACAGGCCAAACAACTGAGGGACAGTGTTTCATGGTTGTTTTCTCCAGGCAAGTTAAGGTGATGCAGAAGCACAAACCCATTTCTACCTCTCAGATAGTGCTGAAGATCTCTCTTTTGGTCCCCTGTGTTGCCCTAACAGGCAACAAAGAACAGAATTTTACTTTATTAATGTTCAACTGAGAAGTGCTTACAGAGGTGGATGAATATTGTTAAGACAACTTTGTAAAAACAAAACCAAAAAAATAGGGATTTGGACCCCTATCTTTATGGGGTCCAAGTGCAGACCAATTTATAAGATGGGGTCAAATGTCAATAGCACTGCTGCCATTCCAATCTCAAATCCAAAACTTAGGAAAATAATTTTAAGAGTTTTCTTGTCATGCTTATTCACTGCATATACCAAAACATGTACAAGCTGAATTTAACTATCAAGGCTAAATACCTTCTGACATCTTTTGGCAGCCTGGGATGGCCATTCCTAATGGAAATTATTTAGTTCACTTACAAAAATAAGTGAACTATAAACTACAAAGTTTATAAACTACAAAGTTTAAGGGGAAGGATTATATTTATTGCTTCTTATACCAAAATTAATTTGGTCTCAATTTTCTTATCACCCCTGCAATGTGAAACAAGTAACATCAGAAACATACCTCCTCCATCAGCTTCCTTGATATCATCTTCAATTGCCTCATCAATTGCCTCATCAAATTCATCAAACCTAAAAATAACAGCTTTCATTTACCACTTTGAATTGAACTCTAATTAATTATGAAAACATACCTCAAAATCTAAAGAAATAATCCTGCTTTAAGAAATCACACTGCACAGACAGTGGCCTGGATATATAATAAATTAACTCAGATAAATGGGCCAGATTATTAATAAAATAGGTATTTTTTAAAAGGTGTGTTTCTTGTTTCTATTTGCTAGCAGATTATTTACCATTGCCTGACTGTATTACTATTGATTTAGGTGAATAGAAATCCCCTTTCATGACATATTCCTGAATTAAACAATATATAATCTGAAAATTCTTTAACATCGTTTCAATGGTATTTTTCAGCACTAGTAATTTTTTCCACACCTTTTATCAGATGACATATGTTCTACTCAATCTTCAAAACAGACTTTCTGAGAAGCATCTATTAAAGTCAAGGTAAAACTATTCATTCTATCTACATTTTGCTTCAAAACTCATTTCACATAGCTGCTTTCTCCTCTTAAAGCTCATGGTACTCACACTTTGTGGATCTGCAACATCCTAAGCTGAACAGATAAAACAAAACATATTGTACTCAGTTCCTTGTAATTCTGTACAAATAACCTGTAATGCAATGTTACAAAACTAAAAACAACCAACAAAAGCAAAATATTTGAGTTTGTCCTCTAGCAACTTTTATAAAACTGCATAGATTTCTGCACCCTGAGTAACTCAGTTAAAGGGAATGGCAAATGGAGGAAAAAGGATGCAATTCTTTCAAACAGAAACCTCAGTTTGCGTCTTCAGTTATGAATTCAAATCTCATAAAAAGGGATTGTTACCTGTTCCACCAAATAGGTGCCTTGAGCTCCATCATGCAAAAGTACAAAATTTATTAACTATATAGGAAATAATCAGGATTATTATATAGGAAAATCATTTAAGTACAAGATTTTCTTCTCATTTTTTAAAAAGTAATTTTTTTTTGCCTTTTTTTGGTACAAACCACTAACAATTGGACAATACATTCATTAAAGATTCCATTTCTCAGTCATGAAAGAAAGATTACAGTTGTATTTATCTTGGTCCTCTGTAGGAACCTCCAGCAGAAAAAGAATAACACTAATCTTATACTCTGTATTCCAATAGTAAGCATAAAACACTTCCTCCTTTAAAAATGAGGTGATGGACTTCTGATGTCTTTATATTCCCTAAGAACAACTGCATGTCATATTCAAAGCAGCTTTACCCACCAAGGAAATAATACTGAAATTATTCCATCAATGAGATTAGTTCCACACTACTCAAACCCTATTTTCCCTCCACAAAGCTACAAAAAAACCCACAAAATCCCATCTCTTTAAAATGTGAGAAACCACTTAACACTGTCAAATCACTGCTAATAAATAACCGGAGCTCAGTCATGAGCTGACAGCTGCTTGTCCATTTAGTGTAATGGAACATAATTCTTCTGCTGCTGCTGCTTTATTTGTGGTGCAGGTTTTTGCTAACTTGCCCACTGGAGGACTTTAAGAGATGACTTGGGTGATACAAAGGGATCTATAGATCTTTAGAGAACCAGGAAGCTCCACAATACAGATTGGTTTGTAAGTGGAATAAGGCATTTGGCATTTATTTTCCCCTGCTGAGGGAAAGCACACACAGCTCTTAGTGACACCAGTGGGACTTCACTCGGACACATAAACCTGACACACTGATACGTGCAACATTTTCACCCATTCAAAGTTATGTGTATGATGTAGTCTGTAAGAAAAACTCCTATCATTTTGTATCAGAAGACTGATTTTTCCAGAACAACATTACTTCCAATAAAAATTATTGTCTTTGCACAACGTGGGTCCTGCTGCAGTCGTGCCACATACCCTATAGGTAAGGGGTTTTTTTCTCCTGGTCAGATGCTGCATGACCTGTCATTAATATAACAGCAAATCTATATAACCTTGCCTGTCACATAATGGCCCTTATAGGGATACTTAATTTCTCAAAGCATTAGTCTCCCTTGCAAGAGAAAGAAGAGGTTTGATTCACCTGCTTTAATTCACTCCAGAAACTGCAGTAACACCAAGACCTTCTCCAGTATTCCTGAACAAAGTACCATACACATTTTTATTTTTTATGCATGATCCCTTCACTATACCACGTCATGCTGTCACAACCACCAAGCATAACTAGTATTCAGAGGAAAGAACAAAGACACTTTAGTTGGACTTTTCTTCTAGATGTATAAGCGTGTGTGAGAAGCGGAGAGATGATTCAGAAAGAAAGCACCTGTATGCCTTCTGCTGTACAAGCCATTTAAACAAGCTGCTGACCTGTAGCTTATGCACTTCCGAGTTCTGGTAGATCTCCTTTCAAGCAGTTTTGATTTGGGCTTTTTGGAATCTTTCTTCTTTTCTTCCTGACCTTCAGGTATTTCTGGCTCCTGTTCAGGCAAGACAGAAGCATCAAAAAGATATATCTCCCCCTCCCTTTGTACTCACTGTTGAGTGATTCAGATATTCACACCATCTAGAAAGCTCATACACCCAACACAGCACATTTTGGCTTCTGCTACAGCAGTTCAGGTGAACACTTGCACATCTCACCCTTACTGGCTACATAACTTCCCAAACACAGAGTTTAAAGGTTCAGCCTACTGTATCACTGTGCTCACACTGCAACGCTGAGATCCCGCCTCGGATGACACTCCCAGGACTAGTAAATGTGTCAGATGAGCAAACTGTGGCAGCATCTCTATGTACTGAACACAGGGACACCTCTATACAGTGCAGTTTCAATACTGTTTCATGCAGATTAGTTTTATTATACTGTTTCCAAGTTATTAATTTAAAAGAAAAATAATCCACCCCCAGTCTTTATTTTTCAAATATTTCCTCCCAACTACAGACTCTTTTGCAAGTTTGTAAAAATCTGTTATCATTTTTCTGTTATCCAGAGACAGGGAGAGAAAGTTTGCTTTGTTACAGTCAGCCAGAGTGGAAAGTCTATGTTTAAAACAAACTGAAGTTTCATTTTAAACTGCACAGAACAGATTATATAATTCTGGATGAAGGCATTTGGCTAAGACTTCAAGAGAATTGCTTTAAAATGTATCTAAGAAGTGAGACGAGGCTGTTCATACTCCATGTGATTAAAAGCATTTTTCCTCTTCTGTCAAGGGAAACCATATAAAAGCATCTGTTAATGAACCACTAAATGTTTATAGTTTTTAATCACATGTGACCTTAACATCCAATTGTTGAAGGCAAATGCTATGCTGCTAAGAGATACTACATATTCCCTCTAAATTATAAGCCAGAAGTGTTTGTTTCCATCCAATCCAAAGGAAAGCTTTGACAACTAGCTCAGAGCTAGATAACTACACAGCAAACACCAGAGTTAAACAAGTGAATCCCACTTTTATAAAGTACTGAATATTGGAGCACTCAACTCAAACCCCAGTTGCAATGGGTAGGGAGGCCATTCTGAGATTGCTCACTGACAGAAGACTCTGTGTGCCATCAGCTGGCTCTAATAAACACCACAAAGCTCCCACATTTCTCTGCTATATTCAGTCTAAAAGGGCCTAGATTTATTTCTGACCTGCATACAGATTGATTTTTCTTTCCAAGATGCTCCTAGCACTTCTGACACACCACTGAGAAACTTCTACCCTGAGCAGTTTGGAAAATAAAACCATAATACAACATAGAGGCAGTAACTTACCTGAGGTGGAATGATGTTCTCGATACTGATACCCACATACACCAATCGCTCTTTTCTTTAGGAGAGGAAAAAAAGTGAAAATAAGCCTACAGAAAGACTGCACATATCTAAAATAATGCTGTAGTTAGCACCATTTGAAGCTCTTACTACGATTAGGCAGAAACATCCCAAGAGGATGTTCCAGTGAAAACAGTTGTTTTAATTGGGATTATGTGCTAATTCTCATATGATTACATTTTCCTGCATGTATAATGTAAGAGATTTCCAAAGAGTTCTGACAATCAACAGCACTTGAAGTGTGTGGGCACCACAGAAATTATTGAATTTGGGGTGTAAAAAGCAAGTAAAAACCAACTGAAAAATATTAACATTATGAAGATTATGTTGTCAGATCTGTAACAACCACCAGTCTTGGAGGTGCTGATAGATAAAATAGGAATTCAAATCACACCTGGAAAATTATGTAAAGACAGGATGTGATCCAAAACGGGCAAGTGCCAGATCTTAGATCTGAGCAGGAACAACCAACTAGTTCAAAGAATCTATTAAGTAGACAGATCCATAATGACAGAGTTGGATTTCTTCTCTTTGCGAAAACGACACCACATACTGTGACGTTTCAGAAACACTGCATTCAAGTATTTTTGTGCCTGAAAGGACCAACCTGTTTTAACTTATACATTGAACTGTTATAAAGACTGTAATTTCCTCTAACATTATGATTCTTCAGCCTTTTTACCTTATTGCTTGCTAAAATACAACATCATTAAGTTGGAAGGTTTCAATATTCAACTGTTGCATTGAAGTGTCTATTACAACCCAAGCTCATTTCTCTTTTTAAGAAACTTTACAAAAACCATTAAAAAATAAAAACTCAATTTTATGATATACAACATAACGCATCATTTCATATGAAGATCAAATTGCAAAATGGTTGTTAAACATCTGTTTCAGACACTGAAAACTGCTATGATATCAACTGTATGCTCTCTTGTCACTGTTAGATCATTGTGTTTTTATGCAACACTGGTGATTTTCAGAAAGCAGGACAAACTGGAAAAAGCTTGCATTTCATGTAATTTTTGCCAGCAGAATGTTTACCGAAGTAGGACCAAAAACATTGTTCTCTAGTAATGAGCATTCCCACCATAAAGCAAAGCAGCAGACACAGTTCCTGTGTGTCCTGTACTACTGCACAGATGGAGGCTGTGTGTAAACTGAGCTCACTCATAAGAATAGCTAATAGTTTCATTCCCAAAGCTACAAATTCAGCAGAATTGGCAAGCCATGGATAATTTTACCACAGTATGATCCAGATACACTCTGAAACAGTTGGTACCTGATCTGTCACTATCCCTGTTGCTGCTGCAGCAGCAAAAACAAACAGATTTGAAGGAAGCTTAAAAGTAGACACAGACTGTGCTTTGCTCTTCCCAGCACTGACTCACTACATCCCATGTCATATTATAATACCTGCCACAAATATAAGCCTGCTCAATTACTTTCTATAAAAGGGTGCCACCTTCTGCTGAAATTAGCCTTTTAAGATAAAATTCATGCAAAATTTTGTTTAATAATGCATACAGATGTTATTAAATTCTGCAAAATACTCAGTATATGTCCTAAAAGGTATAAACTATGCAGATTGTGTTTCATGTGCCTCCTTTTCAGGTCTGAAAATTGCAGATAGGATGTTCCAAATATTAAGGCTCTAGTTCCTAAATGCAGTAAATCCGTTTGCATTTAGCCTTTGGTATTGGCAGGGGTGGACACAAAATTTCATTCAAAGCTCCAACTTCACTGACTCGCTGCACCACACTAATTGCATAATCTTGTAAATTTGGCGAAGTTTAACAGAATCTAAAGCAACAAGACTCAAACCCCACATTGATGTGGATGACCCTTGGAGAAAAGTCAGTACCAAACAACAGTACCTGCGTTCTGCACGTTCCTTCTTTTTTAAGACAACATCCAGATCTTGTAGTTGTTCTTCTAATTTCTCACAGAGTAATTTCTAAAGAAAGGAAACACAGTGTTAGTTTCTTTCATAACCAACTGTTTTGACTTTGAAACAATGTTCAGACACTTCATTCACTATGTCTGTATTTGTCTGGAAGAAGTGTGAGTGCCTTGCTACACTGGAGGCTCCTCTTCGGTGAACAGGGCTTTACAATAGAGAGTGTCTTCCTAAAACACGTGTGCTTCACCATCAAGGCCAGGATGGATGGGACTTGGAGCAACTGGGTCTAACGGAAGGTGTACCAACCCATGGCACTGGGGTTGGAAGTAGATAATCTTTAAGGCCCCTTCCAAACCAAACCATTCCACATTTCTATGAACTGGAATAGAGACACATCCTCTCGGTAACTGGTATTTAATGTAGGAAGCAGTGTGCATAAAGCAATATAAATGATGTTTAGAATAAACATATTTCCAAAGTAGTACGTTTTTGCTGGTATTTACAACTTGGTCTCAAAGAAATTTGAGGATTGCACAGACATACATCATATGCATACACAAAGCTGAGTGCATACAGAGAGTGAATTCTGTTTGTCCCTTATCTTAATCTTTGAAGAATACATGAGTTTGTGGACAGTGCAGCATAAAACAGAGCTACACTTCAGAATCATTTTCTTACCAAATGTTCCATATCTTAGAACACTATTTAATACTCAAGGAGGCATATGTAAAAATTACTTTTAATGGATAAACTGTACCTTATTCCATGTTAATGCCCTCATAATACTATTTCCAGGGATGATCTTCACCCTTTTACCAATCTGTCATTGTTCATATTAAAGAGTACCTAACAGCAATAGAGCTAGGAGAGCTAGGAGATGCTCTAACTACAACTGTAGAGAAAGCATTCTACATATTCCAGATCATCAGTACTTAGAAATACTCCTCAGAAGACATAACTAAAAATCAATAACAAATACAGTCATATCACGTCATGCCCAATGTCACCAGCTTATTGTAGGGCAACAGCCCTTTTGGCAAAGAATTTCTCTAAAAGAAAGGAAGGGGGTTGAGATCAGGCAGGTTATTCTGAAAATGTGCATGATTGGTTTCCCATTAATTTAACAAGAACAGTGTCACACACACTCTGCTTATCCTCCCATGTACCATCCCTGCAAATCTTGCTACTTTGGATGTACATTAAACCAAACTGGACACATGCCCAGATACTTTTTTTGGCAGAAGCAGCTTCCAACCTTGAAAAGTGTTCATACTTATCTATTACCTGACAAGAACAACCCTGGCTTTCCCAGAAGAAGTGAACTATACCGAGACTCATTTGAAATAGCAGCTTTCTGTAACCAGCTTCTGAGCAAATGTCTCTGAAAAACGAATACTAGTTCAGAAACAGATGCTTGCTCTGGCCACTGATCCATCCCTCACTGTCCACTGCTTCTGCCTCCAGGATGAAAATGTTTATTTTGGGAAAAATTAAGACATTCTTCTTTAATACTATACTAGTCTTGAGGTGGTTTAACCAGAGATGGGAGATAACTGGTGTGGCTGAAGATTCCCATCTACAAGTCAGCAACACACACTAGCAGAAAAGAGAAAAGAAAAACAGGTCACAAAACTCAGTTTTACTAATGGACAGGAGGGAAAATCAGCAGTCCTTCCCCTCATCCCAGTCTATCTGTTAACAAAAAAAAAAAGATCATAGAAAGAACTTGTTAAGAGTCCGAGCAAACCTCCAAGACCACAAGCAAAGCTGTAAAGGAGAAGAGTGAAGTCACAGGAACCTTACATGCTGGCAAGGCGGGCAGAACCACTCTCCATCAGGGATTATCATCAACGGAGGGCGAAGGCAGGCTGTGTGGTATCCACTGTCACAAGAGTCACACAACAAAATCTGTGGAAATACATCATGAGTATCTTTTGGCATTCACAATAAGTAACAAGCTCCAAAACTATTTCCCCAGCCAACACAGAAGTGCTTTATACTTTGGACTGTGCCAAAACAAAAAAAAACCCCTTGTACCGTGTTTCCAGGGCCAAGAGTGATTTTTATGGGGAAGTTTATGTATCATGATTTTCCATTTTAACACCAGATTTCCTCTTATCATGCCCTCTCAGTACTTAGTACTACTGGGCTACATAGACTGTGTGCCCTTAGTGTAGAACCTGGTAACGCTTTCCAGATCCTAGACTAGGTGGCAAACTCCATCTGAACAAGATGGGGTATGAACTGTTCTCCTTGTGCACTCATATCCTCGTGCAAGAGACCTGGTCTTTTTCCTCAGTCAGGATAATTTTATCACCTGGAGAGTAGGGACAAAGCCTTACAGGCTTTTAGGGACATTCAGAACTAGGCAACGGTTAGAGTTCATACTTAATTGGGTAAAATTTGAGATATCCCTTTCCATAAAACCAAGGAACAAAGCTGGCATAAGCTGTGTGTGTATTTACTGAAATATTTATCTCTAACATTCTAAAGGTCAAACTTTGCCTCAGCTATGCCAGGGTATCTGTCACACACCCTAGAGTGGGCTTACTTTGTGGATTCATATCAGGATTGCACAGGATGGTTTCCCAAATAAACAGGAATCCATGATATCTACCACAGATGAACAGGAACCATAACCATGAGAAATAATAAAAGCTCACTGTGCTGTTTCTGTCTGGGATTTTGCTGTACTCAGTCCTCAGGGTGATGTGCAGCTACATCCAGTGAGGATGACCATAGCTGTGGCCATGTCATGTGACACTGGAAAGCAGACATGACACTGTTGGGGTTCTTTTTAATGCTATCTCCTCTGTATTTATTGCAATTGCAGGCACAACCTCAAAGCCTCACCCAGATTAATTCTCAATGGCCTTAATTGTGTTAATACCTCATAAAAGATATTTTTGTGGTGGTAAACAGAAAAAATAACTTCCTTCCCTCCTTATCAAAGGTAACTCACCTACTTCCGTGAGTTTACCAGCTAAAACCTAGAAAGTTACTCTCCTCTATGTACAGCCATCGCAAAGGCTAATGTGCCCTCAGACACCACCAAAGCCAATCCACCAAGTCTGACACAAGGGCCCACGGAAGCTTTCCCCAAAAACTTACCAGCTCAGGGTGATTGGGAAGGCCACACTTCTTGCATGGCTCATCGTCATCAGCGGGTGCAACTTCTTCTTCTTCCCCTTCTTCCTCTTCTTCGTCCTCATCAGAGTTTTTCTCGCTCTCTGAGTCCTCACTTTCTTCATTACTTGAGTACTTCCACCTGCCACGTGTTCGTGTACCCGTCCACCGAACTTTGCTTTTCTGTAAGAGACATCATTTCAAAGAAAAACAGGAAAGAAGCTCAGAAGAGTTTCTTCCCAGATCTTAAAAAATATTTGTCTCTAGAGTAAAGTGATTCATTTCAGTCAGAAGAGCTGCAGTAAATTTACAGCAGAGCATTTCAATGAACAGATTCTGGTTCCAAGATCCTTAAAATGCAACAGGATAAAGGGAGAAAAAAATTGCATCTATGTACAGAAAGAAATTTTCAAGTGAGATTTAAAAGAAGGAAGATAATTTTTTTTCTCTCAGCCCATTTTTATCTCTTTGGCAATGTAAACTCAGTAGTGAACATGGTAAATTCCACATTTAAAATTTCTGACTTTTTGACGATAGCTTGCCTCTACTCAAAGAGGATCTTTCTTCTCTCCCTCTGCCCCCTCATATAATTTAAGCCTTTTATATTACTTATTTCAGAAAATGTTTGTTTCTGAAATAAAATCACTGCATAACTTAGTGCATAACTTATATCTAGGTCTTCTTTCATATCTGTAGTTTCCAATTATTTTTCTTAAGTGAAAAGTGATTCAGTTGATACTTCTTTTTTGATAATCAAAGGAGCCTCCAACTCCCTTTCAATCCTATTTACTACCATATTTTCAATGAGAAACAGGTTCCAAATAAAATTCAGAAGGCTATTTTGACTTATTCGAAAATACTTTGTGCAACTAAGGTATTTTAGGTATTTTGACCGACAAAATCAGTCAAAAATGTGTTGCAGTGCAAAAGCTAACAAGACTTTACAAGTTGATATAAAAAGAGCACACTTTAAAAATACAAACTCATTATTCCTTGTTTCTCTTTAGTACTCCGTATCCAGAAAAAAACAGATAATAAATTGATAAAAGATGTTTATAAATACACAGACTCAGAAGCACCCTATACAAATGTATGTTTAACTTTCTGTGATATATTTACTTGATGTACTTTTAAAGATCTATGCTGCATAAACAAAAGTTAATCATGAAAAGAAATACTTCCACCCAAATTAAAATGGGTATTGCACATGAGAAAAGCTAAATTATATCATGAACTCACCACAACAATAACTTTGGCTTCACCTAGAAACAGAAGTCATAATATTTTTATTCTTCACCATTTGTTGGTTCCTTTTTAGCTTATGATCATCCTGACCAACCAGACACCAACAAGTAAATCCACAGGAGCTACAGGTCTCCTGTCAGCCACTCAGCCAGACAGACTCACAACTGATCCTGTCAGTTTTTAGAATTCTCTTCCATTGATTTGGTCTACTTAGGTTAGTTTAAGTGACAGATTTTACAAACTGGTAATTCAACAGATAATAGCACTCTCTTAGGGGGCGTTGTAAAATTGGTTGAGCCCACTAACTGAACTACAAAGCTAGTTTCTTATAAAAACTGACAAAACGAACATATTCTTCAATATTCCTAAGTGTATATCTCCTTATAGATAAGGCTGCCGGTATTCTCTATTCCCAGGTAATAAAACCGTATTACCTTGTTAACCTTAGAATTTGTCTCCTTCTCTTGTTTTTTTGCATCTTCTTTTCGTTCTGGTTTTTGTGCTGCTGGAGGCTTCTCCTCTTCCTCTTCAGTTCGCTTCTTCTCAGTCTTCTGATCTCGAGTTTCTGCAACTTTTGGAGTAGGCTTGGATATTCTTGGAGAGCGCCTCAATGTGCGGCCAACGCTGACCTCTTCTGGCGGTGTTTCTGTCTTTTTCTTCCGACTAGAGATCCTGATTGTTAATTTAATTCCTTCTTTTTGTCTTTCGGAAGTTATTTCCTTGTTCTCTGTTGCACAGATTTCTTCTTCAGAAACTAGCTTATATTTAAATTTGCTTTTAGGTAGTGGAGATTCCTCTTTGCTCTCTGCGGAGTCCTCTAGATTAGATGCATGAGCATCATCTAATCTATCTGGCTCTGTTTTGGCAGCATCTGGCTCTTCCTCTTGTTTTTCAGGGCTGGAGTTTTCTTCTGCTTTGTTCTCCTCAGGTAGAGCCGTTTTACTATCAGAGTCCTCCTTTTCCAAAACAGGTTTCTCCACAGTAACAGGAGAAGTAGATGCAGGAGGTATCTCAGCAGCTTTTGGAGAATCAGTTTTCTCCTCGGATTCACTTTTACTTTCCAAAGTCTTCTCATCAGACAGTGCATGCATGGGCAGTTCTTCAGAAGCAGATGCACCTGGGGATGTCTCCAGCTTCTCTGAACATTCTTTGGGAGGCAGTGGGCTGTCCTCTTTGATATTGGTTGCTGGTTTCTCTTCAGTTGTTTTGGCACAGTCTTCAGAGTTCGAAGACTCTTCTGCTACTGTTTCAGTAGTTGTGCTGTCAAGGGACTCTTTTTCCACAGGACTAGATTCCTCCTTTGAAGGCACTTTCTGATTAGAAGCCTCAGAGACCACAGCCCCAATCTCTTTCAGCACAGTTACTGAATTTTTCTCCATGTCACACGTTTTTATAATTTTACTAACAGAGTTCAGGGAGTCTGATAGGTTTTCCCCACTTTTTCCATTTTTCTCTTGCAGTGAGCTGCTGTCTTCCTTTGCACCAGCAGAGTGTTCTGACTTATTATTTTGTATGATGCTCGGGGTTATTTTTTCACAGCTAACCTCTCCATTTACTAGCACTTTACCATCAGGACATAAAGCAGTAATTGTAGGGACTCTCTTAAAAGCTTCTTCTTCTGGTTTCCCTTCTTCCTTCAAGACATCCTTTGTTGGAGTAACACATTTACACAGGGGCCCCTTTATCGGACTGTCATAGTCATCCGTCAGCTTGATCTCTCGCTTTTTAAGTGGTATTTTTGCCTGCTGGTCATTTTTAAGTTTTTCACTTTCTTCCACAGATTTCTCCATAATTTCTTGGGGAGTTTTGACATTAACACAAAATTCTAGCCTCTCTGGCTCGTGAACTGCTATTTTTTCTGAACAGCTTTTTACTTCCTTTAGGTCTTTGGGTTCTGTTTTGTTTTCCTTTACCTCTACTTTAACAGGCTTGACATTTTCTTTAAAGGAGTCACTTTCTTCTTTGACAGTTTGCTTTTCTTCACTTTGTTCTGAAGGTTTCTCTAATTTTACTATTACTGGCAATTTTATAATTTCTTTTTCTTCCACTTTCTCAATTTTCAGCATATTTTCATCTTCTTTGACCACAGGAGGAGGAAGGCTTTCTGATTCCACTGACTGTTCCTCCACCTGCTCTTTTTCTTCTTTGATTTTTACCTGATTTTCTGTTGACAGAGAAAAACAGCTATGAAACAACCAGGGGACCTACAGGATTACAAAGAATACCATCAAAACAAAAGCATATCTAAAAAAAAACAACAGCTCTAAGTCTCACACAAAGGAATCCTCTCTTGTTCAATTACTAGAAATCTCGCTTGTCTAACACTGTCATTAAATGAGTGGGCTGACAATTTTTAGCTGTTCAGTTTAATTATATACTGAGATAAAGCTAAATTTCAGAAGCCAGTAGCAGAACTCTAGATTTACGCTTCTTTCAACAGACGTCTCAGCCCCCTCTTCAGTAGTACCACAATACTTTCAGAGGATAAATAAAACCTAAGCAGAGACCTGAAGTCTCACTTGAGTTTCTGGGCTATTTCAGAAAACAGAACATAGTGTAAGATTCTATAGCCTTCAAGTGAAATTCCTCAGAGAAATCAGTCTCCTGTTTGTACAAATTTTTATTTCAAGATATTCTTAACTATTGTACTTCAACAGTTCGGAGAAAAGACATTCAGTGTTATGGCTTAGGGCAAAATTCATCCAGGTTCTTGGGTAATGACTACATCTCCTACATATAGACAATATTCTACACCCACTTCATCTACTGTTTTTAAAGCAAGCAGTGAACAGAAGCATATCTCAGAAAAACCTGCAGAGATTAAAGAATCAGGTTATTCCACTTTCCTAACTCAGTTTCAGATTATTAGGGCCTGAAGTACAGTTCCAGCATTCAGAATAAACCATATAGCTATTTTGTAATTATATGCTTAAGCTTGTTATTTGCCATTACCACAGCCTCTTGATACCTAAGTTTTTCTTATTTTACCATCTGATTTGTGTCAGCCAGCAATAGAACTAATTAGAAAAAGCAAATACGGTATCACTGGATATACCAGAGCAGCAGCTCCTACCACCTGGAAAATGCTTTTGCGAGCGTGCCATAACTGCAAACAAAAAGATTATTTTTTTTCCTTCTACCTTGCCCCTCTCAATCCAAGCTAGTGTAGCTTTTTTCCATGATGAGAGCTTCCCGAAGTGGTTAGAAATATACAGGGGACAGTACATGACACCTAACAATTACATTGAAGAAAGAAAGCATTCTAGAAAAGAGCAGTGAGGAAGAACTCACAGATTTTCTAGTATTTTCCAATACAATGCATGTATCCATAATAATCTCAGCATTAGTACAGCAGTGAAAGGTGCATTTATAAGGCACCAGAAATGGTAACATTTTGAAGGTTCAAGACTGTTTTTCTCCCCTTCATAGAAGTGATCCCCACTCAGAGCCCTTGTGAAAAAAGAAAAAGCTGCCTCTGTAAAGATCTTTGTCTGTAACAGTGAAAATGAGATATTTTTTCTGTGTCTGAATTTTTCCACCTTCCCTACACTTCTGTCTAAACTTTGTCCAACCATTTCTTCCCTTCACCTACTGCTTCCTCCCAAACTTCATTAAGGATCACCAGAGCCCCAAAACTTCTCCATACTGAAAATCAGCAGATGTTCTATAGCTAAACTCCCTGAACTTCTCATAAAGCATTTCATATATATACAAAATTAACTCAGTCAAAGCACAGGTTTTCTTAATGCTATTTGAGTCAATCAGTCAGGCTGGCAGAACACATGTAAGCATTGGGTCAGTTTGCCATATTTTTGTATGAACTAATTTAATGCTGCATGGAAAGTGGACAAAGCAAATAGGTATATGTTTCACACAGCAATATTCTGATATGTTTTCACTGCACCTTAGAAAGACTTTGAGTGCAATCCTTGGACTACAGGGAAGAAAAACGACAGCTTTTCAACTGAAAGACTCTAAGTAGTGCTCTGTGAATACACTGACAGCACTTCAATCACTGCTAATTAAATAATTCCATTATTCATTACATACATGGGACAGAGACCTGCTGGAATGATTTAGATTAGATATTAGTAAGAAGTTTTTTACAAGTGGGTAGGTGAAACACTGGCAGAGGTTCCCCAGAGAGGTGATGGTTGCCCCATCCCTGGAAACATTCAAGGTCAGCCTGGACAGGGCTCTGAGCACTCCGATACAGCTTAAGGCATCCCTGCTCATTGCAGGGAGGTTTGACTAAATGGCCTTTAAAGGTCCTTTCCAACTCAAACCATTCCGTGGTTCTGTGACTAGTGCCTAGGTGTGATTTTGCCACAATACACAGCCTAATGAAAGCACTGAGCCAGGTGAGTGTGCCACAGTATTTAGGGAATTATCTACAAGGCGGACATTCATTGAAATGTTTTCAAATGACTGCTCCTGAATTCAAGGTAAAGTAAAATAGTATCTGAAGAAGAGATGTCAATTAGATGATTTGGCTTGACTGAGACAAAGGCAAAATCAATACACAGAATTAATTCTGCAGTGTCAGTAACCATGCAGTTTGTGCTGGCACTTACATGCAGAATTAGATACTAGTAACGCCTATGACTGAAACACAATTCTGCAGGTGATTATTACTGCTATTTCTACAATCTTCTTTTACCGCTTCCACAACAACTCCAAATTTATCTAAATGTTTCATTTATTTCTTCTGTTCTACACTGTTTGTTGCATAAAGAATGCAAATAAAATGGCAGGTCTTTCTCTTTGGTATTCAGAACCAAGACAGGCCCCAACTAATTCCGTATACCCAATTAACTCATACACATTTGAAAAAAAACCCCCACACCTACTAACACGCTGTAACACTTAAATCTTGTTTCTGACTGTGAAAATATTTTCCTGTATTTTAACAAAATAATAATACGAGGTAGCAAAACTAGGGTAAAATTACTTGGGATAACAAGCTTTTAGCTCTTTTTCATGACCTGAAAAAAGATCAGAGTTTTGTAACATTAAATACTTCATGTTAACTGATACTTAGTAAAACCAATGCACAAACCAACAAGTCAGCAAGTTAGTAGACATGTGCAATGACATGATAATAAGGGAATAAAAAAGTTCTTTGCTTTGATCTTGCAGATCTTTTCCAACCTAAACGATTCTATGATTCTAATAACAACAATACAGTGGAGGTAGGTAAGGACAGCTTCACTTCTACAGTATTTTTGTATTTTTAATTGTTTTAACTTAATCCCAAGTCTTCTTGAAAAATCATGTTGATTGTGCAACATTTGAGGAAATAACCTATATGTGTCTGATTCAAACTCAAAAGCAAGAATAAACACCACACCCAATACTCTACTGAATTCAATCATGGCATTGCATGAGCAGATTTTTTTTCTTTTTCAGATTTTAATGTGGCTAGAACAAGAAAAGTTTGGCAACAGTCCAATGCCCCACAAAAACATATAATGATGCGTATTTACAATATTACATAAAGGGTACAGCAAAAAAAAAAAATTACCTAGGAAACAATTTGTACATAGCTCTCTTCTTATAAATAAATTCTTGTGCTTAAATATGCACTAAAAAGCTAAAAAAAATATTTATCATTTCAGAGGATTCAGTATTTACTTGATTTTATTTTTTTTTACCTTTTTTATTTACTTTTTTTCTTTTTAAAAAAAGTCCTAATCTAACACAGTAACTTTTCATGAAGCTGAAAAGTGTAACACTGCCACATCACAACATTTAAAATTTGAGAAAAGAAGGCAGAAAACCTTGTGTAGTTGCTTCTTCACCCTTTTTGGCATCTTCATCTTCTATGCTTGGACTTTCACGTGATGAGTTCTCCTGCTGAGAATTGTTATTTTTCAACAGGGCGGGATCAATTTGTGCTTTCAAGAGCTCAAGGGTCTCGGCAAGCTCATTGCGGTTTCTAGAAGTGAAAAACATACTGTCTGATAAGCCACTTACTTACCCCAAAGGGATTCATGAAAAATAAACAAACACTATCTCCTTAAATGAAAGCCACCCTGAAAAACCTCATAGAGTTATATAATGAAAACACAAGCACAGTGAAATGCTTGTCCTACCAGAATGGCTGGAACTTTGCAGTCAGAAGCCTTCACATTTATCCATACCAAAATAACATTATGTTTTTGGAAAGACCTTATCTACTTATCTGAACTCAATTCCTGTTGGGTCTGGATCCAAGCTGCTACTATTATTCTTGTATTCATTATCCTCCTGCCAATCGTCACTGATTTTTCTTTGCTATTTCTTTTTTCTCTCAACTGAGAAGTTACAACTTTTTGCTCATGCTCCAAAGAAGCAACCACACCATTCAAGTGAAATTTTTAAAAGCAGCTAGCAAAATAATTTAGACACTTTTTGAAAGCGTGCATCACACTTTCACACAGCAAGCACCACCAAGTTGTCCAGAAAAGTCTAGCTATTGGAGTTATGACAGCAAGAAAATGTTGGTGCACATCTGTATGAATGCGAATCTCAGTTCACTGTAATTCCTTTTTTAAACTGCATATTTAACTATTAAAAAACCACTTTAATGTATAAAGAATTTGAGCCATGATTGAAGAGAGTCATGGTTTTCATAATGGACTAGAATAATAAGGCTCTCACATTTCTTTTTCAAAGCCAATGTTCAGCAACTTTTTGTCTCCAGGTTTACAGAAAGGAGGTTTGCAACAAACCTCCTGAGATTCCCCCTGAGATGGGGAATCTCACGTTTTAAAACCTTTTCATATTTCTCAATGCATTACTGTGGCTCTGAGTGTGGAGTAGAACCCTGATTTCTTCCACTTTTGGCAATGATCTTTGGAGTCTATAATGCACAGAAGAGATATACCCCACTCAGCTCTTGTTTGTTTACATACATTTATTTTATTCACCCACAGCAGCTGTCTAGATGTAACTAGAAATAACGATAATAACGTTTAAGCCACTGATTTAAGCATTAAGTTTAAACTAAATGTTATGGTAGTAAACAACCCACAGGTGGTTTGGGTTGGAATGGACCTTCAAAGACCATTTAGTTCCAACCCCCCTGCCATGGGCAGGGACACCTTCCACTAGACCAAGTTGCTCAAAGCCCCATCCAACCTGGCCTTGAACACTTCCTGGGGTCAGATAGCCAGAAGTTCTCCGGGCAGTCTGTGTCAGTGCCTCAACACCCTCACAGTAAAAATTTCTTCCTAATATCAAATCTAAACCTGCCCTCTGTCAGTTTGAAGCCCTTCCCCCTTGTCCTACCAGTACATGACTCTGTAAAAAGTTCTCCACCTTTCTTGAGCCCCTTTGTGTACTGGAAGGGGCTCTAAGGTCTCCCTGGATCCTTCTCTTCTCCAGGCTGGACAACCCCAACTGTCTCAGCCTATCTTCACAGGAGAGGCTCCAGTTCTCTGACCATCTCCTTGACCTACTCTAGATTCCTTCCAATGGGAGTAACTGAAATATAATTCCCCCCAAACCAAATTTGTCCACTTGTAACTTTCCCAATAAAACTGAAGTTAAAGGAGCAAGAGTATTCTATTTTCTAAGACATTTAGCTGGCCAGTAAGCAATATGGAGCCATCATTCTTAAGAGTGTCTTCTCTTAGTACCCTTTCTATATATGCATTGTAGCTTGATTAAGCAAGAAAATGACATGATGGCTGTTACCAACGAATCAGCAAATTATTTCTGTATATGATTTTTCACTAGAACATAGATGTGAAGGCAGAAAATCCCACTGTCAGGAGTCCTACTCTGTGAGAAACAAAGAATTACTGAAATACATTTCTGAGCCCCAGTCACAAATAGTTAAAAATCCTACAAAAAAAAGTCAAAAAAAAAAAAGCAATACCTAACGATGCACTTCCATGTGGATCCATCCTGGTCATCCTGTTCCTCTATGTACATCCTGACGTTATGCTCTTGATCCAGCTGATACCAGTACATCAGGCCATCCTTGTCCCGACCAATGGGCTGCAGACGCATGGCATCAGCATCCTCCTCGTTAATGATATTCTTAAACTTGAGATTGTCATCAAACTGACATTCACAGAGGTACTGAAAAAGTGCGAAAGTAGAAAGACTGTTAAAATATCGAAAATGTAAAGAGAAAGAAGAAAATCAGCTAACTTCCTTTCAGTGTAATTTGGAACTTCTTTTTGGGCCTCTCTCTGTTGGATCTGTGTGTTAGCTGCAGCTATGTTTTTTCCAGACCACGTTTATTTTTTAAATGAGAAACAAAGTTGTTTGTTTTTTTTCTGGCCAGCTTAGAAAGCTTATTTTAAATTTTATTACATAGAACAAGCTCTCATTCTACATTAAAAGTCAGACATAACTTGGAAGCAAACCTGACAGTTTTCTCAAGACTTGGAAAGATTAAGTCCCATCTTTGTCTTTGGAATTCAGCAAGGTAACGTACATTCTTAAAAGTGTATACTGAAAAGACAAATAGCTGTTGACAAAACAGTAAGCACAAAACTCCTGTCATACAAAGTGTGAAAAATATGCAAACAAAGTGTTACATGCAGTTTGGGCCCATACCACGATAATGAATATCATGTCTGTCCAAGATCAGCTCTTTATTTAATATATGCACTTATGGTTCCATCAAGCTGAATTTGTAAGACATTTAAGCAAGTGAAGAAGCCAAATCTCCAAGATACTTAAGTGAGTGAGGAAAATGCAATTTGGAATCTTAGCTGATGAATGTGTACCTTCAGAATCCCCAGTTTGCATTCAACACTCATTTCTAGGTATCCTTTTTTTTCCATCTCCCAAGCCCAAGTGCTGTTGAATTCTTGGCATATCTGTCACAAACAAAATAAGCAGATTTCTAGGGTTAGGAGATAAAAGCAACTTTAAACTTTTTTATTAATAGTACCTTACTATGGTAACTCATTATACATGATCTCTTTGGGATTGCAGTCAGAAAGCCTCACACAAAAAATAAAACTGAGGTAGGTTAGAAAGCACTGGTGCAACTCCATGGAACAGCAGATCATCGAAGCCCTGATCACCACCACATTCTCCAAACATCTTAAATTAGACAGCATGTCTCTGGATTGGGAAGGTATTCTTGTCTTTGCTGTGCAAGTATCTCACATTTTGCTATTTCTGTTTAGAATATAAATTCTCTCAAGTAGACAGCATTTCTTATTAGGGTTACAGCAGTTAGCACATAAGCTGCCAGGGTCTCTTGGGGCCCCCTAAGTCCTTCAACTGTACTGCAGATAACAAATGCAACTGCTACTCACTCCACATGGTGGAATTATTATTCTTCAGAAAATATCGTGGGCTTTAAGCTGCTTGATAGATATTTTAAAATATTGTAAGTATAGCCAATTTCAATTTACTTAAAGCAAATAAATTCAACCACACCAATACGGAGAAAATGAACACAAAAAGAAGTGTCCATAGAGGATAAATATATTGAATCAGCATGAGCTCCAATAACAAAAGTGAAGAAGGAATTCCCTCTCCTCCTAAACGACTCAGGCATGCTTAAGACAACTCTCATAAACAGAGACAAGCTGCTCATCAGCTGAGGACACATGACAGGATCTCCAGTCAGTGAGGCTATGCCAGTGGAAATATCCGTCAGGAGGTGAAAGCTGATCACAGCTACACCTCCAGCTGAGATTATTTTGAAGTGTCACTGCTGAATGATGACTGTCCAAATCAACACACGAGGTGCTGCTGCCCTTCAGTCTGCAAGGATGGACTCAATCAAAACAGTGTAGTTGCCCAGTCACTAAATTTTTATTAAAAACAAGATACAGTCACCAAGCTACTTAGAAACCTGTCAATCACATCTGAAAGCATTTTTCTCTGGAAACAGCAGAAAAATAACCCTAAATTTTACCCATCGGAAGTACAGATCAGTAGATCTACCTGGACTCCAACCAAGAAAAGGGGCTGCTACACCTCCACTATCGCCTGGGCCACATTACTGACCCTCCACAATCCCCAGTACTGACACCAGTTCTTAAGTGGCCCAAAGGTAAGCCTGCAGTTAGATCGGCTCAGCCACCACATCATACTGTGACTTCAACCTACAACCTATAGAGAACACTGAAGAGCACTCTGGTCACAAGGGACCCTGCTGAAGAGCAGATTTTCCTGCTCTGAGGTTAAGGAATACTATGCAGGGACTCCTCTGATGCAAAGCCAAAGCTCACAGCAGGAGACAAACGCTGCCCGCTCACAGAATGAGATTACTCTACTTTCTCTCTCATATTCAACCACATAATGTGAAGAACACTGGGAAACTATATATCAAAACCCTTGCTCAGGGCATGTGCCAGTTGCTGTTCATTACTTACTCATTAAGTATGAAAGCCATAATGAGAAGCTTCATGTGCTGTGTAAGTGTGTGACTGTCAAAGCGAAAGCTACGAGACATCAGAGCTGATGAAGCATCTGTTCAAACTGAAATGACTACATTTTGACAATTAAAAACCAGATAATTGTGCTTTCTCCTGACAAGTACTGTCACAACCCTGAACTACACATCTCATTGATTCAGGCTCTGCTGAACTCTTAGTCTCTGCCTTCACTGATGGGATGTTTCACACAGATCAAAAACCTGCTGCTTGCAAAAGCAGCTGGCTAAGGGGTGGTCAGCACATTCCCACCCTGCAAGAGATGCTGGAACATCTCTCTCTCTCAGATATTTCCGAAGAAGCTACAATGGCACCCGACACTTACTATTGCCATGTTCCAAATGTTCACTTTAAACAACAAAAACAGGAAGGTGAAAGACAGCAGTGTCTTTCAGTCCCACCCACAACAGTCTGGGTGGGACTACAGATACCTGAATTCTAATAATTGGAAAAGACAAGTGTACCCAGAACATGCTGATTTTGGATTGAAGGTTCCAAATGGACCAGTCCAGAGAAATCTCATCTGTATAAAAAAGCAAAGTATGTTTGACAACAGTCAAGTAAAACATTTTGTCAGTTCAATGTGACTTAATTACATGTTTCTCAAAGAACAGCTAAGATAGTTCCTTGTAGCTGTTGGAATGTTTAGGACAAGCCACTTCTTTATCTTGGTCACACATGACCACATACATTCCCCATACAGAGGAGAAAAGTCAGATTCCTGGAGCCCTACAGCCATTTTCTCCCAGAAAAAGACGAGTGACTATGCTGATGACCTAACTTGGGTGGTTCACCATCAGAAGAGGGAAGGGAAAGAACTCCCAACTACCATGTTCACTTCCTATCACAAAATAAATTCATCTGTCAAAATACCAGCCATAGCTTAGAGACAATTTTTATCATATTCTTTATAAGCACAACAGTCAAATGAAATACATTCTATAAATAGTTGGTATATAAAAAAAAGACAGTAATACATACATGCACAAATATTAAGAAGATGTAAGTCCTCCACAAAAAGTTTCTGCCTAAATAAGAACACGGTCACATCTAGAATGTGTCAAACCCTGTTTTAGCAAAGCAACACATTAGTAGTTTCCAACAAAGGGAAAACAGGTCAAGTTTGCCTCTTAGAGTGTATCAATAATATGTGGAACAATACTGCTGGCATCAGGGAAGAATGCTCTCAGTGGTCGCACATCTTTTCAGTTTTTCCTGGTTTCTGTGACATTTCCCAATGCTCTTCCTTGTTTTTCTAAACTAATTATACTCCTTTGAAATCAGGACAATATTAGCATACCTTTCTAATTAGTTATAGTCAAATTCCTTTGTTCTTCAAGGTTACTTTGAACCACTGTCCAGAATAAACTTCAAGTTAGCTCTGGAGACTGTTAAATGAAGCAGAATTTATTAACACTTACTTGATCTTAACAGGGGTGTGAGGGAAGGTTTCCTTACCGCTTCCCCATCCTTTCAATGCCTGCTGAAGAAGATTTTCCAAACTATTCCCTCATAAACTTGTTTTATCCCTCTGCTTTCTCCTTACAACACAACTGGCAAGTGGCTTCAATGTGGTACATAAGTTCCCGACTCAGAGTTGGGTTTTCTCAGCTTGCTGCAATGGTTTTTGGGTTTATTAGGGAATTTAACACAATTCAGTAACCACAGTACTTGGAAATACACGAAGTATACACAAGTTACATAAATTATTACATAATTATTTTTTTAAAATATCATCAATACTTTACAACTGGGTAAGGGATTAGAGTTAATCTAAGGCTCTTCACCAGGTTATTCCCCAACATATTCCCAGCCCTAAAAACTTTGCCATCTTAAGGCTACACAGACCTCAAGACAAACCCCTGTCTCTGTAAAGCTTATAAATAGCACCTGAGGAGACAAACTGCAATTTTGCCATGTGCCATTATTTGTACGGTTATTACATGATGCTGTATTTGATACATGTTATTACATGATGCTACATTTGATACATGTTATTACATGATGCTGCATTTCTAAGCAAGATGTGATTGTGGCTGTACAGACAATAACAAGATTGCGATTCTGTGAATGGAAAGACACATGGAACATATCCAGAGGGGAAATGGCAACCTATTAATTTTGACTATTCATATATTTTTATAGTCTGAAGAAGTGTAAATTACTTAAACTGAAAACTATTTGCATGTGAAGTGTCAACAATGGCACAGCAGCAATTAAAATACCACGACAGAATTATGTAAAACAACGGGATGCTCTATTTTTACTGATGCATAACTACATCTTCATCTTAGCTGTGCCTTTCTGAGCATGCAGATGTAAATCACTGCAATACTTTCTTTTATTACTAACACATGCTAAAAGACGTCTGTATGGTTAGTTCCTGTATGAATATCAACCAAATCACAATAATTAAATCGTATCCAGACAAGTGATATACAAATGAATTGTTATTGTATAAATCTCTCTGCTCAATTTAGCCCGCTTACAGGCTACTAAATCTTCTTTCAGTGTCTTAATGCTCAAAACAGTATTTTTCATACCAACTATGAAGGTGGGCACTCTTTTACATGCAGAAGATAGCGCCTATTTTCAGAGATTTTTTTTTACACAAGCCTAGGCAGACTAAAAGTTAAGCTGGGATCTGATGCAACTACAGTCTGGGCACGCACATCAATGCTGGCCACAGCACAGCCCAAGGCTCACTATAATTCATACCAGGGATTGCTCACACATCTACTCATCATAACCATATTCCAGCATTGCAGGATAATACAACATGCATATTGTACCTTGATCAAATATTTTTCCCATCTGTCTGCTGTGACAGACTTCCCAATCTTTCTCATCAGTTTCAAGTGAAGCTCCACCAATTCTTTTGGAACTGCAGTATTAAGAGAGAAAAAGAAAAAAAAAAGTTGTTAAGTCTGGTGCAAATATTCTTCAATGCTAAACACTGAAACACTGTGAGAAATTCATAAATTTTAATAAAACAGAGAAACTTCAAGCCTGCTGAAGAGCAGCCCTGCAACTGAGAGATGGAAGGAAGTTAATTTAAATCACATGAGTCTTTTTGTTTATATTTACATTTAGGATAACCATTGCCCTTCCGTAAATTCAAGGAAACAGACCTCAGTGATAAATATGTAAAAAATTTGGCAGTGTTAAAACCACAACTGGACAGCAAGTACTTCAGTCAAACACCTACAAAAACACTACTGCTTGCAGCACACCTGCAGCTGCCTCCAGAAACCCCAAAGCCATATTCCACACTATTTCTGGAGTATCGCTGAATCCAAGCTATTTTTGGTGGGTGCATGGTATGGGAGAAACGTTCCAGAAACTCCATCCTCATCACAGACGTAGCTTTGCTCTGTACTTACTGTCTTTTGTACTGGAGGGGCAGAGAAGAACTCAAGATATGGGGCTTGAAGAACGGAGGCCAGAACTGCTGCACCACCACTGTCACAGAATCAAAGTTTTCCAACCAGATTTATATATCTTAGTGTACATTCCTCAGAAACAAATTCAACAGCTCGTCTTAGCTCACATCTGTGATTTATAAATCAATGTGGCACCACCAAGTGGCAAATCTGCAGAACACTTATTTTATAAGCTAGCGAGTAGGACAACTTTAAAAAAAAATACGTAACTGATGATTATTAATGTAACTCTACATTACGTTAACGTTCTCATTTCTAATTTTTTGAGAAAAACTTAAGAATTAACTTGTCAAGTATTTTTATTTCTCTACTCTTTGCATACAATTTTATGTTCTAAATGCATTTTCATTACTCTATGCGCACACACATTAAAACTTTCAAATCCAAGAACTTTTATTATTGTAATTTATGATTATGTTTTTTTCTGCTGTGCATTATTTGACAGAGGATAAACAGCTGGGACACCAAATGCGTTTGTACTAAACTTGAACACCACTGAAATGTTCTCTCTTTTACTCACCTATACAACATCTGAATACCTGTATGTATCTTCTCAATATTTAGCTTGGCTTCACCTAACCTCTGTGTTTCAATCTTACGCCTCTATTATCAGGTGAATACACTGAGCTGGAAAAATACTGGTCAGATGAAAATGCTTGTGTTGTTGCAGAAATAAATCATCACTCGTCCTGAAATTCTATACACAAAGTCCTTCAATAAATAAATACAGTCTGGATCCCCAAAACAGACCTCTTTTCAACATAGATAGCTCATATGCAATTCTAAACTAGCCCTGTTTTTCTCTTTCATTCCATTTATATTTAGTATTTCCACTACAATTCCATATTGAAGACATATAGCACATATTCTCCTTGCTTTTCCTGAAACTGATGCTTTCCATAATTTTGAACTACCACCTATTTTGAAAGGAACAGGATTAAAGGACTTAACCCCAGTAGGTGTCAAGCACTTGGCACTAACAAAATTAAGGACAAAGTGCTTTATACACACAAGCAATTCTATCAAAGTTAACTCATACAATTAAACATCACTTGTGTTTGTGTGACATGGAAATGAGCCAGAGTATTCAAAATCTTGCTGAATCAAAGCTTTTGTTCTGCCTCTTTTTTGTTTTAAACCAGATCTCTTTTTTATTAGTATATATTGATACAAGCCCTAGCTTAAAGAAGCACAGGTGATTTGTTTCAAATAATTCAATGCCTAGTCACCAAAAAAATCTCTGCTGGAGTGTTAGCCTTAGAAAAAATGGAGAACATTAAAAATTACAAAACCTGAGTAATTTGCACACCCTCGGGGGTCAGCACTTCCTGTGAGTTGTGTTAGAACCTACAGAAACCTCACTTCTTTTCACAGATTCAGCATTTCAGCTCTTGCATTTCTAGGATCTTCACGACGTATAGATGTGGTTACTTTTGCAATCTTCACAAAACATTTCAAACTCATTCTGTATTTATTACCCTTTCAAAATGCTGTTCACATATCACACAATATTAATGACCGGATTTTCACCAGGTCCTTCGTAAGCACTCAGAGGAATCACACCCTATCCTCCTGGTTGTAAGAAAGGAGGTGGGAGGAAACTGATGTCTAGAGCATGAGAAATGCAGCCTGACCAGCCAGTGTGCCTGACCTACCACAGGAGCAGAAGCCTATAGGACTGAGAAACAAACTCTATACTGAAACCAAAGTAAATGCAAATAATACATGGGTCACATGCAGCAGTGTACACCTGACTTGTCCAGAAATACCAGCTAAGGGAGCTCATGTAGGAAGGCTGAAGAGTGGTGGAAAATCTCTCCTTTCCCAGAGCACTCAACTGGTAAGGAATAGAAGCGCACTAGTAAACACAACTAACTATTCAGTCCTCTCAGAAATGCACTGAACCTGCATAACTTTAAATACTTCTGTTCAGGATACAGAGAGAATTCTTGACAAGAGTTCATTGAACTTGTATGGGACATCACTAAGGATCATTTTTACAACACTGTTCTGTCCTACATGTAACATACGAAAGAGAATAAATGAGATGTAATTATTGTGGGTTGTGCTGTTGGCTGGTTTTCGGAAATAACAACAGTAGACTATCACCTCCTTTGCAGAATTTCATCTCCATTCAAGTGGGACCTGCATCACCCATTTCAGGAGCTCACATAAAAATGTTTTCCATTTGTTAAAATTTCAAGTAAGGGAAGGAACAACATATAGCATCTTTCTTGCATAATTGCCATTCTGTGTAAAGTTCTGGCCAAAAAAGTGTGATGGAACACATACAAAAAAACCCGCTAAATATGAATGATCTTCTACACTTTTATGAAACTTTGATCTCTCTGGAAAGTAATATAGGAGCTCTCTAAAGCCTTCATAGAATATACTTAAGTGGTGAAGAAAACACCAGGACTCTGCACAGGGCTAATAGAATTTGTACAGCACTATTGTAAAAGAAGAACTGTTTCAAAGAATCGAGTATAATTAAACCACAGTGCCATCTGCTAGATATTCAAAAATATAGATTTTTCATAGGAAGAAGTCATGAGCCATGAAGAATGATTCACTCTCTATAGAATTACAAGGCTTCTGGTGGAGTTCAGTCCGTTTGTTAAGTCCTGCACTTTCCTGGAGGGCAGGCGCTTGTCTGGTCTTACACAATATGCTTTGAACACTATTCTGTCTACTCCAGCATTCCAGGGATCATCTCATACATCAGTAACACATTTACAATAAATTTGGGAACGAAAATTGAAATGGAAGAGAAAATGTACGAGCATGTGAAACCCCCATCATCTGGTTAGAAAAGCTGTAACTCTCAAACACCTGCACAACTGCAGATTAAAGACCTGGTCCTGGGTACCCATTAACACCTTCCCATGTAACCATAACCCCATTTCACCCCTACTTAATTTCCCTGCCAAAATGAATATGCTCACAGCTTGCCTAAACAAAAATGAAACAGATGAGGAAAACAGAAAACATAAATGACAAAGTCCTGGGTCTGGAGGGAGGATAGGGCGAATCTGTTATTTGGAAAATTATTAAAAATAAAACGCCCTCATATCAGAGCAGATCTTGAGAGCTGGACACAGAGAGGGAGATCAGAACCATGATGTACGCAGAGCACCTAGTACTGATGTGTATTGCAAAAATGGTGCCTCATGTCCTCCTCCAGGTATAGCAGAAGAGAACTCTGAACCCTTCATGCTGAGGGGATTTAGGGGAAGGGAACAAAAAGTAAAACTGTGGGATGCAAAGGCTGCTGGCAGTTTTCATGCTTCATGAACACAAACAGGTCCTCCCAGTTACACTAGTAAAGCCATTTTCCATGCTAACTTGTTTTGGCAAGTGGAAGCAAAAAAAATGACTCATAAGACATACATGGCAAATATTTCCATTAACTGTATGTTCTTTTTCATCTTTCTGCCTTGACCAAAATTAGCTCTGCATGCCATGATTTCACTGTCAAATAAAAACATGCAAACAAGTGTTCAGGTCCCTCTGCTGTGAAAGCTGGAAGGAGTCATCCTGGAGGCACATCCAAAGGCAAGAGCATCCACTCAGACATCAGTGAACAGTTAGTACATGGTCAGTGTGGAATAGGTTGCCAGAGAAGCTGTGGAGGTCCTGTTCCTGGAAGTGTTCAGGCCAGGATGGGTGGGGCTTGGAGCAGCCTGGTTTAGTGGAAGGTGTCCCGGCCCACGGCAGGCCTGTTGGAATTAGATGAACTTTAAGGTCCCTTCTAACCCAAACCGTTCTATAATAATTTACCACTTAGCCCATCACACAGTAGCCGTGCAGACAATTCCCTTTACAGACAAGCCCTTAAGCATAAATTTTCTCAAAACCAGTTGGCTGCATCCCTTACAAAAGGCACAAGAGTCCTCAATAGACAAGTGACCATATTTTCAGCATCTTTAATATTCTCCTTCACTTCTTTGTTCTGAAGTTTCCATGGGCAGCCTGAGGCAGCAAACACTTTGTCTTCTAGATTAGTTTCAACCACAGAGAAGTTTCTCATTTCTTTCATTACACAAGTAGCAAACTGAGGAAAAGAAAGGGAATAGTATCTCCCCTTCGGCACCAGCACTGGTTTATGATAACATAAATATTCTTCTCAAAGAACTATCTAACTTGTTTCTTATCTCAACTCTTAGTAAAAAGAAAATGGGAGAACCTTGTAATTGGCACGTGTTAATAACTTTACACATCATAGAGAAAAATGACAGCCTTGCTATGAACTTGCCATTATAAATAAATGAAAGGACAAAATCTCTAGTTTGAGCCAGGCAAGGAATTACAGTGAACCTCTGA
>JAWWES010000001.1:29350586-29363810 GCA_035583135.1 Lophotriccus pileatus
CAGTTGCCTGAGAACAAACACCATGTCTGTGGTACTCCTGTTGGCCCTGAAACCACACTGGCTTTCAGGCAGAAGCTTGAACTTGCCATTATAAATAAATGAAAGGACAAAATCTCTAGTTTGAGCCAGGCAAGGAATTACAGTGAACCTCTGACAAAAAACTGTGGCGATAAGGAGTTCCATCTTCATGCAGCAAGCTTGGCATAAGAAAATAAATTTGATGAATGTGAATTCTGTAGTGACTCCCAACATGAAGAAGTGGTAGTTCCTGTTCCAAAGAACAATCTAAATATCTTATTTTCTATCTGAGTCACTTGATGAGTATTATCCTAACAAGTTGTATGCCCGTAAAAAAAAGACATGGAGGAAAGGGGGAAAAAATAAAACTGCTCTGCCTCCTTAGTGAATGAAAAGAGCAATTAAACATGTTGTAATTAAACCGCAGATCAAAACAGAATGAACAAGTCACCAAGTAGCAGTTTTCATATCCTGTTCCTAGAAAGATTGTTGGCAGGCATTACAAACAAACAAACCATGCTCACATTTAAATGACACTGTTATCCTAGGAAAGTACTTTGAAATCTGGATGTTCAGCAACTAGAACATTTTCATACAAATATCCCAGTACCTTTATCTCTCTTATCTGTACAAATACTTATCAGGAGATTCTCCGCTTACCTGGACTATTTGGAGCACAGTCCACTCTAACACTACACAGCAAGGTTAAGGTTTTTATCTTGCTGATAAACCCCCTTCCACCCATTCCCATGTGAGGATCCCAGCACACCACCTCTTTCACTGCCGTTTGCAAATTAATTATGATCAACATGGACAGTGCTTTGAACCAGGACCAAAATGCTTTTTCCTCCCCCAGTTCTTTTAGTAAGTTGTGTCAGCAACGTAACAGACCTTGCTATCAGAGCTGTACTCTGACTTCACTGCATTACTCCAATCACTAACCCAGCACTGCCAAGTCCACCACTAAGCCAAGTCCTTAAGCCCCACATACACGTAACTTCTGAACACTTCCACAAGGGTGATTCCTGGACAGCCTGTTCCAATGCTTGACAAACCTAGTATTTTTCCTAATATCAAATCTAAACTTCCCCTGGCACAACTTGAGGCCATTTCCTCTTTCTCCATCACTTGTTACTACCTGGGAGAAGAGACCAACATCCACCTGGCTTCAACCTCTTTCAGGCACTTGTAGAGAGTGAGAAGGTCCCCCCCGAGATTCCTTTTCTCCAGACTAAATATGCCCTGCTCCCTCAGCCACTCCTCATCAGACTTGTGCTCCAGATCCTTCCCCAGCTCCACTGCCCTTCTTTGGGCAGAACCTCATCCAGTACCTCAAAGTCATCCTTATAGTAAAGGGGCCAGAACTGAAGACAGTAATCAAGGTGTGGCCTCACCAGTGCTGAGTTCACAGGGACAATCACTGCCCTGGTCCTGCTGGCCACACTGCCCTTGGCCTTCTTGGCCACCTGGGCACACTGCTGGCTCATGTTCAGCTGCTGTCAACCAGCACGCCCAGGACCCTTCCCACCAAGCAGCTTTCCAGCCACTCTTCTCCAAAACCAGAGCATTGCACTGAGCACCCTTCCCTCCCATTTTTTTATTTTACCATCTTCCTTTGTCCACAATTCAATCTGATCATGCTTGTGCTCTCTAATGCCCACACTACGATCAGTCACTTCCTCAGTATATGTAAAACTGAGATTAAAACAGTCATTTCCACTGTCACAGGCATAACTCCTGAAGCTGGAGTTAAACACCATACCGATATAAACAAAATCTCCAGAGAGCTGTTTTTCAGCAGCCCTTCAGCAGTTAGAAGATGGTTTAATCTTTCACAAGTCCCTTCTGTTTCATTCACTGGCTATTAAGGTTCTAGGAATGTTGGGGACTTTTTAAGCTAATATATTAAGCAACAGCAGAGAGGTTAAAAAAAGCAACACTGATGTTAGAATAAAGGATAAAATTCAGGAAGAAAAGTACGCTGTACTGTGCAATGAAAAAGAAATTGAGATAGAAAAAAAATTACCTTGAAAACAATGCAGGAAAAAATAGCACATGATCTATTTTAGAAACTGGAAATATCCCAGGAAAGCCTACAAATGAAAGCCTAGTTTACTCCCTCAAAAAATGTACTGAATAAAGAATAGGCTCCAGTCCACAAACTCAGGACATACAAAGAGCAACAGAGAAAAATCAGGTGGTGGCAGCAATATGCAAATGAGCAGACTGCTCTGAGAAACAGGTACTGAAAACATTTGAAATTGTCACTGATTGCCACTGTTCACAGTTAAATCATGTGCAGTGACCACACTGTGCATTTTAACTACCTAAAATTAAGAGCACCTGACTTGCTGATCCTTTATTTGTGCATATGCAAACACCTGCCTCTGAAGCTGCTGGGACCACAGCCTATAAAAGCAATGACACGGCCAAACAGGTATCTTTCATTCTCGACAGCATAAATCAGGAAACAAAATCTTCTAAAATGGCTCCAGGACTCTTGCCTGCTGAGGCATTTCAGTCTCCAAAACAACCAAGACTTTTACACCATGAACAAAAAAAATCCTCCTCATTTCCTTCATTGGCCCTAACGTGAGTAATTATAATTCTCAAATAAAGAGTCATCACAAAGACAACGCTTTTACAGTGGACTTTGGAGTCCTTCACAGCTCCTCAGTGCAACTATTATCTCCATAGCTTTCCGATACAGTGGGATAAATCCACTTCAGAGAAATTTTAGTACCTTGTTTTTTTTCCCCACTGGAAGAAGACGCAGGCAGGGACAAACTGCAGTGGGTGGCATCATCATGCCCAGTTCAGGCACTGGGAGTCAGCCTTTGGAGCATCTTGCAGAATACACTTACCCACCCGCAGCGAGGCAAAAAGATGTAAGGTGACCTGTTTTGCCTGTATTAGGCACCAAGGTGTCTTACAGAAAGCACAAGCAGAGTTAGGAGCCCTAACAAAAAAAAAGCAGCAGGCTTGTAAAAAAGGTTGGTCCAACCCTGTAATAAGAAATGCTGAAGAGGCACACATTCGGATGTGCAACCCCTCTCCAGAAATACTGGTAGCAAAAGGAGGATTTACATCCAGACCTGAGTCTGGATTGAGACACTTACCGGCCATTTCAATATAACAGAAGCTCACACTTGATGGAAAGGATGTAAGCAAAAGAAGTTGAGATGGCAGTGCTCACCTTGTTCACCTTCTGATCTAATGCTAAGTAGTTACACAGCTGTTCAAGAAGTGGTAAAATTTGATTTAGTGTCTTCATTCACTCTTAGAAGGATCAAAATTACAACACCCTCAAAGAGAAATAAAATTCAAGGGACCAAAGACAGGAGAAGAGTCTAATTCCTGTCAAAAGGAGCCTAAGCTTTTGTCCCTACACTGAGCTCCTTAAGGTATTTTTCCATTAAAAAAACAGGAAAGGGCAGCAGTATAGCAGAAGGTTTCATCTAGGCAAATTTACACCTGAGCTAATTCCATATAATCCACTTACAGCCCACAGAGAGAAACACACTTTCAGGAAGAGTCAGCTCATCCTAAAGGAAAATATCTGAGCTCTGCTAAATACCTTTGGAGAGATTAATTCTGTTGTAGAGTGTCTGGCAACTTCGTCCAGTGCAAACCCACGTATGCAAGGTCTTGGGGGAAGGTGGTGAAGATACAGGAGTGTTACCAGTTACAGAGGGGGTACCCTTATCTAAACTATAACGCTCCCTGTTAGACACAGAATTACCATTGCAGACCTCACCTTACTTCATGCAGTTTATCCATGCACAGACATTTCTGGCAGACAAAATCAAACATCTAAGCATGGCAGCATTTAACTTCACATGACAGAGCTTATATCATGCTATGTTAAAATAAAGTATCCTTAGAGCACTGAAGTAAGTGAAAGTCAAGACTAAACACATAAAGTTGTATACATCAGTAGTTAAGTAGCCTTCGGCTTTATTTACTTTTATTCACATAACAAACATAATGAGCTTCTTTTAATGTGTTATGTTAGAGGACAAGTTGAATGAAAGTCCTTTTTTAGTTCATTATACAAAAACAAGGACAATTTTTTTTTTAATCTCTTACTTCTAGTTACTAGAAACACCAATCCGATGTCGATTTTGCTAAATTTCCCAGGTACTGTCTGAGTGTTAACATTAACAGCATTAACAGGAGAAGGATGTTAATTACACTAAAAAATCACTTTCTTCCACATCTCTCACCTGAATAAGAAGGTAATATTAAAAAATTTAGAGCAAGTTGCATAAAAATTGCTTTTCTAAAACCAGTTTCATTACCATTACTGAGGACATCATTCTTCAGTCTTCAGCAGGGCAAAAAAACCCAACCAATCAACCAACCAAACCAAAAAAACCTTCCACAAATACTTGTCCTTTTTCATGTATCAGATGAGATCTACTGCAAAGACATTTCTGTCCTTTTTCGGGTCTAATCTGTTGGTTTCTCTAGTCACCAACAATCCAACCTGCACTTCAAGTAAGTCTCACTTATATGCTGGGATTCACCATTTCATCTTGCATTTACCAACAACTTTACTGAACAACAGTAACCGACAAATATTTCTTGGTACTTTCTCTGTAACTGCTAAATATTGCAGACACCTCTTCTTGAAAACCTAGTCTTGCAAACTTGTAATATTTTAAATAATAAATATTTTTCATTTTCTGGACCCTAAAGAAGTGCAAGGATATAACCATTAAACAAAGATGTATATTTTCTATTTTTCAAAACATCCAGCAGTGACTAACTCATGTAGAAAAATTTGAGTACTACCCATTAAGCATTTGGTATTTGACAAACAGCAGCATTATGTGAACAAGAGGTTTTTTTAAGGATCAGCATAAGCAAACTTTGAAGGTAAAGCCAACACAAGTCATTCTGCAATGCATAACACACTTCCCCATCAGATGGAAATAAGTAACTGCATGTTTGTTCTACTCTAAGGCAATATCAGTTCATTAGTCTGTCAGCAGTGCAAGTGAAAAATGAAAATAGTTTTTAAAAATATTCAATATCTAGAATGAGATACGTTCCATCTCAGAGACTTGGGCAAAACAGTCTTAAGGAAGCAATATTTCTAGCAGCTGACAAAGATTTCCATGAAAGGTGGCAGTCATACAGCTGGATGAAAGTCATTCTACAGATGAATTCATGATAACAAATGAAAAATTTTACTACTTCAGTCCAATTAAAACAGAATTTGAGGCTTCTTTTAAATGGTTTCACAGCTAGGAGCAACTTTTTTTCCATTATGTCTTAAGGAAGTGAGAACAGAAATTTAAGAAGCAAAACCATCCAAGACAATTGCCTGACAAAGTGCTAGTAGTACATAAAACATGGTGTGGTTTTTGACCAACTTCCTTAAGTCTAGATCTAAAATAAAGACTTATTTGGACTTACAGAAAAAGCAAACAACTTATGCCCTCTTGTGAGCTGATAACTGAACCTCATACAAAGTGAAGATTCACAGGAGTTTCATTTCTTGAAACAACCAACTCTTTATTACAGATTTCTATGAGCAAACTCATGTTTTGACCTGTCAACGCTATTAAAACATCTACCCCCATAACATAATTCTTTTAATTGCAAGGAATGGTTATAACTGTGGGGCTGTTGCAGCTTCTCAGGGGAGCCAAGACTATTAGCTTTGGGTCCACATTATCTCCTGTCTGCCTAGGCAGCCTCAAAGCCACAGAGCCCTTCGCCAGACTGGCGGTGCTGTTACCTCTCCGTGACTCTGTGACTCGGGCTGCACTGCTGCCAACCACCTCTTACACAACTTTAATCTGAGCTACCAACTAAGACAAGGGTAACAGCCTGAAGGGACGCTCAGTTTCTAGCTGCTGTTTCCATGTTGCCATCACTCAGTCCTCATGTTTGAGATACAAACCCTCCAACCTACACACCACACATAGATGCTATCACAATCAGGGAAGAGCCTGGCAGCTCGCTTGGCAGACCGAAGGAAAGTGCCACAAAGTAACCCACACCCGAATCTTTCCACGGAACCCGCTTCCCAAAAACACAACACTATCCAAAAGACATAAAACTTCTGACACCAAATCTGTCCATTCCCATATAGAACAAAACAGACAGAAATGAAGGTGAGCAAACCTGGGCATGTTTATGCATGACACTTGGAAAGGAAAATGATGAGCCACAGTGCGTGTAATCCATCACTCGATCTGACAGTGACCACCAGCTGCTGTTTCAGAATTTGGGTAATGAAAACCCACAGCACATGTACAAAATTACCTGCCCCTAGGTTAGCTTTAAACCATCTTTTTACATAGAGCCTGGTTGAACTTAAAAGCAAGAAATTTCATGCTACTAGTTTTATTTTTAAATATTTTCACTACAACTCAATATTCATCAGTGTCTATATCTTTCTGAGCTCTGCCCTCAGTAATAATTTGCACCAATCACTTGCAATTGCAGAACACATGAAAGGTGTTTAAATGTGAAATACTTTAAAATTTCATTCAATGCACCATTTTCCTGCGTTTACAATATAAAAAGAATGCAAAACTCTAGGAGACTTGCTTTGAATACTTTAAAGAAAATATCCTCTGAAGATCATAGTACAAGCCTTCACACAGTCCTCTTTACTTCTGCATTATTTCTCAAGATGAAGCTGCCACAGCTGAGCACTAAAATCAAGATACAGGCAAATAAGCTAATGACAAAACAAGAGGTAGGTACAGATACTCAAAATATTATGTTCCCCAAGATTCTCAGCCCATTCTTTGTGTTATTTGATATTTTGTTAATTTTAAGACTCCAGCTCCATGTTAATAGGTGTGCCTTCCTCTGACCTACCACGATACTACCTAGAGTATTTTGTTGAGTTAACAGCTAATTTTAATATTCTGGGACATATTAGTTCTAAACATTTTCCCTTCTAACACATACTTATAACTCTCCTTCATTTGCAGTTTTTTTGCCCATTTGCAATACTATTTTATCCACAGCAGTGTTTCCCCTTAGGTTGGATCAGCCATCTTACACCTTCATCTGTTTAAAAACAACTCATCTCCTTCTGTTTTCTTGGTAAATGAGATTAACTGCCCATGCTACTATAAAAACATAAATTAAAATAAATTAGGAATTCTACTTTATTTATACTACAGTGACCAATAAAAAATAATCTCTTTTTCTAACCAACTTCCACTTGTTTAATCAGTTTAAGGTTTATGATGATGTTTTGCTTCTGAACCGATGACCACTCTGGGTGCTGACTCACGTTCACTGGTTGACTGGGCTTGAGTGATGCAATCCCTCACGTTCTTCCAACCCTCTGCCAGGGAGGGTTATCAGGGATGAACAGAAAGGAAAGCCTCAGCTAGTCCTAACTTAAAATCAACAGCATGAACACAGACCACTGGCAACATCAGTTTGCATTAACGTGCTGGCTGTAGCCTGCAATGGCTAAAAACATACTCCACGGCTCACCGGATTCCTTCTGCCACAAAGAATAACATCAAAGAAAGGGTTGGGCACGAGAGTTACTATTTGGGTCATGGCAGGTAAGGCTGCTCTGCAACGCAAGTCAACCACTTGAATCAGTGACCTCCTTAAAAGACTTTGCATCTGTGTGTGAGTACCTGTGGAGCACGAGCCATCTTATCCATGCCTCGGAAGAATTACCCACGATTTCAAAAGAAAACAGAGTACTTTCCTTTGGAGAATTACCACTACAACTATCAGAACTATGAAATTACAATTTCATGAAGTTTATCAAAAACAGATGCAAAAGCTCCTTGCTTTTGATTTCCTAAATCTTTGTTAAACTCTTCAAAACGTGCTAGTCTCTGTTTTCCACTTCTGTACTCAAATATATTTGTATATTTTTTACCAGCTGTATTTCTGAACTTTTTCAGAAAGCCAAACTAATGTCTAATCCCAGCAACTCAGCATGCTCCCACATTATTAGCATGTTCCACATCACTTCCTAACACATCAGTTTTATCATATTTCATTTTTATTGCCAGAAAAGCAATAGAATAAAGATATCACAAATTAGCCTAATAATCACACCTTATGCAAAGAGGTTATTTAAGTTCTCAGCAAGTTCTCAATTCTCTCTCTTAATCATTGCATTGTAGCTGATTTTAGTCACGTTTCCTAGATTTTTTTTTCTTTTTATGTAAGATGCTTCCCTGGCCACAATGCTCTGCAAATCCAGCTTGAACTTTTTAGCTTCCATCATTCTACTGCTACCTATGAGTACATTCTCCTCCTCTACTTCACTAGGGCTTCCACCCTTCACTAGATTTCCACCTTTCAAACAATTTGTACTTAGGACACAAACTTGGACACTTAGCCCTCAGGCTTATCTTCACCATCCTACTCCCATTTGTCAGACAAACATGAGTTCACAAACCTCTACCAGCTTTGCAAACATGCTCCATCTAGGACATAGATGCTTTTATTCCATGACTTATGACTATTCCTTTTGGTCTCCCTTCTTAAAAAGGTTAGGTCTTCCAAAAGCTCCCTTATTGCCGTACCAATTTCTCTCACCTACCGCTAAACTTTGTTAACCTTCACACAGACTGCTAACATGTTATTTAGGAGGTCAGCTAATGCTGTCTGCTACAGAACTTGTCTAAGCTCAAATACGCATTTCAAGGGATACTTTTGCCCCTTAATGGAAGTATCTTTCCCAAAGTAGGGCATTCACATGGCCACTTCAGGCCAGCTTAAACCACCTCCCTTTCAACCACCACCTCCAGACAATACTGGGGGGGTGGTGGGGTGTTAGGTGTGGTTTTTTTGTTATTGTTGTTGTTGCACCCCACCACACAGCTCTCCACTTTGGATGCTTTACTGTCATGTATTGTTGATAACTACAAGAACACCACACTGCAAGCTCTGGGATCAAACTAAAATTTCCACACTTTATCATCCAGTAATTAATACAGCTTTTGTGAACTATCACGGCTCACTCTCAGGAGGAAACCTTTATAATCCTGGTAGTCATTAATACTAAGAGGCAATAAACATGACCTGGCACTTGTGCTCCTAGATAGCACTAGATGAGCTGGAAAATAGCCAGGGCAGTACCAGAGGGACACTGAGTGGAGTAGGAAATAAAATGTTTACTCACACACAAACTTAAACCACCAGCTTCATTCAGCATACTACTGGTTCAGCACAACTGTTAAGAATAGGAAAATGGTATAGCCCTAGACAACCAAAAAAAACCTGCAGAGCTTCATGCTGATAACCACCATTTTCCTGGAAAAGAGGATTTTCAAGGATAGGACAGGTGAGGTACAACCCACTTGCTATCCATTCTTCAATATCAACCAGGCCTTTGAGTTCAAGGGTAGGCAGCATTTTTCTCCAGTGTACTGAGAGATCTAAATGATCATAATGGAAAGAAATTGAATACTAAAACACAGCTGCTGGAACACAGGAAAATAGGCCTTCCCTCACTTATAGAAATTGTTTGTTTTCCCCAGACCACTACAGACATCGACATGGTCACAATTTCTGCTGCGGTTCTGAGAAATTCTCTGCTGCTTGAGCTTTTAGAGCTTTGTTTGGCTCTTGGGGAGAGAAATAACTGTACCAGGATGACAGCAAATTGCATATATGAGAGGAAACAAATGCTAGAGGCTACTAAGAAATACTGGTTAATGCTAAAATGTTTGTTGAGGTTTGTAAAAGGCCAGTTGAAGCAAAGGAAAGTTCATCGATTTGGGGAGAAAAAGGGAGAAGAGAAAGAGTAATGAAATAGGGTGGCAAGATCACCTCAGTGTTCTGAACAGCCACAGACCTTGCTATTCCACAGCTGCAAGGCCGGAGGAAACAAAAAAAATACACACACCTTTTATGAGTTTTATTGCTGCTCGATAGTGTAAACATTTGGAACCTGGCAGATGACTTTACCGAACTCAAAAAACATCGACAGCCAGCCATCGGACACTGACAGCCAAAGCTCTGCCCCATCATCAGTGCTCAAGTAGGGAGCGATGAAGAGGCTGCTGCACAAGGGGAGGGTGTCTCTGCACCGCTGCAGCCCGCACAGGCAGCCTGGCAGTTCCCCTGCTGTGGGATGGGCCATCTCCACAGTGCACACTGCAGTCCCAGTGCAGACTGCCTGCACCAGGAGATCCTCCCAGAATGCAAGTTCAGCTCTCCCACCAGCCAAATATACCTACATTTCCTCCCAGAGGAGCACTGCATAGATTGTCCTGTGAGGATACCTGAGGGAGGACACTTGTCCCAACTAGGGCAGATACACATGAAGTCCTGAATACCTCTATCCACTCCCAACAGCCACAAACCTGGAGGAACACAGCTGTACTACTAGGAAGTGTTCCAATCCAGACAGATCTTGGATGATAAAATGGACACGTTCAAAGAACTGCAAGACAATTGGCTCTGAGGTAGCAGTGAGCACACAGCCAAAATATTCTTCGCCAGGATAGCTATTCATCTTCCCATCATCTGCCCCTTCCTGCCAGTTCAGTCCTTCAGTAGCTCCTGTCATGTCCTTCACCCCACACAAAGGAATTCTCTCTGTCATCATGATCAGAAGGGATCAGCACGGGCTCACCAAAGGTAAATAATGCTTGGCCAACCCAACTGCCTTCTACAATGAAACAACTACCTGCATGGATGAGGGGAAAGCAGTGGATATTGTCTACCTTGACTCTAGCAAGGATTTTGACACTGTCTCTCACAACATTCTCATAGGCAAACTCAGGAAGTGTAGACTGGATGAGTGGACAATGAGGTGGATTGATAGCCAGCTGAACAGCAGATCCCAGAGGGTCGTGATCAGCAGCACAGGGTCTAGTTGGAGGCCTGTGGTGTCTCTCCAGGGTTCAATACTGGGCCCACTATTGTTTACCTTATCCATTGATGACTTGGATGGAGAGACAGATGACTGCTCAGTAGTTCCTGATGACACAAAGGTGGGAGGAGTGGCCGATACCCCAGAGGGCTGTGCAGGCCCTCAGAAGGACCTCGATAGGCTGGAGAGATGGGCAGAGAGGAACTGCCTGAAATTCAACAGAAGCAAATGCAGGGTCCTGCACATGGGGAAGAATAACTTCATGTACCAGTACAGGCTGGGGACTGACCTGCTGGAAAGCAGCTCTGTGGAGAAGGACCTGGGTGTCCTGGTAAACAAGCTGTCCATGAGGCAGCAGTGTGCCCTTGTAGCCAAGAAGCCCAATGGTATCCTGGGGTGCATTAGGAAGTGCACTGCCAGTAGTTTGAGGGAGATGATCCCACCCCTCTTCTCTGCCGTGATGAGGCTGCATCTGGAATGCTGTGTCCAATCTGGACTCCTCAGTAAGGAGAGACATGGAGCTCCTGAAGCAGGCCCAGTGGAGGACAACAAGGATGACTGGGTGACTGGAGCATCTCCCTTACAAGGAAAGGCTGAGGGAGCAGGGCCTGTTCAGCCTCAGGAAGAGACAACTGACAGAAGATTTCATCCACGTATATAAGTATCTGAAGGGATGATGCCAAGAGGATGAGTCCAGGCTCTTCTCTGTGGTGCTGAGCAATAGAACAAGAGGCAACAGACAGAAACTGATGCACAGGAAGTTCCACCTGAACGTGAGGAAGAACTTCTTTACTGTGCTTGAACACACTGGAACAGATTGCCCAGAGAGGTTGAGGAATCTCCTTTGCTGGAGATACTCAAGAACTGTCTGGATGCAATCCTGTGCCATGTGCTCTAGGATGACCCTAGTTCAGTACAGAAGTTGGACTAGATGACCCACTGCGTTCCCTTCCAACCATACCCATTCTCTGGTTCTGTAAGATAAATGTCAGCTTTGGGATGAGCTCAGAAATGCGTGTATCAAGCAGTGGGGAGTAATAATTGCACATGTGTATCAGCTAACTGTTCTTACACTACACAATACTAACTTGAAGTAATCCCAAACAAGAGAAAAAAGTTCATGGTAAGCAAAGAAAAATCAGGAAGCCCCCGAGTTACAAACATGGGTGCAGGAAGAGTATTCCGAGAAACTCTTACAGCTTCTGCAGACCTCTGAACTTGGCCAGGGCCAAGAACAAGGTGCAGTGTGGATGGATCGCTGGACAAAACATAACTTCCAGCTTACACGTTATAATGGTGTTAACCCACAACTCACTTTGATGTTTATTCCATAAAGAGTTCTTCCATACAAATATACCACAATACAGCATTGCCATAAGGCTTCTTTCACTGAACATCATCTTGCACTGGCCAGAAGAATTTCCATCAACATTTCTGGTTCTTATACACTTGTCCTGAAATAAGCCTTAAGACTCTGACTCAGAAGTAATATCAGAAGCTTTTCTTCCAGTTCTGTACCATCCAAACTGTGCTGGAGTTCAATAAGGCTGCCTACTGAAAACATACTGCTCTTCCTTGATGGAGGCACATGGTCCAACAGAACCTGCACAGTGTTTTCCTGTCTTCTACACTGGATCATGGGATGTGGAATCCAGTTAAAACTGGCACTGACAGCTTAAATATGGGGGCACACTTGGATGAGCTGACATGCCAGCTCAACACACAAAGATATGAAGTCTTCCCACAGAAAAACTAACAAAACAGGAATAGGTAAAACAAAGATATGCATCCATACTCTTATTATGAAATAATTAATTCCAAGGTAAACTTAACTTCCTAAATGAATAACTGAAAAGCATATGTGGATACAGCACACTGACCTTAAAGTCAGATTAATCTACCATGACTGAAGTGTAGACAAGAGGAGTTAATTCTGCATTAAAGACTTACTTGTCATGAAGTTAGTATAATAATTATCCCCTGCTACTTATTTTCTCAGAATTTAACCCCATTATGCTGTTTGAGAACATCAGCTCCAAGCCACTGGAGTCTGTCTTCAACAAATAAATCAGCTTGATGGTAGAAACATCACTGCAGAACTTCCATCATACTCAAAAATGAAACAAGCACAGGAGTAATACATCAAGTTCTAAAGTTTACTAGCTATGCTTTTATTTTCCTATAGTTAGTTGCTAAATTAAAGATGCAGCATTTTACTAACAGGTGGTGGATTAATGGCTTTGATATAAATGTTTTGGTTCAGCCCCCAGGTGCAGCAGAAAAGCAAAGATTTACTTATGTCCTAGTTAGAACAGCTGGGACCATTTCATCACTGGATGGGTGTAACCCAAACCTGTGTATTCTATAGCCTTCCA
>JAWWES010000001.1:29363910-29377727 GCA_035583135.1 Lophotriccus pileatus
TGTCTCTATAATCATACTTATTGTATTATTTTAATAAATTGTTATTCTGACTTATAATCTCTCTTTTGAGTTGAGTTGATTTTTCCCTGCTGGGTAACTCTTAAACCAGCACAACTTATACTCCACACTTACACAGTCAGCTCAGCCTCTGTTCAGGTGGTAACTACTTGACTGACTCGAAACAGTTTAATTTCCTACTCACAAAGGAAAGGGTGTGAAAACACATGAACACTCAGACCTTCAGAGCAGATGAAAAGTGTTACCTCTGACGAGCTGATACAGCTTCATGGCAGAAGCAGGCTTGTAATATCAATACAGCCACACACTTAATATGCTTAATGAAGAAGATGCAGCAATATATAATAAAATGAAGCAATATATAATAAGATGAAGAAGGTGCAGCAATAATACAATACTCAACCCATCCGGCATTACAGACACAACCAATGTTATATGTCAGAATTTGGTCATTTACATAAGAGGACATCACATGAACTAATCTTTCTACATTGAAATCTACATAAGTCTAATGTACAGTATAAATTATTAAAGTTTAAGTGAAGCAGTGTTTGACAGTATTTCCATACCACATTTATCACCGACTTTCAATACTAACCCATCTACTGTGTATATTGCAAGTTACTGCAATGTATCCTGACTTTACCTAAGAATCCCATCAAACCCCATAACTTCCGAACAATAGTACACAAACATGCTTGATATCAAACATTAAATACAAGAAAAATCAATCACATTAACAGAGCACCATTTCACCACCTTTTTCATTAGGAACATACCTAATCCTGAGCATGAAAGTCTGTCAAACTCCTTGCCATTAGATTACTTGGCTTTTGCTTGCTGTATTAAACAGCTACAAAGTTTCAGGTATCTTTCTCCCATACAGATATTCAACAGCAGTTTAAGTTAACATTAATTGTTAATTTCTTCAGACAATAATAAGAACCCTTAAGCTTAATGTTGTATAGCTCTCCAGAGGTACTGGAATGACAATAAAAAAAACAACCAGGCATAACCTATTGAAAACAAATTAATTCAGCATCCAAATTAATTTGAAAAGAGGTGTTATGTGTCTAGAAGATTCAGGAAAAATACAGTAGCTTATCAAATATAACTTACTGCTTTGAAGCATGGTAGCTCCAAAGACTTTTTTTTGAGGTCTACAATGTAGTATCAGGTATTCTCTACTGAAAAAAAAAAATAAAGAAACTATAAATGGCTTGCACAGATTTTCCATAAGCTGCCTGCCATTAACCTTGACTCCCATTACAAAGACAGAAAAGGGGAAAAAAGATTTAGAAAAATGAACCTCCAAACAGGCATCTGCACCTCACCTTGTCTTTCCTTACATCACTTAAACTCCAGCCAGCATGTGAAGACTGTTCTTATTATCAGTCCCCAAACAAACACAACACACTCATGCTGTATTTAAGCAACAAACTTCTAGGCTGGGTCAGTCTATCAGGGTGACTGCCAGTCATCAAAGGTATTAAAGAAGTTTGAGCTGTAGTGAGAATACAGGGGAATGCTCTGGACTGGAAACCCACACCAAACACACTTGCTGTTTTCGAGACCACCTTCAGCATGATCTTTACTAGCAAGACTGTGATGCAGTTTTGCTGACAGAATACACAAAGCACATATACTTGTTACCATTTCAATGAAGAAGAAACCAAACCCCACTCTGCTAAGAAAAACCTAAAAAAAAAAAAAAAAAAAAAAAATCAATCAATGGGCTAATGCAGTCTAGCACGCTTTGGAAGATGCCATTCACCTCCAGGAGAGGTTCCCCCATTCATACACCAGGGAACCTGGCAAACCAGTGAGTGTTTTGCGTAGTCATGTGTAAAATTAGATCTCTGTTGTGCAAGCTAACATTCTACTAATATTTTCATTCACAAGAGACCAAGTGCTTAATTAACATTTATACTGATTCTCAAGCTATTTACCAACACAAAGGAGGTGGTGACTTGATATCATGGTTCCTTAAACACAGCCCTAAATACAGATATAGTTCTTGCTCCTCTCTACCACATATTTACTATTTAAATTTGCATTTGCTCTTCTGCTGCAAGTAAAAACTCTCAGGGAAAACAAAATAAAACAGAGAGAGTATGTTGGTTAGAACAAAGAGAACACGTATTGGTTTTCTGTGATGATCTGTTCCAGTTCGCAGCTTTGCCTTTGGAAGCAAGCAGACCCAAAGGAGATGCAACACCATGGCACACTGCAGGATGGTTTCTATCATTACCTTAGTTTTGCATCTGGAAGTACAGTAATATGGTTGTAATGACATCTCCCAGCCCTCAGAAGCTCCAGTTAAGATCATATTTTGGGTTGCTGTGCTGGGTTTTGAGAGAATGGAGTTAATTTTCTTCATAGCAGCCGGTATGGGGCTGTGCTTTGGATCTGTGCTCGCAACAATGTTAACAATCCTAGAATGGTTCGGGCTGGAAGGGGCCTTAAGGATCACCTTGTTCCAACCCCTCTGACATGGGCAGGGACACCTTCCACTAGACCAGAGGTTGTTCAAAGCCCCATCCAACCTGGCCTTGAACACTTCCAGGGATGAGGCAGCCACAGCTTCTCTGGGCAATCTGTGCCCAGAGGTGCCCAGCGTGCTTTTGTTATTGCTGAGCTTACAAAGAGCCAAGGCCTTTTCTGCTCCTTGCACACCCCCACACCCCCCTCCCCTGCCATCAAGGAGGCTGGGAGTGCACAAGGAGCTGGGAGGAGACACAGTTGGGACAACTGACCCCAACTGATCCAAGGGATGTCCCAGATCATATGGAGTCATTCCCAGCAGTAAAAGTTGAGGGAAGAACACGAAAGACTGCAATGTTGAGAGTGATGGCACTGGTCTTCCCAAGTCACCTTTACACATGATGGAGCCCTGCTGTCCTGGAGATGGCTGAGCACCTGACTGACAGTGGGAAAGCACGAATAAATTCCTCATATTGGTTTCCCTATTAAACTGTCTTTATCTCAGCCCACTGGTTTTCTCATTTTTACCCTTCTAATTCTCTCCCCAATCCCATCACAGGAGTCAACAAGCAGCTGAGTGGGGCTGAGTTGCTGACTGGGGTTAAAATACAGCTTTTTAATAAAACCTACAAGAAACCTTTTAGCTTTTGAGGCACATAAACTAGTAGATTTTGTGAGTTAACACTGTTAACCATCTTGACACTCAACCACTCCTTCCTAAGAAGTTTGTCATAATTCCAACCCAAGTCACAGCATTGTACTTCAAGCAAAACTAAGCATTCATAAAGGCAAGATAATTATTCTTCATAAAATAAAATGTTCACCAGATAACTACAGGTCTTATTACTTTTTTGAATAGCTACAACTTTCAAATGAGCCACCAGCTGGAAAAGTTGAGCCATTTTATCATACAGCCTTTGTAAGACGACTACTTCCAGGGCTACCAGTTTATCCCACTATTCAAAAGCAATGGGTGAAATCAACACCACATATTCTTACTTTCCTATTCAAGTATGTTTTAAGTCACTAAATCCCAAAGAACATTTTAAATTGGTTTGTGCACTTTAAGACCCTACCTGCGTACACATGGTTAAAACATCCAGCCTGCTACTAATTCAGGTTAATTTGGTATCAAAACTGATCAGACTACTACTGAGAACTATTCATACCCAAGCACTGCTGTCCTTACTATTTGCCTTGAAATTCTCACCTAGGAGAGGCAATACAGCCAAGTTTAAATGCTGTCCAAGCATTAAAAAAAAAAAATCTAAAATCCCTCTAAGAAATAACTGATAGCTTCCTCGCTGTCAACATGTGCTCAGCACCCCTTCCTGTGAGGGAAGGTTGTAGCTTGTTTCCTTCATAATGAACAAGTTCTTTGTTCTAATTACTAACAGGGAAGAAAATATGACTGTTATACAAGTACTGAACAACATTCAAACTTAAGCTCTGAGTTCTCCTTGGAGCTCCTAATATAAAGGAAATAACTTCTGCTGGCGTCTCCCAAGAGAAACTCTTTAGACAAGACAACATAGGCCATGTTTAAAGGAAAAATAACACCACAAACAAAACTAAAGAAAAAAAAAATTAAAACTGCTGAGCATGAGAACAGTTTTAAAGATAAATAAAAAAAGCCTAGACTATTGATTCCCTTTCTTGATTGCAAAATGAATATGGAGAGGAGTTACAAATAGCTGTTATGTGGCAGTTGGGATTTAAAACTTGCTCCAATTTTTAAGAAATTTGGGAAAAAACCCAATCCTGTGGAGTTCTGTAGCTATTTTCTTAGATTTTGTTATGTATTACTGCCACTGTAAATCTACTGTCAAGCAATGCTGGTATCAAAAGTGAAACTAACTGTACATAACTGAAATCAAAATCCCTTTTGCATTCTAAGGAAAACTACATACAGTTGGTAAATAACAGATGTTCAGAAATAAAAGAGCCACTTCAATTTTCAATCTATGTTTAGCAACTTTATGAACCGTACCCTCAAAAACACCACCCTGGGGACTACTTGAAGTAAAAATCATGTAGAAAAATCTAGCCACTGCAGCTGTTTTTGCAAGAGCACAAAACACTCCAGGTAACAGGTACCGGCACCACAGACCAAGCCCATGGAGCTGGTTGTACCGAAGGAAAGGAAAACCCCTCACACCAGTCACCACACAAAGTATCAAGAATCACACAGGTTTGTTTTTCACACCTCCACACTTTCTTTCTTAGAGATGAGAAAATGCAACCAAATACATCACCTACACCAGACACAAGCAAAAAAACCCAAGCGCTTCAGAGTACATTTTCAGAACCTGCATCTCCTCCCATTTTGGGGGGCAGGGGGGTTGGAGAGAATAACCCACCCTCTTCCAAACAGGAAGGGAAAAAACAAACAGAGAAAAGTTTAAAAACTCAGACATATCAAACCAACCCATAATGCACACTCCACAGTGCAAATAATTCAAAACCTTCTCAGAAAAGAGTTATACAGTAAACATTATCCTATTGACAACCCTTCCCACACATCATGCAATTAAAAGTCATCAAGAATTTCTTTTTTTTTTTCAATCAAAGGTATATATACTTAGACCACAGGTCACTATCTCATCCTTTCATTTTAATTTATTCTGCATTTCACACAAGAAAATTACTATAGCACACCCACTGACATTGTGTCACAGTAAAATAATTAGTTTTCTTTATAGATGTTACTTTAAAAGGATTATATTTATTAAAGATTCAAACTTTTAAACGGGATTGCGATTTTTATGAATAAGTTTTGCAACAGTTTAACAAAAAACCGTTTTTTCTAATGAGTCCTTTATATAACATAAGAGGTACAGGAGTGGTGGGGAACTGAATATAAATACGTACTTTCCAGACAGTTAAACCTGTTTTAGGAAGTTTATGGATTTCAGCTGTCTTTTTTTGTCATATTGACTGGGCACCAGACAACACGAGCAGAAAATACATTAATCTTACTTCATTCTATTTCAGCAGTGGCTGTTGTGAACCCACAGGCAGGACATCTGCACTTGGCAGAAAGCAACTTCCTTTACGAAAGGAAACACCTACACGCCGATTTAATGGCACACGCCCCAGACGGGGTGGGTTTGGTGGGGAAGGCGGCGAGAGCGGGTGCCTTCTGGGGGAAAAGCAGGGTCTGTTGGACCAAAAACAGCCCCGAGCTGGGCTTCTCCAGCAGCAGGAAGTTTCCAAGGGGCCTTGCCGGGCATGCGCCGTGGGCTCCATGGTCTCCCTATGTGGCAAGAGTGCAGAGGCAACAACCAAGCGAATAACAGAGACAAGAGATCAAGAGCAACAAGCTCCCTCCCCTCCGTATTCCTACGGCCGCCTCCACACAGCCCTCCTTCCCCGGGCTGATCCCTCGGCCCGGGCCCTCCAGCAACCATCGCGGGGAGCTGGAATTAAAGAGTCAGGCAACCAAACCTGCTGCTGGAGAGAGAGAGAGAGAGAGGAGGGGAGAGGAGGAGCAGCTTGAAAGCAAACAGCGGAGTGCACAACCCATCCCTCCACCTCGCACGTCTCAGGTGGCGGCGGGGGAGCAGCCACAGCTTATCCCCCCCGCAACTACAGAGGGGATGAGGGAGGAGGGGGGAGAGGAGAGGGATGGAGGTGGCACACAATGGCTGGCTGTGTCTGTGGGCAGGAGACGGCCCACAACAGCAGCCGAGGGGGGGGCTCGGGGCCTGCCCGCGCCCCCCATTCCTCATCCCACATACACAGAGAGGAAAGGGACGGGGGGGTGTCAGTGGGGATCAGGATTTTCTCTCGTGTGTCTGTGCGTGTGTTCCCTCCTTGTTTCGGGGGACAAGCAAAAAACAGATAGATACATTAGATATATAAGATATATGGAGGAGGGGGGTTGTGGAGCGACCCCCAAACTGGGGGGAAAGGAGGAGATGGAAGAGAGAGTGGCTGCCAGCGCCAAGCTGAACGAAAATAGTTATTTCAGCTTATCCCTCCATTCTGCAAGGAGTCCCACCCGCACAGAGCTCGACACCGAACCCAGGGAAACGACGGGGGGGGGAAGGGAGGGACGGACGGAGGGGGGGGTCACAGGCGGCACTGAGAGCGAGGAGAGGGGATGGGGTAGATGTCCCTGCTCGTTCCCGTGCCCTGCCACAGGGAGAGACCATCCCCTTCCCTTCCCCCCAGCCCTCCCACCCCGGCAAAGAGCAGGTCCCCCGCAAAAAACCCAGGGAGAGAGGGCTCCCCTCCCCCCGGGAATCCCAGGCCCCTCCTCTCCCTCGGCGCGCTCCACCCCCGGGGCCGGGTGGAGGCGGGGGGGGAACAGCCCCGGCTCCCCCCCCCCGCCCCCTGGGCCCCCCCTCAGCCGTCCGGCCCGGCCCGGGCGGGGGGACGCGTCGGGGTCGCTCACCCTGGTCTCCGGGCTCCTGCGGCGGTTGCAGGACGCGCTCCAGCTCGGGAAAGGGCAGCTCGGGCAGGTCCAGCAGGGCTCCGTAGCGCTCGAGGAAGGAGCAGACGACGGCGAAGTTGGGCCAGGAGCCCGGGCAGCGCGGGCCCGCCGGGGCAGGGGGCGGCGGGGATGGGGCCGGAGGAGCCGCCGCCGCCGCCATCTTGGACCTGGGGATGGAGAAGGAGCTGGGGAGGGGGAGGGAGGAGGGGGCGCTGCCGGGCCGGGCCGCCACTATCCCACAATGCACCGGGGGCACGGCGAAGGCAGGGGAGGGCAGGGGGCGGCGGCCAGAGCGGCACGAGCCGGCTCCCCTCCGCCGCGCGCGGCGCGGGGGAATGAAAACAAGGCGGGGCGGGGCGGGGACGGACCGCGGGGCTGGCCAATCGGAGCGGGCGGGGGGCGGGGACGGCGGGGAGCGCTGGCCAATGAGAGGGCGGTATCCGGGAGGCTCCGCCCCCGCCCGCAGGGGCCGGGCGGAGGCGGCGCGGGCCGGGGCAGAGGGGGCGCGCGCGCGGGGCGGTGAGTGCGGCGCGTGAGGGGCGGCGGGGCGGGAGGGTCCGGGCTGGGCCTGGCCTCGGCACGGCACTGCTCCTCATCCCGGTCCTGAGCCCGAGTCCCGGTCCCTGTCCCCATGTCCCGTCACGCAGTGCCATGTTTCGGGGGTTTCCAGAGCTGTACCCTCCCTTCTGGCTTTCCCCACACCCATCTTGTGGTTCTTTCCTGGGTTCTCTGTCCTCGCCTCCTTCTTCTCTCCACCTTATTCCAAAAGTGCTGTCTCCACCTTCTCTTACCAGCACCTCCCTTCCACCGTGACCTCCCGGATTAACTCGCCTTGACCAGGCTCCCCGGCGAAGTGGGATTGCCGAATTCCCCAAATATGTTTTCTTCCTTCACAAACTTGGGATCTCCCCCCTTCCTACGCAGCTCGCTTAAATTTCTCCCGGTCTTTATAATTCCTTTTCTGCTGTTTTTAATCCTGACCTGGCTCTCCACCCGCTGTATGCCCTGGAATGGGAAGTCTCTCACCTCCACCTCCTGACCCTGTTCCCAGGCAGTGCTGAAGAACCACGTTGTCTTCTGACCCATTACAGGAGTTTGTTCTGCCCAAAATTTCACACAGACCAATTTACTCTTTCACTTCTATCTTCCTTGGTCTCGGGTTGCCCTTTGGATTTTATGAAACGTTTCTTTCCTTCTGCAGTGTCTCAATAAAATGTTATCTGGTGCACCGCCCTCGTTCACCTCTTTTATTCCATTTGCTGCTGGTGGGTGCTGCTCTGGAACAGAAGAGAGGTGTTCTGGCAATCTTAAAATCCACCAGGTTGCCCAACTGCACTTCAATCTCAAGTTTCTTTCATTCTCAGCTACTTTTGTCTTCTGCCATCCTTAGCCACTGCTTCATTTCTCTCTTTCAGTGTAGTCTCCTAACATAAAGTTGGATTTTACCTTGCTGCTTCCTTTATTTCTGATGTTTTTAAACTCCCATGACTTTGCTTACAGAGCCCTGAACCATTTCTTCTCCTTGTCTCTTTGTGTTTGGACTACTGCAGTTTACAGAAATTGCTATTTTAGGTTGTACTTGCAAGTCATTTACTTCAAGGTCTCTTTTATTTTGGTACTGTAGATTTTTATACTGTACACTTCTCACAGTCAATAATTAAAAAAAAATAATTTGTCCGAGATTTATTTTCCTACTCCTTTGTGATTGGACCATGCCTTGCATCCAAGGATTTCCAAAGTTCCTGTCAATAAGTTCACTCTTACTTACTAAGATACTTATATTTATTCAAGTGGCCTGCCCTAACCAGTATTCTCTGACAGGAAATAGTTTTAGCTTACAAATTTTTATTTATGCTGTGTAAGTGTTGTTTCTTCGTTTCTGCTACTTACTTACTTTTGTGCTCTTTGGAAAAGATTCCCAAATCTTTGTTCGCGAAGCCCAGCCGTGATGGAAAAGATAGCGTGGAATCCTTGTTCTCCCATTTGCAGTTTGTGCCTGTTACATTGCACAGTTCCAGCCTTGTAATACTGTTTGGATTGGGGAAGATGATATTCCTGATCATTTTATCATTCATTCACCTGTGTCCAACCTCTGAGGTCTAAGTCTACCATTTCCTCTCAAAAGTAGTACACTCAAAAATGATTTTGATTCTTCAGAGCCGGGTTCTGGGTGCTTTGTTCAGCGCTTACTCTTCGATTTCATTTTGTTGGGACTACTGATGGTTATTTCTTCAGCTACAATCTCCTTTCAGGCAGACTTTTGAAAAAAGAGTCGTACAAGCCTTTGTTTGAATCCCTTGCATCATGGAGGTGTGATGAGAGAATCTAGGATATATGAATCCAGCCAAGTTCCAGTCCCCTGTAGCTTCTTGCCCGGCTTCCTGTTCAGAAGGACATATATGCCACAAATGTCACACAGGAGTGAGAAGGAAAAGAATTGCCCCTCATCCTATGTGAGAAGCAGCTCTGGCAAACTCAGTCCTGTGCTGGATCCAAAGTATTGCCTTTTTTCCTTCATGTGCTGTCTCAGGCGGATACTGAGACCTTCTCCTGGCAATCTGAGGACAACATGTCTAGCTATGCTGTGTGCAAAATGGGAAGGGAGGCTTCCAGGAGGACTGCTCATCCAAAGATTTCTCTTTTGAAAGGGCAGTGCCTTTAATCTGTGCCACCAGGGTTCCTATGATGAATTTACACAATTCGATTCCTGGTGAATTTAAACAACTAAAAAGTAAAGGATGGAAATCTGTGTATCTGGAAGGATCTGCCACGGAGATTTTCTGGATTAGCCAGAGCTGGAGACTTTTTACTGCAGAAACTACCAATTTTCTTCATAATGCAGATTTTAGACAAGGTGAACTAGAAGGGAGGAAAGGTGGCTCTATGTGTCAGTGGACTACCATGCTAGTCCAACACACTTCCAGGGTATACATCACCCTGTGATTCCTCTCTTTCCCTCTACTGCCAGAATCACACCAGCAGTCGGCCTGCAGTAACGTGAGGGACTGTGAGGAGGGCGAAAGCTTCTGTGGTGAGGTAACATGGTACTTTGTGAGCCCCTGCCCTGGTGGTGCCCAGCAGTGCCTAAGGCAGCAGATCCAAACATTGCTGCGGCACACACCAAAAAGCAGTTGGTCTGTAGCGGCATCAATAAGGCTCTGTCTAGTTCCAGGCAACAGACATCAAAGAAAGATGTGTACCAGATTGCTGGATGCCACAGAAAAAAAAGGAGGAAATAAGCAGAGATTTAGAAAATATGACTGAAGGGAAGTTTATTTGATCTGAATGAAGGGGGAAAAAAATATTGAGTGAAATCCTCAAGAGAACAAAAAAATGGTGAAAAAGACAAAAATTAAGCTGTTCTATATGTCCCCAACAGAAAGAATTAGAAATAATGGGTTTAAGTTGAAACAATGAATATTGAGGTCAAACAATTAGACAAGTTGCTGTTTGGGTGTATAACTATTGTGGGAGACTTGCCCTCTGTCAGGAGGGATGGGGGAAAGAAGGTTTGACCCCTGTACACCCCTGGAAGTCCTGTTTGCTGTAGCAATATGGCAGTGCCACTGTTTGGTTCACGGCTTTTCTGTTGGGTTTGTTTGTTTGGCATTTCTTTTTAGCCTCAGTTACCACTTAAGTGAAGCAGCCAAAGAAATAGTGTAGATCTCAGATATTTTAGGAAATTATTGTCATCTTCATCGTACTTTTTAGGGAGAAGATTAAAACCCAGATGTGAGAGGATATTCTGGCACTTGATCCCTGTTGATAGTTTTAAAAGTTGAACACCCAATACTTGTACAGATTTAGCACATAAAATGCCTTGCCCAAAATCCTGCACAAAATCCCCAAGAGGACTGGTAATTCAACAAATCTGCTGATCCTCAGTTCAAGTCTGCTGTCACAAAATCATGTGGATGGAGTCTGTAATAGCGTTTCCTTCCCAGCTCCTTGGGGCGAGGACAGAATTTTCCCTTTTTATTAACATGCTGCATATGTTGGCCTGATGTTATATATTAAATATCCTTTTTCCAGACTTTGTTTCAACTTTGTGATGTCTTCCCCTGAAATTGCTTCCCTTTCTTGGGGTCAGATGAAGGTGAAAGGCTGCTCTACAACATATAAGGACTGCAAAGTATGGCCGGGAGGAAGCCGGACATGGGATTGGCGAGAAACTGGGACTAATGTAAGTTCACTGTTTACTACCCTGCATTTAAAACAGGACTCTGAGAACGGTCCAGAGAACAGTGTTAAAGTTACAGCCAGAAATTCAGTGAGTTGCCTTTTTCTTTAATCTAGCCATGAGACTTTTCTTGGGGAGAGCTGAGTGTACGTCCCGGAGGTGAGTGTGTGGAGAGGTCAGAGGGCTGCAGAAGCACAGTGTCCTACACACAACAGGGTGTAGCAGCCGTTGCCATGAGTCCTCACAGCAACCCTGACCAGACAACAATCACACACCTTAGAGCTTTCAAACAACATCCTGCATCTGGCTAAGAGGGCAATTGTCGTAGGATGCCGGTAGCAACCTCTCTTCAGACTGTCTAAACAAAAGTTGTCTAGAGTGAGATAGGAAAAGAAATTATGAGAAGTAAAAAAAGTCAAGAGTCACTGACCTTACATGTTTGGAAGACAGCAGTGCATGTGGTTTAGTTTATATCCTTTTCCTTGGGGTCCCTTGTACTTATTTCAGAGGAAAAATATGCAGATGCAGTGTCATACACACTCGTTTCTGTGTGAAAAGCTCAGCCTGGCTAACCACACAGTGACTTCTCTTGGAAGCCTTATACTAAGTGCTTGCCCTTGTAATTTTTAAAGTTTATCTGTAAATGCAATCAGAATTGTATAAAAGTGCATGGAACAGTGTTGATGTTCCAGATTTAGCAGCAGTATTGAATCTGTTGCATTAGGAACTCAATGTTGATAATTCTCCCCATATTAGGGCTTGCACTGGGATAGATGATTGGCTAGAAAAAAATGTTCCACAGTTTCAAAGCAAAAGTTAAAGCACAGAACTAAGACCGGGGCTTAGACCCAGCACCTGCAGCTGTATCCACACAGAGGATACCACTCTGTTGAATTCATTTTGACACAACTGGAGTGCAGAACCTTTGATTTCAGAGTTTCTACTATACTGTTTGGGAGAACAGAGCTTTTTTAAGCCATCAGAGCTCAATTTATGCAGAGTAAGTTTATGCCAAGAGAAAGGTGGTGCTGTCGTGCAAAGATATCTGCACTTTGCAGAGAGACAGGTATCTGTTTTTCCTTTATGGTCTGATTAAAAAAAACTAAGTTTTGACTGGCTGTTCAAAGGGCGGGGTCATGTGTTGAGAGTTACTGTTGGACAGTATTGTTTTCCTGGTTCATATACACAGGACTGGAGAAGCAGAACAGATAGCATAGCTGAAAAGTTCCCAGCTAGTTTCCAGCTCAGTCACACATTGATATTCATTCCAGCCACTGGAACACTTTGGTTTCAAATTATAAGCACTTATTGACATTTAAGAAGTTGTGCTTTCTTTTGGAAGTTTCTAACAACTGATTTCTTAATGTCACAGGTAAAATCTTTAAATCCATAAGTCTTTAGAGGAGTCCTCCAAATGAAACAAGAATGAACAAGTCTATGCTACATTAAAATTGGAGGAGAAAAAATATAGTTGGGTTCTTTGGAAATGTAGGTTTTCTGCCATCCTTTTTATATAATCAGGAAAGTAAAAAATATCTATTTAGGGTTTGTCACTTGTAAAGTTTCTGCTGTAGGTCAGTCCTGTCCTTGCAGCTATAAGAAGATGGGTGATTTGCTTTAAAATGAATAGCAAACAACAGATATTAAGAGTAGAACTAAGCCTTTTTAGATTGCATCTCCAACTTCAGAAGAACTGTAAAAAAATTGATCAGTAGCATTCAACTGGTGCTATTTCCTGCCCAGGCTTGGCTCCGCCTCGGAACCGATTTAGGTGAGTGAGGGGTGGGTCAAGCTCGTTAGCAGGTGCTGGGGGAGGCTATATGAGAGCCTCCAAGAGCGAGAGCCGCTCACTCACCCAACGGGAGAGGACAAAGAGGGGCGCGGCACAGCAATTTGCACGGCTTTTTGTGCAGGCAGGGCAAGCAGGCAGGGCACCAACAGCTCCCACTTCTCGTAGGTGAGCGTGCTTTTTAAAGCTAGAAATGGTTTCCAGAAAAACAAAAGCCGTTGCTGCTGTTAATACAAGGAGTGTGTCTACACAGAGACCCCTCCAAGGAGGATGCATCCACCCAGGCCTCTGGCTGTGCAGTGTTTGAGCCTGGCATTGGTACCAGAGGGTGGTGTGGGAAGCACCAGTGTACGATGCGAGCAGGTGAGTGACTTGCTGTGCCTAGTGGCAGAACTTAAGGAAGAGGTAGAGGAGTTAAGGTGCATCAGAGAGAGTGAAATGGAAATTGACTGGTGGAGTCAAACCCTTTCGACGCCTAAGGAAGTCCAACAGGAGACAGCAGATGGAGCAGACCAAATTGGTGGGGGGAATGGAAACAGGTCCCTAATGGGAGAGGTAAAAGAACCCTCTCTTGACCCCCTTCACCTCTCCGGGTGCCCTTGAAGAATAGGTATGAGGCCCTGGACCCAGAGAACCAGGTAGAGGACAGCCGAGAAGATCTGCCTGGAGAGCCTCTTGGTTGGACCCTGTCTACAGGACAGATTACAACCACAGCTACAAGAAATGAAAGAAGGGCAGTTGTAGTCGGTGACTCCCTCCTGAGGGGAACTGAGGGTCCTGTATGTCGCCCAGACCCATCTCAGAAAGGAGTATGCTGCCTTCCTGGTGCCAGGTGAGGGATATTAGTAGGAGACTTCCTGAGCTAATTCAGCCCTCAGACTATTATCCGCTGGTGGTAGTCCAGGCTG